>JAVIWB010003879.1:0-503042 GCA_031893035.1 Dermolepida albohirtum | reverse complement strand
GAAGGCACACTGGTCATTTGAAGGAAGATAATTTGTCTCCACTACACTGGCCCATGGCGAGGATCATCAAACTCCATCCAGGATTAGACAACATCACTCGTGCAGTGTCTGTGAAAACGCCTAGTGGTAAAGTGCTTCAACGCTCAGTGTCGAAAATATGTATTATCCCCCTTGAGGAAAGTAATGACTAGTTGGACTTATAATGAACTGTACTATTATTTTATATCCTATATGTCAGAACAATATTTTTACCATTTTTACTAATATTGAAAGCTACCTTTCAAGGTGGGCGGCATATGTTACAGCATTTTTATTTTTATTTTTAACCACCAGGGGGGAAGTAGGCGCATGCGCGCAGTGAACGAAAATGAATAATGTAATGTCAATGTAGCAAGTGTTATTATTACCATTGAAACCTAAAATATTCAATATATACCTCGTAAGTAAGATTAGTTATTCATTTACACCAATGTGAACCTCGAAGAAAACAAATACAGTCCACTCAGCGATTACATACACACGAACATTTCTTTAATTGTGTTTGTTGTAATCGTTTCTTATTCCGAGAATTTCAGTATTGTTGAAGTCGAATTCAAGTTTTCTGCCAAAGCATATTTAGATAAAGTTGTTACGTTTATTTTGTTACTATTGAAGGTGTATTTGTTCATAAATGTTTTTATATATGTAGATACTGTTTTGTTTGTCTTACGTATGTAACCTCGTGTCCACATTTTTTTTATATATACTGTGTGTTTGTTTAGTTTAGATGTTTGGTGTTTAAGTTTGGTTTGGTTGGATATGTTTGTATTTTTCGGTTTGTGGGCTATTGTATTTCCTAAAGAATTTGTTTAGTTTTTGTCATAGGTATTATAAAATTAATTTTGCTTTGTCATTGTTTGTGATAGTATTGTCGACACTTTCCGTATTTTTAGTCCATATTTTGGTTTCTCTGTTATTAAGTGTGTTTGATGCTTTTTATATAAAGTCCGGAGGATAGGTATTCCTTGAAAGCATTGTTTTAATTTTATTTATGTTTTTTGCAATATTGTTTTTTTTTTCTGAAAATTCATCTCTTGTCTATTAAACTATGAAGTGTATTTTTTGGTATTTAATGGGAACATTTGATAAGGAATTTAGATATCTATCTGAATTAGTGGGTTTGGTGTACCAATTTGAATAAATGTTATCGTCTTTGTGTGTTACTGTTACATAAAAGAATTTATGAACGCAACTGTGGTTCGAATAGTGACAAAATGAACGCAAAAGCCCTATCTAAACATGCTTTGGGAAAAAAACGTGAATTCGACTTCAATTATACTTAAATTCTCGGAATAGAAAACAATTACAACAAACACGAAAGACCAAATCACAATAAATGATATTATCAACCCCAATGACCTTTACAATAACTATCTTTAGGAGATAAATTTTCTGCATCTCACTGTATACTATACATACATATTTATATCAGCCTGAATTTATAAACATATATGCATATAACCATACGTATACTTTACACTATATGTATATATGTAGAAGGAAAAAAAAGAAATAACTCATATCTACACATTAGACTTTTTCAAATGTACATAACAGTTCTGTCAATTCCACAGATAAGTATAAACGCACGAAAACGAGGTATAATTTTGTTAATTTAAAAACGTTTAATTTTTTGTAAATTTACGATATTCATCACAAAAAATGTGCATACAAATAAATACCAATATATTTCAAAAGCCTTAAAAAAATGTTAAATAAAAATATGTATATATAAAATAGATTGTATTTTAGCCTAAAAGAAGTAAAATAATTAAATTAGTGAAAATTGGAAAAAAACCCCGAATGTCGTTAATATAAACTAAGTGTTTCATTATCTCTTCTGTCGAAAAATCCAAACATAAAGACACATAAGAATGAAACTTATAGTTAGAATAAAGCGACTAGCATACTAAAAAGAAAAAAACACGTCAAGAAATAGTTTCATTGGATCTAAAATACGATAGAACTTTGCGGAACTCTCAAGGTAACCTTATAGTTATTGGAAGTAATTCAGTCGATTCTAACTTTTTTAATTCCTGCTTAACAAATATGATCTAAGCCATATGCATATTTATTAAGTTTATGTACTAAAATTAAGTGCACTTATTCAGAAGCTTTAGGTAAATAGATTACCATACTAAGGTGACATTACAGTCAACGAGAAAATATGTATTGATCTAAATACAGGCTTAGCTGTGGATTTTCCTTTAGAGAACAATACGAATTAGATAGTAATTATTATTTATTATTATTATTATTACTTAAATTCGCTTTTCTATTAAGAGACTATAAACTGACCATTATAGTACACTTACATATATGCTTCTTAAAGGATTTTTCATTTTCATCAATAAGTTTCGTTGAAAACTGACAAGATGGCCTTTCTTAACATAGTAACCTACTAATTAATTTAGAATTATATATATATATATATATATATATATATATATATATATATATAATTGTATATATATATATATAATTGTGTGTGCAAAATTTGCAATGAGGGCTCGTTGAGAGTGCCAATATGCCTACATACACTACCGTTCATAAGTATTTGGGCACCCATAAATTTAGAAGAAATGATTAAAAGCACTAGTGAAAAAATGAAAATATATTTATTACATGTGCATACATAACTAATTACAGTATCTGGCAGTAGAATTACATATTATATTTAAATTTTCGATTCATCTATGTGACCTCCTTTGTTTTTTATAATGGCAGCACATAATCGCGGCATTCTTGCAATTAGTTTTGCTAATGCATCCGGTGTTATGCGGACCCAAGCTTCCTGCAGTGTCCTCCACAAATCAGCCTCCGATGTTGGTACTGCTTTCCGGACCTCCCGATCAAGTTTCTCCCACAATAACTCTATTGGATTTAGATCGGGGCTTTGGGGAGGCCATTTCATAACTTCGATGGATCCTTCCGCTTCCAAGAGTTGCAAATAGTCTTTGCATATTTTGGATGTGTGCTTTGGGTCATTATCCTGCTGGCATACAACATTCCTACCCAAAAGTCTTAATCCTGAAGCAATAGCGTTGGTCTCCAAAATGTTTTGATACTGCTCTTTCCTTAGTATTCCCTCAATTTTCACAATATCACCCACGACTGTACCACCAAAACAACCCCAGATCATCACGGAACCACCGCCATGTTTAACCGTAGGCACAATACATTGCTCTGCCGCACGCTCACCTGTAGATCTCCGAACGAAAACACGTCTTCTGGACCCGAAAATTTCGAACTTTGACTCATCGGTCCACAAGACTTTACTCCACTGTTCAACTGTCCAATGTTGGTGTTCACGAGCCCAGTTTAAGCGTTTCCGCTTATTCTGTTTGCGCAATAACGGTTTTTTCATTGCAATTCGTCCGTACAAACCTGCTTTGTACAAGCGACGTTTGACCGTTGTTACGCTTATTGACTTTGGACGGTCTGCATTGATTTCTGCAGCGATTTCTGGGGCTGTTTTCCGTCGATTTCTTTTGCT
The DNA here is from genome assembly GCA_031893035.1 of Dermolepida albohirtum. Lineage (NCBI taxonomy): Eukaryota > Metazoa > Arthropoda > Insecta > Coleoptera > Scarabaeidae > Dermolepida > Dermolepida albohirtum. The sequence continues at coordinate 499,507 of JAVIWB010003879.1, read as the reverse complement.
TGTGATAACTATTGCACGATCCTCAGCAGAAGTTGTCGCTCTGGGTCTCCCACTCCGTGATTTATTGAGAACACTGCCACTTTCTCGGTATTTTTTGACGACATAGTCTACGGAAGTATTATTTAATTTTAATTGTTTCGCAATTTGTCGGTTGCTTTTGCCATCTTGATGGTGCGCAATTATAAGAGAACGCGTTTCAATGTCCATCTCTTTTCTTTTTGGCATATTTAACGATCTTAACAACACTACTAGCACAGGAATATCTCACAACGAATACAGAAACGTAACTGAGGGCAATTTCAAAAATATAACATGAAACTCGCCCGAGGTCATTAAAACATCATTACTAAACTTATCCTTCACAGAAAGACAATTACAAGAACTTGGAGAAACTTTTATTGCGCTAATCCCCAGGTAGTCCCAACAACAAATTTTGGTTTATTGCAGGTAATAAAGTAATACATAATGTTACTTATGCAGCGTTTCTGTAGATTTAATACTTTCCTTATAACTATCCAATATTACAAGAATGAATTTCCTAGAAGCTATGCTGTTCAAATAATTTTATAAAATATGGGTGCCCAAATACTTATGAACGGTAGTGTACATGAGGTTATTTTATGTTTAAAGAAAAAAGTGTCTATGGACATGATTTGTCGGAAGTAGTTCATTTTAATCTTAGTTTACGTAGGAATGTTTTTTAATAATGACTACCAATATATTGCATTTTCTCAATAGTGAAGCGGCAATTTGATATGTTCGAATTTGCTTTATTTGATATATCGTTTGAGCGTATATTCTCCAAATATTAAACGAGCAAAATAAAATTGACAGCTCACCATCATATAATTCTTTACTGAGACGAAATATTAATGCGATATGAGAATAGTAAGCGAAATAAGTTGAAAATATCCAAACGAATACCTTCGACCCACACGAAATACATACATGTTTTCTCTCAATTATAGATATTACAAATTTAGATGCGTATTGTTTTAATCTGAACAGTTATACTAAGCAATTCAATAAAAATGTCCGAGTGGGAAGGATTGTACTTCATTGGGATAATACGAAATTCATCATACATTAATGTAGGTCTAGTAAAGACGCTGGGATTACACTGGGATATTTTTATTCTACCTCCCTTTTTCAACTATAACAATGTTAGAATTCTACCTCTTCTATTCACTAAAAACAGCTCAGTTCATAAAAAAAATTCACATCCTTAACAGCTGTAAGAAATCACATTTACTTTTGTGAATAAATCAGTTAATTTTTCACAGAGGTGTTCAAATATTGGCCAGATTATTGGAGAAAATTTACGTAAAAAAAGTTACATAATATAGTTAATTAATTGTTTTGTTTATTAATTAGTTCTTATTTACTTTAAGTAAAACTATGTTAAGACTATTTCAATGATCTAATTAGAATAAAAGTATGTTATAAGCACAAATATATATACTAATACGCTCATTGTAAATATTTCGTAAAAAACAAATTTTAAAGCCGACGATCCATTCTACTATTTGCTAAGGGTAGAGTTTACCCTTTCTGTCCGTTTACATACTTCGTACGTAGTATATAAGATCAAAAGCGACGCTCGTAAAGAAACAGCTTCCAGTTAATACGTCTCAATGAAAAATAATCCAAAAGGGGCAACCCCAAACCATTCCCCATTGACAAATGGCACGTATAATGTTGTAGATTCAGATTATAAACAAAAGTGCTGTCATATTAACAGGTACTGGAATGCTATTGGTTCTACGGGTACAGTATTATTACGAACACGCCTCTGGGCGTTCACTATTTGTTGTCAGAGTAGGGTAGAGAGAGGCGGTTCCTCTGGAGCTTCTGGAGGGTTGCCTCTAACTACCAACTTAGTTCGATGCGAATAGTGGAATAGAGTGAGTGGTGTTGGGACTTCTTGTTTTTTTTTTCAATTGGTGTTACGATAGTTCCGGTGTATCATTAACGAGAGACGACGGTTTTCGTTCGAATACGGTATCATTGGATTTGAACAATTAGTCTTTAGGATACGATTGTGTTTTAAGGTGTCCCTGGGGGTAGTGATATGCATGCTGTGATGTACTATGAGTTGCTCTGAAGTGATGTATCAGGCTTATTACCCTTATTTGTATCAGAGGGCTGGCGCAGCACCGCCCGTTTCAGCACATCCGGTACCTAGAGCGGGACCGTTTACATCACCTTTTGGAGCGGCACATCAATATGATAGGGTAGGAAAAATTATAACGCCCATACTAGGAAAAATTATTTAGAACATTTAGTAATACGTAGTAAAAATCAGAACATTATTAATTATATCGAAAGAAGTTTATCTATTACAAAGTGTTATTTAAAAAAACTGGTAAAAAATAATACAGCGTAGCTTTCACATTTAAGGAACTGATTTTTTTTAAATGAGAACTTTGTTGTTGGCACTAAATACCGATTATCAGATTTGAAAAGGATTTAAAAGGAAATTAATATCAATGGATTGGATTAGTAGTCAAGTATTTCACACAGAATAAAAGAAAGTATTTTGATACACTAAGATAATATAATTGGTTTGTTGAAATTTTTGAGAGCATTTTGAAAATACTGAACTGAAAAACCTTCCAGAATTATTAGCCTATTTTATTTTAGAAAATAGATACGTAGTATTTTAAATAAGTATTTACACCAATTAGTACATATATATTGATATGCATATAATTCCACGAAGAAATCAGGTATTTTATGGAAAATGTCATTAATAGAACTCGTTCGGCTAAGACAACAAACATCTTAAGTCAATAACTACTATATTACTCACTAATTTGGTTATATTTAGGTTTTGGAATTCTGTAAAATAATATATTATGTTCCTTCTAATAATGTAAATTTATTGATCCGACTTTCTTTTGGAAGGTGCAGACTCGATCTATAAATATTTTAGATTAAAATAAATCGAAACAAGGAATTTTCCTGTATTATGTATGCATTGTTATTCTTCTTATTTCTTTTTAATATTGGATCGGAAATTATACAGAAAGAATTTAATGCAAAGAATGTGGTCTCATAAATAATTGTCGGTAACTTAATTTTAATTTTTTTTTATAATATTGAAATACTACTCCTATTTATATATAAAAAGAGATATACACAGATCGCTTTGACGACTAAGTAAATAAAACATTTAAGTAAGTTAAAAATATGTAGCAGTGAATATATTTAATCCTTTGCACATTTTGCTTTCGTAAACTTTTTAGGATCAAATAGATTTTAAAATACTTTTACAGAAGTCTTGATTGATGCTTTTATATATAATCTCTAGTAATATTGACCTCAGTTGTAAGTAGTAAAATAGCTTTTCCTAGCTTAATAATCCTCCAAAGAAGTTACACGTCAAAATATTGAATAGCGAATAAATGTATACTACTACTACAAGTGGTTAGATTTAAGGCATAATTAGATTTGTTCCTTATTTCCTTATCCAGTATAATGTTTCCTTCTTATAAACCTATTTTGTTACCCCCAAACTCTTTTGTGTAAATTCTCTCAATTTTTTGTGCATTTTTTTACATTCCTTATCTTCCCGTCTACTGTAAGACCTATTTTCATAAATTTTATTAAGTGATTTGCTATTAAATTTTTCCCTAATACAATTGTATTCTATTCTATCCTGCCCTGATGACTATAAATAAATATTCCCTCGAGTTATCTTTAATTCGTGTATTTTAGTTTCTGATTAGTAGTTTTGGTTTTCGCTCATTTAATTATACGCGCTTCCTTGATAGAAAAATAATACTTATCGTTCCCTATCTCTTTAATAGTTTCACCGGTTCGATTTTCTTAAATTATTTCTTTATTTCCTTGCTATCTGTATTTTCCATTGTTCGTCTATGTACCTAGATATTTATTGGCAATTGTGTTCATTAATTTCTTAAGTTCTTTTAAAAATAAGAAATTATTTACTCGTAATTAAAATAACTCGTTTTTTATATAAAATATCTGTTAATGAAGAAATTTAAAAGATAAGACAAATTGCTAATTTTAAAAAACTTAAATTATTTTCTGAATAGATTTCTAAATTACAGAAAAATTATATCCTACTTCCAGTGGATTTTAAAAGTAGTTTTTATTTTGTCTATTTTATTAGATTGTTTTTGTTTATTCATAAATATATTTAGGACATTGCAATTTTTATTATTTTGTCAACATTTTCTTCGCGACTATAATTTAAACCAATGGAAAACAATGATCATATAAGTGACTTTTTATGATAAATACGTAACAAATGTTCGTGGAAGGCATTAAGGAAGCTCGAGATTGCTGAGACAACTTTTACGATTGTTCTTTAAAAAGAATTACTAAAAAAGATATCACGAAATGGATAACTAGTGAATAGTAAAAAAAGTAATATTTTGCACTATAAACAGGATGTTCATTATTAATTAAAAAATATTGGAAGTTAAAATGTTTTAGTTCGAAAAAGCAACTTTAATGTACCAACCAATCTCTTTACTCGGGTTGGTGAACTAATAATACAGACTACTTCGATTACTACAATTGTTTTATCTAATATGCGCTGCAGTAACAAACAAAATAAGCCAAAAATTTATATTCTATTGCTCAATTTTATCAATATGCCTTTAAAATAATAAAAGTGAATAAATTATGAAATAAAGAGTGAAATATTGGTATAGGTATGAACAACCTGAGAGTTCTTTTCAAAAGAATTACTGAACTAGTCTGCTTTTCAATATCTTATTTTCTGTTCGCCCCCTATTAGTTTTTACAACACAATAGACTCAAGACCTCAAAATGGAATTGGTGATGTCATCGAGAACATACAGCCGCAAATGTGCGAATTGGTGATGGAAAATTGCATGAAAAGAATATGGTCCTACAAGCGTAGCCGTGGCGCGGCCATTTGGCTGATATTGTTTTTCATTATTAATGGCATACCCTCCTCTTTAAAATTAAATAAACATCCTATGATTTCGCTTAAAAATACTCGTTTCTTTTTACATATAAAAATGAAACCTCAAATTTGTTGTTTTTCAATACCTAAATTAATATCTTTTATTTTTTTATTTAATTAATACCGTCTAATATTTAATTTATTTTATTAAAATAATTATATGTAACGCATTGTATATTTTTTATTTTACTCGTATTTTTTTTCCTTTAATTAATACTAAATAAAGAGAATTATTAAATTATTATATTTGATTTTTTAGATGTGTTGATTTGTAACACACAACTATGCAGCAGAACATATATATGGTATTTATAATTCAATATTAATTTTGTATCATATATAATATTCAAGAAAATTATTTAAGTATCTTATTTTTTTTTTTTGGTTTCTTACAAATATTTTTGGTCAATGCTCCCCTTTTTCTCAATTTACAAAAAAAAAGGCAGCAAAAACTTAAGCAAATTAACACATTTATTACATAACCATAACAAAAATTCCTATGAATCACCAATATTTTCATTTTTTTCGTATTGTTTAATCGAGGATATCTTATGTTATTTATCTTTCCATATTATTTCATTGACATTAAACGAATTTAATCCGCTTTGCTTTCACGAACAGAAAATATATGCAAACAATTTATGTTTCTTGCTTTGATAAAAGAAAATAATGTGAATTTTTATTCAAATTAGCACGCCATTCTTTTTTGCACGAACAATGATTCAAATTTAAGTATTTAGTGTTTACATTTTTTTTTGTTAGTTTTATAAATACAACGGAACATGACAGTAGTAATTTTTACATTGCTGATTGATAGGTTCGTGCATTTTTGGTTACAGCTAAAATAAAAAACTATATTTTACATAAACGAATAGTCAATACTATGAAAAGAAAACATTAATTCAACTTTAATGTTATTTTCATTGAAATAAGCATACTTATTTGGTTTGGCGTTTTAACAGAGATAGTGGTTTGTTTTGTTTAGCGTATTGAAAGTGAATATGATGTACTTTGTTCATTTTCCTCCTCTTATCGGTTACTTATTTTTTATTTTATATTTATTTTATTATATTGGCAGCAAAGGGAATCAATATGACCACGCGACCATCAACATTATGTATGTAGGTTACTGCATATAAAATATTAGATTTGATGAGTAAAATTTTACATTTACTTGAACACGACCATTGAGGGATATAAATATTACTGAATAAAAATCTGAATATCTCGAGTTCGTGAAGGTTTTGAAGGAATGTCTTTGATCTCGTTTTGTGGGGTTGTTTCTCTTTAGAAGTTAAAAGAAACAATCTGCTGAAAATAAATCCACGAATATGATGGATACGAAACTCTCCGTATGCATCAACAGAACAAATAAAACTAGCAAACCCAGGGGAAATAGTAATTATACTAGTACCGAATTCTGAAAATAGGAAACTGTGGGATACACATTAAATATTTACAAAGGACGTACAGATTTGATCTAGACTCTTATATAGCAATAAAAGTAAGAAAAGGCAGGTAACTACATAAATTTGTCATGTTAATGTCCTTACTTAATTATAAATTTGTTTTAATGATATAGTAGCTTACGAATACCACTAGAAAAAGTCTTTTGGTTGCATGCAACCAAATTCACACGACCTTCATCACTTCCTTCTCCAACTTGCTTTTCTTACCTTCCAAGGCCTATGTAATGGCTTCAAAATGATAGTCGCAAAATAATAAGTCTGGACTATATATTGGGTGAAGTAATATTTTCTCTAGTATTATTCAGCGCACTTTCTGTTATCGTGGTGAAGAATGGTACCTTTACTCGATAATACATGCGTTCTTACGATGTCTCTGGCTTTAGAAAAAAGTTGACTGTAATATTTTGCATTGACAGTCTTTCAATCAATTAGGAAATATAATAGAATTAGACATTAGACAGAATACTGCAACCAACACCTTGAATGCCAACGGAGTTGTTTTGAATTTTTACTGCGGTGGAGAATATGAGTGATGCCTATTTACTATCTGAAATGTTATAGTTCATCCAAGATTCGTGTACAGGTTGTCAAACATCTTTCGTCACCCGCCACGCCCTAACTTTGTTAAAATTGAGATCTTTAACAGACCTAACACGCGAATTTTTATTCTCTAGTTTTCTTGAATATCATCAACCCATTGAATCTTCAGATTATATACTGCTGTAGATCTTGCAGTATGCAGAAAGTTTGACACACCTTGTGAGCCCCAATAAAGGAGCTACACCAATTAAATGCTGAGCTTTTCACTAAATTGTATTTGCAATCGACATATTATCCGATGACATATTCGATACAACTGACATTGTTTTTATAAACAAAACCCAATCTTTGATATTCAATGTTAAATGACTGTCTTGATGACACTGCAGTAAATTTAAATATAATAGTCAAAAATTTAAGTCAAATTTATATTCTCCTGATATACACTACCGGTCATATTTATTTGCCCACCCCAATTTTATGTGTTTTCTGAAATACGGACTATCTTTCGAAAAATCTGTATTATAATTATTCAACAATATTATTAGTGGAAGTAATTCCATATGAATTTCTACGAAAATCTTAAATTGTTTATGATATATTGTAAATGTGTTATAAATTGGAAAAATACCATAAATATTATATAGGCTAATCCCTACAGTATTAACAGTTTTACCTGCATTTCCGAATGGTATTACCAATATTGTGTTATTGTACTAACTAATTACAATATTAGGATGTATTATTCAAAAAGCAAAATAAATTTTATGTCAGTCATCGTTCATCTTTTGTTGCGAAAACAGTGAAACAGAGAGTTATTGTGAATATTTTAAAGCAATGCCGAAGACGAAGGAATTATCTGTTGAAGTGCGTGCTATGATAATTGCTTATCATCGTACGGGTAAAAGTAATCGCGAAATTGCAAAAGAATTACGATTAAATCGCAGAACCGTTGATTATAACGTTAAAGAATTTGAAGAAAGTGGTACATTTTCCAACAAAAGAAGATCTGGACGACGCAAAGCGACGACATCTACAGATGACCGGCATCTAATACGGATAAGTAGACGCGATAGACGAAAAACAGCACCAGAAATTGCTGCTGAAATGAATAGAGCGCGAGCTAAACCAATTAGTGTCCACGTAGTCCATAGTAGTCCACGGTACAGAGAAGGTTAAGGCAAGCGGGTTTATACGGAAGAATTGCTCTGCGAAAACCACTACTACGAAAGCAAAACAAGATAAAACGACTAAATTAGGCTAAAGAACATAATTTTAATTGGACGATTGATCAGTGGAATAATGTGTTGTGGACAGACGAATCGAAGTTTGAACTTTTCGGTAGTAAAAGGCGAATATTCGTAACAAGATCCGCAGGAGAAAGAGTACTGCCAGAATGTATTGCGCCTACCGTAAAACATGGAGGAGGTTCAGTAATGATTTGGGGGTGTTCTGGTGGAAGATCTGTAGGTGATCTCGTCAAAATTGAGGGAATCCCAAGAAAAGAAGGCTACAAGGAAATTTTAGAAAATAAGGCTGTTCCTTCAGGACTAAGGATTCTTGGCGAAAACTTTGTATTTCAACAGGGCAACGATCCGAAACACACTTCTAGATTGTGTGGCGATTACTTGCGTCAACTAGAAGAGCAAGGACAAATCTCTATAATGGTATGGCCAGCTCAAAGTCCTGATCTGAACACAATCGAGCTTCTTTGGGAAGAATTGGACCGGAAGGTTCGAGAACGTGCTCTATCATACACCACTGTACTGTGGGAACAACTTCAAGAAGCCTGGGAACCAATTACAGAAGATATACTGCAAAAATTAATTGAAAAGATGCCGCGGTTATGTGCCGCCATTATCAAAAATAAAGGTGGGCACATTGATGAAAGCAAAATTTAATAATAATTAATGATAAAGTTTTTATATAAGAAAAATGTAACTATTTTATGTTTATTTTACACTATTGTATTGGTACAATAAATAAATTTTCAGTACACATTTGATAGTTTAATAATCTTGGCTAAAACTAAGGGCGGACAAATAAATATGACCGGTAGTGTAAATCTTCTAAAGCAGACTACTAAGTTTTATTAAAAATTAAGCGGTTTTTATACAAACTATATATTATATAGAGATAATATTTATTAGTTATTATAAAAATAAAGGATTTCAAATCAATACGGCGGAATCGGTTCATGACATCTTGCCTAAAAATTCGAAATCTTCACATTTTACTTTTAACAAACGGGGACAAACAAAAATCGCAATGTATGATAGTATATCAATAATATTGGGTCTGGGAAAAAGTTCGTGGCGTTTTTTCAGTAAAATTCAACTGGTCCCCGCATGGCGCGTGGACGAATTCATTTAAACCGAATATGCTCCATTATTATCGACAATGTTTCGCCATTTTTTTGGTAGATCCATGATCCCATCGGTGAAAAACTTCTGTGGTTTCTGGTCGAAAAACTGAATCAAGTAGTTTCCACAGGCTTCTTTTGAATAATTCCATTGAGAGAGTTCTGCAGAGATCGAAACAGATGATAGACAGAGGGTGCTATATCCGGACTGTAAGGTGGGTGCATCAAAACTTCCCAACCAAACTCTCTCAATTTTTGACGGGTCATCAAAGAAGTGTGTGGTCGGGCGTTGTCATGATGGAAGACAACACCTTTCCTATTAATCAATTCGGGCCGTTTTCTTTCAATCGCCTGGCGTAATCTCTCTAGTTGTGCACAGTAGAGTTGAGAATCAATCGTCTGACCAGTTGGAAGTAGCTCGTAGTGGACGATTCCCCTTCAGTCCCACCATACACACAGCATCACTTTTTTTGGCGTCAATGTTGGCTTAGCGAACGCTTGTGACGGCTCATCCTTTATCCACGATCTTTTACGCTTCCGATTATCGTACGTAATCCATTTTTCATCTCCGGTTATTAAACGTTTCAGAAACGGCTCGATTTCATTCCGTTTCAGCAGCTCATCGCAGATGTTAATTCGGTTAATCATGTTTTTCACGCTCAACTCATGAGGAACCCATACGTCAACCTTTTTTTTGTAACCAGCTTTGTGTAAATGGTTCAAAACAGTTTTGTGGTCAATGCCTAGCTCCATGCCAATATCGACACTGCTGATATGCTTATCTTGTTGGACTTTTTCAAGAATTTCATCAGATTTTTCAGTGATTGGACGACCGGAGCGTGACTCATCTTTCACATTGAAATTTCCAGAACGAAAGCGAGCGAACCATTTCCGCGCAACAGATTTCGATAAAGTACCTTCACCGTACACAGCACAAATTTTATCACAAGAGTGCGCAGCGTTCTTCCCCTTATCATAATAATATTGCAAATATAGCGAAATTTCTCATTATTCTTCTCCATTTTCAAGTGCGAATAACTTTCCAACCACTGCACCGATTACAATGTTTCTACGCCCAAACTAACGTTCGGAAGGTCATCTAAAAAACGAGCCCTCGGTGGTGTCGCTGTGACTTGTTGTTCTTTAGTTATCGGCAACCAATGCCATCTATCGGGAAAAACGCCACGAACTTTTTCCCAGACCCAATATATAGGCAATAAGATCAATCCAATGCTTTTTCGATAATGTTCGATTGTTTAATCGTCTGCGTAAAATCTTTACTTGTTTTACATAATTCATGAATGGCTTGTGGCATGTGAATTGTTGTATTATTAAGAGTCCCACAATCTTCTAAAGCAACAGTAGTCATGGCCATTTATTTTGTAAAAATGCAGAGATCATTTTGTGATACATTTCGAGATCAAACAACTTTAGCTGGCTTAAACTCACCTCGGAACTTTCAAACAACTTACTGACGTTTCGCTTCGGACTAAGAATACCATACATAGAAGCTTCATTACCAGTTGTGATATTCTAAACGTAATTTGAAGCACATTAATTGAATTTATTTCGTATTATTTGCGTCGCTTGGCTCGTCACTTTTGTAGAGCATCTATCGAATTGTGCGAGATCCAACGACCAGAAGATGTTTTCTCAACTAATTGTTCATGGAAGATCACACGTATTTTTTTCATGGCAATGCCCATGAATCTCACAATATGTCACATATAGGATAATTTTACTGACGTCAACGATACTCGTTGCAACCTTCACGAAATTCATCACCAAGATTTCCACTTTTACTGATGAATTCTGCAAACGAGTTGTAAAGATTTCCACTTGACGGCGCTCTTCCTCCAAAACCAGATAAAGTCGGTCAGCGTAATGTTGTTGAGTTAAACGAAATAGAAAATAATACAAATCATCGTTTGAAATTATTTACGAGAAATTGCATTTTTTTCACAATACTAGCTTCTTTAAAGTAAGGTGCAAGTAAAAATTTATGTCAGTTGTGTTTAGGATACGAAGTATCAAACTTAGTAAAATGATACTCCCAAATTTCTTGTTTCTAAAAATTTTCGTCGAATGAACGTAAATAATTAGAAAAGTTCAATAAAAATTGAATATCTGTATATTAAAACTAGCTGAATAATTATATTCAGTTTATAGACAAAATATAATCAAGTACAACTAGAAGGTGGCCAAAAATATATATAAAAGAAAATAACATTTACAGCATAAAACAATCTTTAAAGGCATATCCCAGACTATAAAAATTGAAAACCTGGATAGCTTGTCTGTCGTCAAAAAATTGAAGAAATTTATTTTTTGTTAACACTAATAGCTTCCCAGTTATGATAGTCATGGACCGCCATTGCTACTTTGGGATCTGTTAATCAAAACAATTCAATGCGTTAATTTGAACGATGAATAAAATTTTAGTTAATTAATATGAAATTAAATTTTATCTGTGATTGAAAAAAATTTGTGAAATTAGATGCTTTGAATATTATTAAACAATAAATGAAAAATTAATTTCAATATTTTCTTAACAATTAAAATGCGCTGGTTATTAGTATATCGCTGAATTCTTGATAAGATGATTATGTCTACTTGATATTTATGACATTTTAATGACAACATTCTTAAAAGAAAATACCATGAAAATCAAATATTCTGCCCTTACTAGGACAGCTTTTATTGAATCATACACTACAATTAAAGGTAAATTATATTCGAAAAATGACCATAATACACATGTAAGAACGTTAACATTATCTTTTGGATACTATAATCACTCAACTTTCACATTTTTGAAAGTAACTTACTTACTCATCAACAAACTATTAAGGTACGTTAATTTTACTCCTTTATTTGTATTTATTTCTAAGTACATACTTTCTAATTTATAGAAACTGTTGCTTATTTAAAATAAACTCCTTTAATTTTAACGAATAAAATTATTTTTCCAGGTAATCAAAAAATATAATAATATATTTATTTGGTCCGATAGTATGTCTTTAAAGCTGGGGATTTTCCACACATGCGGGTACAAATATTAATATCATGAAGAAAACATACAAGGATGATCTGAAAATTCCGTGTACTGAAAATAAAGAAACGAATTATAAAGTTTTTATGTCCTGATAAAATTTCGAACTCTCAAATTCTTTAAAATAATCATCCACAGCAACTTTAACTCCATTATCTCTTGAAAATTTCTGATCTGCAAAGCATTTTTTTAGGCGACATGATAATCTGATCCGGCCGGCCAATAAGACGATTTCGGTAACAAATTAATGCCTAAGTGTTTAATTTATGTTATAGCAACAACACTTGCTTTGTCATGGTCGGAAATGATTTTTTTACTGGCTAAACCAGGATATTTTTCATTAGTTTCTTTGCTCTAATTTGTCTAAAAATGGTTTCAGTAATAGTTTGGTCTTTCCAAAGATAACCAATAAGAAGAATGCTTATCCATTTAAAAAATAAAAGTAATTATCTCTCTTGCTGGTGGAACAGTCATCGCCTTCCTTATGGGAGTAAAACCACTTATCTGTTATGATAAATCGGTGCATTATATCTACCTTATTTCTTCTAAAGCATAAGGAATGTGCATCACTTTTTGATAAACACTGAGCAGTCGTGGCAGCTACTCCACGAACAGCTTCTTCATAGATGACTTCACTCAAAACGGATTTTATGTGATTTTTACAGGCGCATGCCGCTTCCGCTATATCAAACATTTCCATACGATGATCTTTTATCGCTATAGTGTGCACTGTTACAACAATTTCCGGTACAGTAGTAAATATCGGACGTTTACTACGTTACGCATCTTTAATACCTCCTTCAGTTATCAATGGAAATGAAGAAGCCGGGTTCTATAGACCATCCTCCATTTCATTATGAAATATTTGTTGCTGATAAGTTTTTCAAGAAGTGGTACTGAATGACAGCACGAATATCGACATAATTCGTCTCGTCAAAAACTCGAGTTGCTCTTGACTAAACAGTCGCCACAGCGAGACCAATAAAGGCAGCATAAGACAACTTGCAGGCGCATTAAAATTTTAATACTGCAAAGGTTAAGCTATGATACCGGCAGAAACATTCCAAACTTTGACTGAGTTTATAGAAGGAGGAAGTGTTTTAAAAATGTCAGAAAACACATTAAAAAATCGTAAAATATTTCCAATTGCCTATCGTAATAATATATTTTCACTTTTAGTAAAGTGTAATAGTACCTCAAAAATATTTAATATCCTCTCGTGAATATTATTTTTTGCTTTGAAATACTAGAAACAAATTCTTGTGTTAATATTCATGACAAATGTACTTACACAGACCACTGTTGGTTCTCAAATAGCTTCTACTCTTTTAACAAGAGGAAACTAAAAAATGTATTTAAAGAAATTTAAAAAGACTTATGTAGTGAATGCAATTTGTCTCATAAAACTTATTGGAAGGTATATGTTATGACTATATACATATTTTCCTAAATTTCTTTTAATTAAAACTAATTTTAATTTACATAACTGTATATATCTGTTAATATCCACATCATATTTACTGTCAATAAATAGACAGTGCATTAAATTAATAAATTGAACAAATGTAACAGACATATCATGGTTAGAAGATATTTGTATAATTAATATAACTTATAATTCCAATATAGAAAGATTAATAAAGTGATACTTAAAAAATCCAATAAAATTTAATAACAAAATAAAAAATTCCTTAGAACAAGTATAATGCACATAATCATCAATAACGTTCAATAATAGTGTTCTATAATTCTGCGGAAAAATAATATTTCTATGACATATTATAGTTTGTGTATACTTTAATATGAGGGAGCGTTTTTATATTCGCGGAATGGGGGACAAGGGGTGGAAATAAAAAAACCAAATTATTTTTCTTTTTCAATATATTCACCTGCAAGAAGGATACATTTTTCACATCTTTCAATTAATTTATTTATACCCTCATAAAAAAATGATTTCTCTTTATCTGCAAAATACGCCGAAACTGCCTCCTTGACTTCATCATCGGCAGTAAATTTTTTACCCCGCAGCTCTTTTTTCATTTTCGGAAACAGGTAATAATCACTCGGGGCCAGGTCTGGGCTGTAGGGTGGGTGATTCACAATTTCGAAGCCCACCTTATGCAGGGCAGCTAACGCAACGCGGCTCTTGTGGACGGGCGCGTTGTCGTGCAAAAGCAGAACACCTTTTGTCAATTTTCCCCGTCTTTTCTCTTTAATGGCTTCTTTTAGTCGCTCTAATATTGAAGCGTAATATTCTCCGGTTATAGAAACACCTTTATCTTTATAATCAATCAACAATATTCCTTCCGAGTCCCAAAATACCGTTGCCATGAGTTTCCCAGCTGATTGTGACACTTTAAATTTCTTGGGAGGTGCTGTGCCCTTTTTATGCCACTGCATGGAGTCTTGTTTGGACTCAGGTTCATAATGATGAACCCAAGTTTCGTCTCCAGTAACAATTCCACTCAATACACCATCCTTGTCTTCATTACAGAGGTCCAAAAATGCACGCGAACACTCTACGCGCTGTTGTTTTTGCGGCGGCGTGAGCATTCTCGGCACCCATATTGCGCTGGCCTTAGACATGCCGAGATGATCGTGTAGGATTTTAAAAATTGTTGTATCGGATACTCCAACCATTTCTGCGAGTTGTTTCTTCTTTAGTCGAGCATCTTCGAGTACAATTTGTTCAACTTTTTGGATAAGTGCTGGCGTGGTCACCTCAATGCTCCTGCCCGGCCTCGGGTCGTCTTCAAGGGATTCCCTTGCTTGTTTAAATAAACTATGCCACTTGTACACCATGGTTTTTCCTGGACAAGAGTCGCCGTAAACCAATGACATCTCATTCATTATGGTCGCGACTGATTTTCCTTGCCTGGTAAGGAACTTTATAACGGCACGATATTCGATTTTTTCCATATTTCACTTTTCACTCCTGATTATGTTACTTGGTTGACAATAGCTCAAAGACTAACTGTCTAATAACAATGAAACTTCGTATTTATACTAATCATGAGTCGCTGCACAGGCCACGCCCCCAATGCGCCTACTCACCCCTCTACAACCCGCTCATTCCGCGAATATAAAAACGCTCCCTCGTATTTTGCATCAAATCCTTCGGCAGTTAGCGATTGATCGAAAAACATGAGAATATTGGCCCAGTTGTCAATAAAAGAATAACGAGACAAAATAATTCATTGTCGATCAAAACGATTTATCGAAAATGATGCGGTAGTAGCTGGATATGCTGAAAATCCAATAACATCCACCCCTCACTGTTCAAAGGGTAGGCAATTTCAAAAACCACTTTGCAACGGTCTCTGAAAAATGATCTTCACCGATATTCTTAGAAGGTTAAGTTAGTTCAGTAAATTAATCTAGCAGATCATACGCAGTGAAGAGAGCATTTGTCAATTGGGTATTGAAAAATTAAGGAGTTTTTCGAAAAAAGAAACCTATTTAGTGATAAATATTTCATTTAGATCTGTATTTGAACACTTATAACTTTCGTGTTTGAGCTATTGAGAATCTTCGTCATCCAGTAACAACTGATGAACTTAGAAATGAAACTTGATGCGTCGTTGGTGAAACTCAACTAAAAGAGCAAGTGCCAATAAAGTGTTTAATTGGACCTTATGTACTTTATTGCATTACAAGATGTAATAAAAATAGTATGTTTTCGAAAAAAATATGTTTTTTATTAAATAATTAAATATTGCGCTCTTGCATCTATTGCATCTTTAGAAATTAAAAATATCAAAAACGAATACATAGGTAAGAGAAAATCTTTTCGTCTGTATTGGTTAAGACTTCTCGTGGAATCTTGTTTTCGAATTAGCATTATTGATTAGAATGTGAATAAAATTTGGTTCGTATAGATTTTATAGTAATACCAACGACTTAGGAATTGTATTAATGTAAAAGTTATGTTATCCGGATGAACTAAAACTAAATTAAAGAAAAATAAAACTGCCGTAGGTTGATGTATCTGTGTAAATACAGGTAATGTCCGTGTCTTTATTTTACCTATAAACTTTCTTGTAATTAAAATTTCTGTATATAACATCAGAGAACATGCGCCGAAAGACAAAATAAAAATGTCGTTAATTATATTACCGACCAAGAATTAACTATAATTGACCACACACATATCGAGGACAATTAAATTATTTTATGACTGGTGATGTTTTTCAAAAAGACTTCAATACTTAGTTTGCATAATCGACATAAACAAATGTGAAATAAAGGAGGAGCAGATGCCACATTTCTTGTGTATGCTTGTATCCTTTGTAACGAGCATTCGATTAAGCGTAAAACATATACGTACGTACCTGTAACATCGTAATAATAAAAAGAATTGTAGTCATCGCTTCCATAAAATAGATAATGCTAATCTACTAAAGATAACATATTAGGTTAATGTGCCTTTGAAAGGTAAAAGGTTAAGCAAGCACGAAATAAATTTAATGAAATTTTAATTGTCTATTTTATCTAAACCCACGCAAGTAATAAAGCAAATATATTCAAAACACAATCAAGATTTGTGTGAAATAAAATACTAAGACATAAAATACTTTGTAAAAAGTAATTTTTTTATTACCCTTCTTATAGTGATGTTATGAGATAGACAGCCTTGTTAAGAAATGTCATAATTAAAAAAGACTATAGATTATGAATACTTGCATATATACATATTTGAAAATGTTTTTAAAAGTTATAGTGTTTGTAATGAAACCTACGTTGTATAAAACTTTTTTACTATTTGATTTGGAAATTAACCACGTGGATTGTTTCTATCAAAACTAGAAATAAATATGAATTTCATTATGCGACTAATAACATAAAAAATAGTATTTATAAAAGATAGATAAATAAAATTTCTCTTTTCTAAAAATATTTAAAAAAGTTTTTTCAATCACATTGTTTATATCTAAACATCACAACAGAATTCAAATCTATAGAGACGACGAACGTGTTTTGAAGTACATATAGTATTTTGATTTAGCATATACAATACAAAACTATTCTCTTTTCAGCTCTATAATTTGTCTTATTCAATGATATCGATCTATACTTATGAGGATGGTTTGATAATTATGGAGCGTACCCTATAGATAGCGTTCTGTGGAATCATCCTTTATTATTATATATGTTCGGTTCATTATTCGCCAAAGTGAACGGTTAATATGATTTTATAAACATTTGAAAGGCTTAACACAAATCTAAATCAAAATAGAGTTGTATTCGTCACTACTATAGTTCGCTTTTTCATTTTCAATAGATAAAAACTTCCGAATTTAAATATGGTCGTGTGAGCACGAAGTTTGAACTCCACACTGCACGTCCTAAAACGGCTATTGCCCCGAATTTGAAAAAATCATCAGTATTGTATTGGATGACTGTTTTGTAATAGTGCGCGATATAACACACATACTGCATATCTTAAATGACAGTGTGCACAGGATTTTAAATGATGAATTCGAAATGAAAAAATAGTTGGGTGCCACCATTCCCATATCCGAGTAAAAACTAAATCGTTTGAGTGTTCCTCACGATCTTTTAACACGTTTTCTCCGCTATGTGGACTTTTTATGTCGTTTCATTATCGTCGATGAAACTAGTTCTATCATTACACTCCTGAAACCAAGAAAGTGGGAACAATGGATACCAGAAAGCGAAAATGGTTTTGTCAAACCCTTTCCAGCAGGAAAGAGTTTGGCAATTGTGCTTTGGAATTCTCGTGAAATTATCTTCGTCGACTACTTAGATAATGTGAAAACCAAAAGTGTCGAGTATTATACCAATTTATTGTATCAATTGGGCAACAACATAAGTTTGCGATCTCCATGACCAAAATTCATGAACATAGTATCTTCTTCTGGACTCCGGGCTTCATTTAACAACGTTTAAATGCTCTACTGGCAATAAGAAAGCAGTTATGATTTGCAACTAGAGGAGCGTTTAGTAATATACTGTAATAGCATCTAATGGCACAAATTTTCGCACATTTCATTCTGTAACATCTTTCTCCATTGTAAATCCTCTTCATGGTACTCCGTAATGTAAGAATTCGATGTCTTGTGATACTCGTGAGTTAATAATAAAACTACAATAAATAAAATCTTCAGGCCAGATAACCAAACTTATCGTTAAAGCGCGTTCAACAGTGTAGTAACAAAATACCTGAACTGATGAAACTGCACAGAGAAGTGGGCGTACAAAGGATCTAAATGAGAGCGATCAGAGAACTGTTCAACGCGATGAGTATAAATCCATTGATAATTGTACGAAAAACACATGTACAAGTGGACTTTGACACTTGCAAGAATGTGCATTTAGAAAACAGAAGGAGAATTTTAAGAAAAGTTGGATACAATGGAAAGTATTATGAACAAAAGTCTTTCATTAGCGATGTTCTTAGTCGCTTATTGCTTAATATAAAAACAACTGGAGCAGATAGTTTAGTATTTTAGACAGATTATGGAATATTTTTTTAGAACATCAATACATACTCATTGTATTGATGTTCTAAAAAAATATTTGTATACAGACATAAAAAATTATTAATTGGAAATTAATAGATTTTCCAGAAAAACTAGTTCGAACCATACAGCTAAGTTTACAAAAGAATGGTTACGTTTCAATGTTCGGTTACTATCTCAGTTGTCGGTTGTAAATAATTCAAAAGACTAGCAACTGTAACAGAATCTAATGAGAGCCCAACAAAATATTAAACACTTCTTTATTTAATTTTAGAAATTACTTTTATTATGTATACGAAAATTTTCGTGATATTCTATGTTAGGATACTTACTAACTTTTCTTGTAGTTTTAAGAAATAATAAATGGAAACAAACATTCTCGCATGTATTTCTTTTAAATAAACAATTGTTATAATACCATGGTAGATAATATTTACACTAATGTATTGAATTTATCCTAGTTGTGCACTGACTGCATTTATTAACACAGTCGAATTTATACTTCAAAATTAAAATGTTTCGTTGTTACATTTGTTTTAAATTATTGCTAGATGCCAGTTCTTGGCTGCGCTTCAGAGTTGTCGGGACTGATGATCTGTACGTTTAGTTAAATCACAGAGTCAATTTAGTATACCTCGTCAACTTAGTGAGAACCATTATGTATAGTGTAATAATGTCAGAAAGTAATAATTGAGCTACAGTTAGTAGAAAATGTAATGTAAGGAAATACATAAAAGAATTTTCGGACTTAAGGTACGATCGCACAAAAATAATAAATATATACAGTCTGCGACAAATTCAAGTTCACCCGGGCAAATTTGCGTGTAAAAAACATTAAACTAAACAACGTGAGTATGTAAGAAGTGACGTAAATGCTTATTATGACTCTATCTTTGATTCAGTTTTGATGTTTGCTATGTGTAATTTTTCTTTACTACATAAAAAGCAATTTCCTAAAATCTGGGATACGTACAATCCCAAATGAATGTTACCATCTTCAGCAACATTCTAACATTATGTAGGCTCTGTGCACGATAAAATTGAAAACAATGTCAAATACGATTTAAATAAAAAGCAACTATAATGTGTGGGCGAGACTATAGATTATAAAAAATTCTGTTATCAACTTACAAACAAAGAAGTTAGTAAAAGATTAGAAAAATGTACTAGCGAAGCAGTTTTGAAAGTACCACTAAATACTTTGATCAACTTTCAGCTCTTAGTGGACCAAATGTTAATGTTAATGATTAATGCTTTATATCTTATAGCAGAAATTATTAGAAACCATTACCCAGAAGTAGATTTAATTGTTCAAGCAAAGCCGTTTTTCTTAAATATCCTAAATGAATTCGAGAGTCTTTATACGTTTGGGAACTGGTTAGCTACAGCATTTTATTACTATAAACATTTTCAACAAATAAACCATCTACAGTTTAATATGAAAGAAGCCCCAGGTGTTAAAGAAAAAATTTGAAGATATGCCAGTATTTACATGTCATTAGTGGAGTCGCTGTAAATTCTTGATGATATACTCTCACAGTTGAATGCTTTAAGTGATGAAAAAGATCATCTAGTTATAAAAAAACTTAAATAGTGTTTTAAATAAAGATTCAGATTTTACCAGATTGGAACCAATGCGTAATACTTGCGATAGATCACTCAAATAAAAAGAAATGATTATTTTGACCATGCAAATGTTACATCACTAGATGTGAAACGAGCGTTTCCTTGGCAAAAGAACAGTTTTCCAGCGCGCCGTACATCGCTGAGTGAAACACTATTGGAAACATACCAGAGGCTGCAGAGGTATACTTGAATTCATTGATTGATAGTGTTTCACGAAAGAGTGTTCACAATTTTTTATGTATTATTAATATTAAGATTTAGTGACGTATAACGTCTCACTACTGTACACTGGACATTAAAGGAGTTATTGGCACCTTTTCGAAGGGAAAGTAACAAGAATTTACGCTACCAACATGCACAATTCAAGTCATTTAATTTATTTAAGTAGTTATTTACTCAAGAGGACACTGAAATACACAAATATTTTACGACATTTAAAAGTTCCAATATTTCGTATAATATGTTACCTATTATTCACTAGAACACCCGATTTTACAGCTCTAACTATCCCTCGGCAGGTACTTTAAGTTGTGAAGACTTGTATTGGGTTGGCAACTAAGTACTTTCGGTTTTGTAGTATAAAATAAAACACCTTTTTCTTAAACAAGGAATAGTTTTTAATCAATTATATATTTTCCATTTTGCTCAATGACCTTTTGCCATCTTTCTTTCAGCTGCTCATAAAATTTCTGGTTCTTATCAGCGAAAAACTGAACCAGGTGCGAGTGAAGGTCATCGTCACTTTACCATTCAAAGAATTCTGCAAACTTCGAAATAAATGGTAATCAGATGGTGCTAGATCAGGGCTGTATGGGGGATGTGGCATCACTTCCCAGCCAAGCTCCAATAGTTTCCCACGAGTTGCCAAAGATGTGTGAGGCCTTGCATTAACTTGGTGGAAAACTACACCTTTCCGATTTGACAATTCTGGGCGTTTTTCTTTGACTGCTTCATCCAGTTTTATTAATTGTTGACAGTAAACATCAGAATTGATCGTTTGGTTCCTTGGAAGCAGCTCAAAAAACACAACACCTTTGTAATCCCACCAAAATGACAGCATGATCTTTTTTGGATGCAATTCAGCTTTCGATGTGGTTTGAGCTGGTTTATCGTGTTTGCTCCATGATCGTTTTCGAACTATGTTACTGCAATTCAGCTTTCGATGTGGTTTGAGCTGGTTTATCGTATTTGCTCCATGATTCTTTTAGAACTACGTTACTGTACAGGACCCATTTTTCATCACCAGTGATGATTCTTTTTCAGAAAGGGTCGGTTTCATTTCGTCTAAGGTGCATATCGCAAAAGTTGATTCTTTGTGTTAAATGAATTTCTTTCAATTCGCGAGGTACCCAAATATCAAGCTTCTTAACTAGCCCAAGACATTTTAAATGTTTTTCAATTGTCGTGTCCGACACATGTAGCCTCTCCGCAACCTCTCGAACAGTTATATGACGATCCTCTTCAATTATGACTTTGATTTGGTCATCATCAACTTCAGTAGGCCGACCAGAACGTTGCTCATCTTTGAGGGAAAAATATGTCGAAAATGTTCGTTTCTGCACTCCATTTAAAATTAACCCACAACTAATAACTTTAATAAAAATCACGCACTACTTGTTTCTGAAGTTATGTCAATGTGACTAGTATCACGCGACAAACGGTAAAGTACAGCACTAACATACGTTATACAAAAAATAAAGCAACGCTCTCTATCAGTAAAAACCGAAAGTACTTAGTTGCCAACCCAATACTTTCGATTTGACCGGCAGCTTTCAGAAAACGTAAAAGGTGAGAAAAGCTTTTACAAAGAAGAACCTTATAATTAAATGAAAACAATTTAAAATTACAACTAAAAGAAATACAAATTTATGTTTTAATTATTGTAGTGAACTTTGCAATTAGATCTAGGTTTAGAAAAGTAGTTAAGAAGAGAATTAGTTTACGCATGCAAACGTGCATAACAACAATGTGTTTTAGCTTGAATTGTAATTAATGGAAACTATTTCTTTTTACTATACAGGATGGCTTTATTTTAATTTTTGGTATGGGGATCTTGGAAACTACAATACAATAGGTACAGATTTGGTTAAACGGAGAAAAGATGTGTTTTTACGAACTTTATTTAATGCTTCTGTTATATTTCAGCAAAAGTTCACAGCTTACTAAATATTTACCGAAAACTAAATTACATCACTTTTCTTAACCTCATATAATTACTTTACTAATGAATTTAGAGAAAAGTTGAAAAGGAGAATTTATAAGCTAGCGGAACTCTCTCTCAATTGGTGTTAATGACTTTTTATTGGATTTTTTGGATTATGATCCAAACTTTTGTTTTTTTTTAAATGGAACCCATAGTTGGCAATGACTTCATTAAAACGAGTTTATTTTTCCCGTTACAAAAATGTAATATTGGAAAAACGTAATTTTACAAAAGATCAGTGTTGGTGTCGTATTATTAGTGAAAGTGAGGAGAGAACTGGAGTAAATAACAACAGAGAAAACTAAATTTATCTAGCTTAAAATCAAAACTAGATGTAAAAGACGGCAAAGTTTCAATGGTATAGAAATTCGAAGAAGTGCAAAACTATATATTCTTTATCCTATAACTAACTAGAGCTTACCGATACGAAGCTTCGGCTATGAACTGTAAAACTAAACAGAAACTTGAAATCTAGTAAAAAACGTACGAAGGTGGATTTATGGTAGGAACACACAGACCATCAAATTTATGTAGGACTACGATAACTTTACGGGAGAAAAACAATTGCAAAATTATAAAATGAAGTAGTTGCGGCATCTGGAAAGAATGTGAATCAAAAGAAATATAAATGGTGTGGCATAGAGAAAACTAAGAAGAACAAAATCTAGGAATCTAGGGAGAGAATGAGATGGAATGACGCAGTAAAAAAGATCGAACTGAGAACTAAAGAGCTAGCAAAAGATAGGAGAAAGTGGAAAAATTCCGTACCTTCCTATCATCCAAATGGCTTGTTTTCAAAATGCATCACTTCATATGGTCACTGCGTTAAATAAATGAATTATAGGCATTTTTTATTATTTCTAGCTATTAAAGACATAGCTGGCTACAACAAAGTAATACACAAAAACAGGCTTGACATTTACAGTCATAAGTCTCATAAGTGCACAATGTTTTATACATGGTAGAGTAATATATGTAGAGCAAACTTTTAGTTTTCGATTAAGCTAGTGTAATAAACTGTGGAATGTCCAACAGCAACGCCATTTATGGATGCAACAAGATCCACATAATCTTGAACACCTCAAGTCAAATTTGGATTAAACTTTTGGCGTAGGATAATCGGCACAGGAGTTCTAGGTCCCTAGGCTTTTGTTGGAACGTTAACTGATGATCGCTATCTTTATTTTCTAGAAACCGAGTTACAGGATATGCTAAATGAGTTGGATTTGGAGACACCAGAACTATATTAAAATGTTTCTTAGATGTAGAATTTACGAATTCTTGGATTGAAAGAGGTGTGTTCGCTTTGGAGTATTTTCTACTCATTTTTTACTCATGTATTTTGAATTGTTAATTTTGAATTTAGTTTGAGAGATGCATTTTTATTTTGAATTTTGTAATTTAATTTGTGGATATGTAGTTGATTATTTTTACAATAAACTAAGGCACTTTGCGTTGTGTTCAAATATGTGTGTTCAGTTTTTTAAAAAGCCAACGCTGTTTTCAATTACGTAGGATCTAAGTTGCTGTAACTCGTTTAGTTAATATAATTACCGTATGGAGTGCTACATTTTTGTAACAGGAAAAGTAAATTTTTTTTAATGAACATAGTGAACTATGAGTGCCACAAAAGTTTGGATCATAACTCAAAAAGGATAGATCTGACAGAAAATTAGTTAACACCAACTGATAGATGGCGTAGCTGACTCAGAACTTCTTCTTTTAAATTTTTCTATAAATTCAATAATAAAGTAGTTATATGACGTTAAAGAAAATGGAGCAACTTAGTTTTCTGTAAATATCTAGTAAGCTGTAATCTTCTTCTGAAATACAACAGCAGCACTAAGTTAAGTCGTAAAACTACACCTTTTTCTTTCAATTTAACCAAATGTGTATCTGCTGCAGTTTCCGAGATTCTTACACAAAAAATGAAAAAAGACTCATCCTGTATCTCTATTAACTAAAAATAAGAAGCGTGTTTTTATTTATCTCAAACCATAAAATAAATTACAAACAATTTTTCATAATATTTTACAAATTAGAATGTTTTTAATTGCATAGAAAGTAACAGATAACTCAAAAATGTCAATGAAAAAACTATGAATGTGTTCATAATACCGAGGTATGAATAACCTTTTTTTTATTTCATTATTACAATAGACAAGAATGGGTTGATTATAATCTTATTTTATTATTTTATATGTACTAACGTAAGTGCGAATTAATATAAACATTAATTTAATAAACTATAAACACTGGAATTCCAACTATATAATAAATTAACTGTTAATAAAATAAATTTTATCACCTAAAAGGTCATTATAAATTCAAATTATTGGCAATGGACACGTCCTGTTTATAATAAAAACAGAAAAGAAAATAACGAATATAATGTACCATCAGAGGATGTATATATGAGATAAGCGCGGAAAGTTTATTGTAATGTCTTTGATGCAATCTATAATTGAGAGGACTGTAGAGGTGTTAAAGTGAGATGACTATAAAATGTTTGGAGATTGTTTCTATGAATTTCGTCGGCTTTTATTCTTAAAGATAAATAAAAAAAATCCTTTTTAAGTACATCATTAAATAAAGACTAGATATGTATTTGTAAAATTTCGGCAAGGAAATTTAGTTAATTATGGTCGCGATTACTGTTAAATGTCCTAGATTTATGCAGCCTCTCATGACCAAAGTCATTGTAAAATACATAATCAAACTATCGGTTGTAAGAAATTATATATTGGGTCTGGGAAAAAGTTCGTGGCGTTTTTTCAGTAAAATTCAACTGGTCCCCGCATGGCGCGTGGACGAATTCATTTAAACCGAATATGCTCCATTATTATCGACAATGTTTCGCCATTTTTTTGGTAGATCCATGATCCCATCGGTGAAAAACTTCTGTGGTTTCTGGTCGAAAAACTGAATCAAGTAGTTTTCACAGGCTTCTTTTGAAACCAACTTAATTCCATTGAGAGAGTTCTGCAGAGATCGAAACAGATGATAGTCAGAGGGTGCTATATCCGGACTGTAAGGTGGGTGCATCAAAACTTCCCAACCAAACTCTCTCAATTTTTGACGGGTCATCAAAGAAGTGTGTGGTCGGGCGTTGTCATGATGGAAGACAACACCTTTCCTATTAATCAATTCGGGCCGTTTTCTTTCAATCGCCTGGCGTAATCTCTCTAGTTGTGCACAGTAGAGTTGAGAATCAATCGTCTGACCAGTTGGAAGTAGCTCGTAGTGGACGATTCCCCTCCAGTCCCACCATACACACAGCATCACTTTTTTTGGCGTCAATGTTGGCTTAGCGAACGCTTGTTACGGCTCACCATCCTTTATCCACGATCTTTTACGCTTCCGATTATCGTACGTAATCCATTTTTCATCTCCGGTTATTAAACGTTTCAGAAACGGCTCGATTTCATTCCGTTTCAGCAGCGCATCGCAGATGTTAATTCGGTCCATCATGTTTTTCACGCTCAACTCATGAGGAACCCATACGTCAAGCTTTTTTTTGTAACCAGCTTTGTGTAAATGGTTCAAAACAGTTTTGTAGTCAATGCCTAGCTCCATGCCAATATCGACACTGCTGATATGCTTATCTTGTTGGACTTTTTCAAGAATTTCATCAGATTTTTCAGTGATTGGACGACCGGAGCGTGACTCATCTTTCACAATGAAATTTCCAGAACGAAAGCGAGCGAACCATTTCCGCGCAACAGATTTCGATAAAGTACCTTCACCGTACACAGCACAAATTTTATCACAAGCCTGCGCAGCGTTCTTCCCCTTATCATAATAATATTGCAGAATATAGCGAAATTTCTCATTATTCTTCTCCATTTTCAAGTGCGAATAACTTTCCAACCACTGCACCGATTACAATGTTTCTACGCTCAAACTAACGTTCGGAAGGTCATCTAAAGAACGAGCCGTCGGTGGTGTCGCGGTGACTTGTTGTTCTTTAGTTATCGGCAACCAATGCCATCTATCGGGAAAAACGCCACGAACTTTTTCCCAGACCCAATATTATAAAATTTTACTGTGAAAACAAGCGCAGAATATTCCACTGAATATATTGATTAGTCTAATTATTTTGCGTTCAAATACTTATATGTATGTATGTATATCAAATAAAAAAATCCAACTAACTAGAATAACCTTACTTATACGAGGGTAGCCGTTTATATTTCGGGAATAGCAAACAAAAAGATTTTTTATTATCAAAAATAGTTTTATTGCTTTTCAAAATATTCTCCTTGAAAATCAATGCACTTTTACATTCGTTTAAACCAATCCAAAAAGCATTGCTGCCACTGTGAAGGCGGTATCTTCAAAATATGAGTATTGAATGACACAACTGCCTCTTCCGACGTAGTAAACCGTTGACCACGAAGTTTATTCTTCACGTGTGAGAACAAAAAGAAATCACAAGGTGGTTAGATCAGGGCTGTACGGCGAATGGCTCATCAATTCAATGCTTTGCCCAGTCAAATATTCAATTGTTTAAACCGACCTGTGAGAGCTCGCATTGTCATGGCGGAGAATGATTCGTCGTTTTCGGTTTGTTTTCCTTATTTCTTCAAAAACTTTTGGCTAACAAATAGTTGTGTATAATTCGGAATTGACCGTTCTACAAC
Source organism: Dermolepida albohirtum (assembly GCA_031893035.1). Classification (NCBI taxonomy): domain Eukaryota; kingdom Metazoa; phylum Arthropoda; class Insecta; order Coleoptera; family Scarabaeidae; genus Dermolepida; species Dermolepida albohirtum. The sequence goes on along the minus strand of JAVIWB010003879.1, from coordinate 472,167 downwards.
TCACTAAAGGCGCGGTTGCAACGTGACCGGTTTTTCCGACAAAACAGGCGACCATTTGTTTTGATGTGCTTCGAGCACGAACAACTTTTGTTGGCTTTGTCTCAGCTTGGAATATCCACGCAGTTGACTGCTGTTTACTATCGGGCTCATACCAATAGATCCAAGATTCATCACCTGTATTCATTGTGCATTTCTTGGCACCAATCGACGTCCTTTTTTAGCGGTTATCAAATTATGTAGCACCCAACGTAAACATAGCTTCTTAACGGCTAAATGTTCATGCAGGATCTTATGCACGCTAGTGTTACTAATACCTAAAGATGTCTCGATCTCACAGTATGTCACGTGACGGCCTTGAGTTATCAATTCGGACACTGCATTAATGTTTTTAGACACAACAACATTTGTGGGATGTCCTTCACGGAATTCATCATCCAAAGAACGCCGTCCTAGTTCTAATTCACTAGACCAACGATATACTGTAGTTTTCGATGGTGTTTCATCGCCATATAAAGAATTTAGCTCGTCGATGCATTCTTGTCGAGATAATCTACGCCGAAAGTTATGAAAAATAATTGCACGAAAATGTTCGCGAGTTAATTCCATTTTTGCGCTGACATAAAATTTTCAAGTTACTGTTAACAATAGAAATAGCGACCGGATAATAAAACTATCAAGGTAAATATTTTGTCAAAAATGACAAACTTCACGATGGAAATATCAGATCAGAGGCAACACTAACAGTGTTGCAGTTCCCGAAATATAAACGGTTACCCTCGCATCCGACCGTTATTTTGCAATAAGGAATAATTACTGTGAAATAGTAAATAGTATAAAAGGAGATAATTTCATTTTTATTCAATTTTTACACCATTCTTCATTTCTATTCAGATTTTATTGTACGTTTTGTTTCTTATTTTCGTTGTTAACTTTATATAAGTATATTGCACATAAAATACTTATTATACCCATTTCTTATTGTACAATCTTAATTGAATTCATCAAAGCGTACTTAAAATGACCAATAATAAAAGGATTCAAATATTTAAATTAGAAAGAATTGCAAGAATTTTACTATTTAAATTATTTTGTTGTTTGACAGGATTAGAAATTTATACATTTTCGGACATAATAATTTTTAATTTCAGAACATCAATTGGCGTTTAAATAAAAAAGTTTGAGGTCCTTTAAAATTCGACGAGTAATGATTTGTTATCATCGATATAGTGTAATTGAACATTGTTTATTAAAGCTTCAATTTCATCATCACTTATGGGCTCACATATAGCTGAGCACCTAAAAGTAGGGTCATGTTTAAGATTTTTTTTTCGTGTATAAAACTGCATTTTTTTTTAAACCACAATAAGCATTTTGAAGTATGGCATTTATTATAAATTGTGTGAAAATTGGGTTCGAAAATTTCGAACGGTAAAAAAATTGCAGTCGTTTTTCCTGGATGTGTTTCTGTCGACAGCGTTCGCGGTACCAGACGTGCCTCTGCCATTTCTTATCTGAAAAAAAAAAAAAATTTTTTTTCTTAAAGTAGATAGACATAACTAGTACTTATCGAGCCGGAATTTGCGAATTCAATTTTTTCGGGTCATGGCAGTCATTTGCATAAAACTGGCGGTTTTTCGCCTTAAAATTGTTGAGTACTTATGACAAAAAAAAAACTATGTCAAATATCGAAAAAAGGGCTCGATAAGTACTAGATTATTGTGTGAAGCATAACTTTGCAAAATTTGATCCCGATCGGTCCAGTAGTTGCGGAGATATTTCTGGTACCGATTTTGAAAATACTGTTTCGAGTAAAACGCGTTTAAAGTTTTGACTTCACTTTACAATGGAATAACTGGTTTATTTTTAAACTTACATGAAATCATCGATTCCTGGGCCATATGACGGATCTTCTCTAGACGTTGAAGCTTCCATTAAATCCTTTTTTGCTGTGTCAACCTCGTTCGTGCTTCTTTTGACGCCCTTGTCGCAGAGCGCTCGGCAAACCGCATGCTACAGATTCAGCCCAACAATGTGCGTTTCTCCCTGTCTTGACGTCCAATATTTGTATTATTCGCAATATACTTCTCGCGTCCTCATTGAAGATACATGCACCGATATTTGCAGCAATTTTAAGGCCGCTGTGCACTTCTTTTGGCGCAATTTTCCAGATGACGTGATTTATACTTTCGACGAACAGCGAACGACTGGGCACTGAGCGTCTTAAAGTATGTATACATAACCTAAGGCCCATCAACTTCTCGGAACATGCTTGCTATATAAAGGGCGATAAATACGTAGAATCCAACAGGATTGAGGACACCCGGATCGTATGTATAGACTTAGCCAAACAGATGACAAAGGCCGCGTCTACATGCGCCCCGACCTTTATTCGTTGCTTACCCGGTCGGTTACAAAATGCTATAACTTCGTCATTACTGCGAATTTCTTTATGAAATTTTCAGGGTAGACACTCGAAGGATAATACTTTCGAATGAGCAGCTTTTTGAAAAATCGATTTTCCCAATTTACCCAGGTATATGTGAGCCCTTATATGGGGCGTCTTCAGGGCTTACTGCTATTGCTTTCGTTGTTGCACTGAGACTGTACAAGAGATTTTTTCTAATTTTCCTTTTTTATAGTTTTTCTATTAACTTTAATTAATTTAATTGATATTCTAAATAAACTCGCTTTTCGTTATTTATTATAGTTTTCATTATTTTTTTTGTAATTTCATGTGACATTCTCTCAATGTTTCCTTTAGTTTTGTTTCTTCAACATATGCTTGTACTTTTCCATTATCTTCAGTTCGTGGTATATTTTACTATCTCTTCATTTTGTAATTCATTTATAGTGGAACTTGCCATTTTTTTTTACTTTCGCTGTATCGACATGCCTTACTTTTGCTTCTACAATATATGGTCTGAATCGAAATCAACTCCTGGGTACGATATTAGTTTTATAATTACCTTTTTATAAAAATTATAAAGTTTTATAAGGGCGTAAAAGATATAAAAAGAAAATCCCAAGACGTAAAGTGATAGAAGTTCTTTGAAGAGAAATACTCAATTAAAGAACAAAAGAAGCACAATTAGATAAAGAGAATATATTAAATGAAAGTAAATCTATCACTAAACCCACAATGGAAGAAATCATAACATTATATAATTATTTTAGTTATGTCATATAAGAAGAAAAACAACAAAAGGATGGAATAGTAGTTGACGACTTGAAATAAGGTGAAGATTGCTTACAAACGTATGGTGATTAGTCGAATATGGCAAACAGAAACAATGGCGATATCATATAATAAAACAATTACAGTTTCTTTATATAAACAGGGGGCGAAATGAAGCCTAATAGACAACTCATATTGGCGACTTTAATAAAATAAAAATTGAAAGAATATGCAGAGAAATTATTAGACAACTACCGGGTGGTTTTAGGAAGTCTAGATCGATAACTGACGAGGTTTTTATGCTAAAACTGAATTTAGATAGATACTATGCAATATTCCATCCTGTATACTGTTTATCGATTTTACGAGCGCGTGTAATAATGTAAGTAGAACTGTTAATTAACAAACTAAAACATCTGCAAATTCCCTAAAAATTAATAGAGTTGTTAAAAGTGACATTATAGAGAAAAGGCACTGCTCTTAGGAGCAATGACAGATAAAGCACGAAGTTTGAAGTACGAAATGTACTAAGAAAAAGCCATCCACTATCAGCAACCACGCATATTGGCGGAGAATTGGCGGAGATAAGGCAGGGTGAGATAAATATTGGAAAAACGTTATTTTTCAAAAGATTAATGTTTCGCGTGTACTGATGTATTATTAACGAAAGAGAGGCGAGAACTGAAACAAATAACAATTAATAATAGTGGCCGAAATGAAGGGTTTCTAATTGAACACAAAGAAAACTAAATTTATGGAACTTAAAATCAAAAGTAGAAGTAGGAAACAGCAAAGTTTCTAAGGTACAGAAATTTGAAGAAGTACAAAAAACTATATATACTTGGAAGTTTTAATAACCAACGTATGCAAAGAGGCGAAGAAAATTAACCTATAACTAACTATAGCTTCCGAATACGAAATTTTGGCCATGATCTGTAAAACTAAACAGAAACTTGAAATCCGGTAAAGGAAAGTATTAAGGAGGATTTATTATGGGAAAACATAGAATGGGGTTAGCAAAGACCATCAATTTTATTTAGGACTACGTGAATTTATGGGAGAAAAACAATTGCAAAATTATTTAATGAAGAAGTTGAGGCATCTGGAAAGAATGTAAATCAAAAGAAATGTGAATAGGTATAGCATGGAGGAATCTAAGAAAAAGAAGATCTAGGGCAAGGCAGAGAATGAGATGGAGTGATGCACTAGAAAAGGATCGAACTGAGAACTAGAGAGCTACCAAAAGATAGGAGCAAATGGAAAAATTCCGTTCCATCTATAGGGCTAAATGGCTTGTTTGAAGCTAATCTACCACTGAAGTATTAAGAACGGCAAGATTCGATTTCTTTAATCATGCCATAAGCCTATGGAAACATATAAATTAAATTTAACCCGCAGTAGGTACATTATTAAAATGCAAAAGTATAAATATTTTATACTTAATTAGGGGTTTTCCGGTGTCGATTGATGAAAAGTCGCTTTTTCTGCTAAATACATAGTACTAATTAATTGCTGAAATTTTTGTAACACCCACATTGAATAGCTTACCCATCATTAACGTATTAAAAGAATAAAATATTAAAAATTTTTTTAGTACAGTCGATTTGTTTTTAAAATAAGTCTTAATTTTGTATTTTTAAATATGACGTAAAAACCGTAACGTAGAACTCCATTTATCAGTATCTCCCAAAAGAATTTTCTTGATAGACCGTCCCTCTAATACATAAGAAAGGATTATAATTCATAGTGTGACGAATTGCGCAAAAATTTATAGGCGTCTGTGAGACTAGAGCATTGGAAAATCTTTGACCTGATATACCTTTGAAGTATATATACGAGTAATCAATTTAGGTTTCAGTTAATTACTGCTAACTGTTGAAATAGCTGAACACCCGATAATCACATTTAATATAGTATTGTATTTATGTTTCTATATACACATAAATACAATCAATATCCTATACTGCGTTATAAGCGTTATGTAAATTTTCTTTTTAATTAATGTAATTTGGAATCGTGACAAGTAATCTCAACTGGCACATAATTGACTTTTATTAAGAAAACTAAAACTGTATTATTTCTTGAAGATAATATAAAGGTTTTGTTACTATTACTTTTATTATACACAGCCTGTCGCAGAGAAAACCGAACTTCTTTAAAATAAAAACAAAAACTTACTATTCATTTATTTTATTTAAAGTAGTCGTCTTCAGCATCAATACAATGTTTTGCACGCTCAATTAACATGTCGAATGAATCTTTAAGTTCAAAAGGTAACAATTCGTTGGTGCTAAATCCTGCGAATAGAGCGAATGGGACAACAAATCGAAGGGTAATTCGTTAATTTTCGCGATAACAACAATATTTGTGTGAGAATGTGCATTATTTTTGTCAAAAAATGATTTTTTCTTAGTCAAACCAGGACGCCCTTCATTAAATTTTGCTTTAGTTTGTCTAAAAGATTCCCGTAATATGTGCCTATGATGGTTTGGCACTTTTGGAAGTAATCAACAAGGAGAATACCTTTATATCCCAAAAATGCAGATGGAACAACCATCACCTTCTGTTTAGAAGAACAGTCCTTATTTAGATTGTTAGTTTACTTGGAACATACAATGATGAATCCAAATCTCAACTGTGGTGATAAATAAGGCGAATAAAATTTGCCTTATTTTTCAAAAACACTCGATACACTTACGAGAAATATGCATTGCCTTCAATTTTTAATTAATATTGAGCAATTCTGACACCCACTCTGCGTGCAACTCTTCACACCCAACTCTCCGTTCAAAATGTATGTTCTTTACAGATATTTACAGCCTCTGCTGTGTTAGGCGTTTTCAAACAACAATGTTTCAATACCATGCACTTATCAACAATTTCCGTAATATAGTAATTAATATAAGATGTTTATTTTGGTACATCAGGTTCGAGTAGTTGTCTAATTATTAAACATTCGACAGGTAAGTATACGATATATGTATATAATATAAAGCAGTCTCTCTCTGTCTCTACAACACTGGAGTTTAATGTCTTTATAACCTTATTTAGTTACAACTACTTAGTTATAGGAACTTGTTAAGTTATTGCTTTACATTATTCTGCTTTTAATATTTATTAAAATGTTTATTCTTGCCTTATTAGAGCTTTTACTAAATTAATTACACTTTTTTCGTAAAATCAGTAATGTTGGAAAATAATTTAGTTTGCTGTGTAAATAATTGTTAATTCATGCTAATATGTCAGAAATCAGAATGATTTGAACAATTTGTAAGTAAGTTTAGTTAGAATGTAAATGCGTCAATGATATTCAAGCAGTCCTATTTCTCAAATATATTTAGATATTAAACTAGTATTTTGAAAACTTAAAGTCAATGAAATAATGATTGTACTTACTATTAAGTTTACTAGATATGCTTGGATTATATCTTAGTGTATTTCTAGTGAAATCTTAACAAATACAACTTCCCTACAATACTAATGATTCTTCAGGAAAAATATATACTTCGTAATTAAAAATGAGCAGATGTGCTTGATTAAAAGATATATGTACGTTCTCTTACTTTACAGAATATTACGGGAATATATCTAGAAAATTAAATTTAATTTCGCTCACATAAAGTAATTTATTGAACATACATATTTATTTCATATGTATGTACATATTTTGAATAATGTGTCACATAATTAGATCATATCAACAATGATAAATAACCGTACACGTTTAGGCACTTAAAGTTTTATTACGTCGTTTTACCGTTAATTATATTAATATTTAGTATCAACTTCTTATTATAAATATTCATGAAAATGATAACAAAATCATCAAAAACATCACATACAACTTGCTTTAACTTTCAGGGCTATTTTAATTTTCCATGTACGAAACAATTTTACTTGAAAATATAATTATTTGTTATTATTGGGTAGTTTAAAAAGTAACTTCGTATTTTTTTAATTAAAACTAAAAACGATTCTTCTCTAGTATATAATATTTTATTTAATTATATACTAACCATTTTAATCGACTACATTTTGCCATCTTCTGGGTTTCACAAACGCGGGAAACCTGATTTTACGTACAAAAAATGAATCAAATCGTTTTCGACGTACTTATTCGAATTAAATTTTCTGTTCTGCCTAAAAAAATTTATAAATACCGGAACAAGTGATAATCAGAGAGTGCTGGATATGGTGAAGATGTTGGATGAGGTTAGCATATCCCATCTAAGCTGTCTAGGGCAGGGGGCAACCTTCTTCGGACAGCGGGCCATTATCAAAATAAAATTTTTTATGGGAGCCGCACATTCAAATGTAACTTAAATACTGCCTTTATATCATATACGAGTACAAATATTATTAAAAATAAATATAGAAAAAATTGATTTTTTTTTGACATACTATAATAACAATAATGTCAGAGAACAAAAATTTTATAATTCTTAAAAAGGAAGAAAAAGAAAATACAATTCCAATTGTATATGTATAAATATGTAAATATAAAATATATAAAATGTTTAGGAAAATAGTTTATCTTTCATTTTATTCATTCATTAAAATTCAATGCCTTTTTTGTTCTTGAATATTGTTTGATATTTCATTTGGTCCGGTTGTGTGTGTGATACTGAGATCCAAGTTTTGTAAAATTTCATCCACCAACCTCGGCTAAAAATATTAAAGACTTAGCATTTCAAAGCAGCGTGATTGTTCTGAATTTTTGCATCGCTTAATAACAGACAATATGTGAATCTATTATTATTACAGTCGAGATAAAACAAGTCTAGGTGTAGGGTAGGATCTAGTTTAAGTGCTTCGAAAAATCAGTTTTATCAACTGAGAGGGTAATGGTTATTTATGGTTTTATGCAATATGCGTGTGTGCTACTCGTGAAGTATCTTCAGAAAAAGAAAACCATTTTAGGACAATATCATAGCATTATTGGATAAGGTAGAAACTCTTCAGAAGTAAAATGTTTAGCGTGTGCTACGAATTACTCACATACACATTTTGCTTTTAATTCTTCACAGAACTTAGTCCCTACTGACTCCCTTTCATTTTCAAATTCGAAAAAAATTCCGAAAAAAATTGACTCAAACGGAGATAGTGATTTGAAACAGTTGTCTTTTTTAGGGCCTGGAAGAATCTTACAATGGGCAGGGTGTAAAGAAGTTTGAATATTGCTCAACTAAGTGTGTAGAGTTGGAAGGGGACTATAATAAAAAAAAATAAATATTCCTTTTGGAAATAAAACTACTTCTAAATTCGCTTAACCGTTATATATATATATATATATATATATATATATTTAAGTGTATAAGTATACAATCTCTTATTATGCGAAGTCATCAAATTTCTAATAAATTATCATCAGTTATTGAGTACTTCGGCATCTGGGTACTATATAGCAACCTTACATATTCTGTACCAACAGTATTGTTAGAGAATTGGACAAATTGTACGTCAGTAATTTTACTGTACTCGTTTGATGCATTATATATTCGATTATCGATTGCTATCTTTTGGTTGGTAAGAAAAAATTTCCATGTGTAAAAATCTGTAGAAAAATTTCATTGTCTAAGACACTAGAATATCAACTGACGCTTTTAATCAAAGAATGTTTGTAGTGTTAACAACAAACTAAGAATACGTTTTTCACACTTTATTAAAAAATTACAAAGAGATATACATATATGTATGTATGTTGGTATTATCTACCCTTTAGGCATGCATGTCATAATGAAATGAAACTTTTTATATGATGTAATAGCGCGATGTTACCATTACCTAGTGATTCATCAGTAATCAGTTTATAATACGATGTAGACATATAATAGCATAAAACTGCATTCGTGTCCAAATAAATTCAAATAATATGAGATATAAAAAATAATACGGCATTATACATAATACAAAATGACAGCTTATTTTATGGTTTTAAGATCCCATGTGATATACGAGCACCTGCTTTTACACAATTTCTATTCATATTCAAAAAAGGAACAACATTCATATGTACATATAAACATGATCACCTGAAAAAAAAACGACGCGTGAACAGCTTCTGAAACATTAATAATTAATGAAAGTTGTATGTTTTGGGGTTCATTGTGCTGTATTAATAAATGCTGTCGGACAGAGCTACTGAGTTGACGTTTTTGAAATCTGCCTTTTGAACAACACGCGCACACACGTATACAAAACACGAACACGATCTTAATGAATTAAATGCGCGCCATGCCCAAGTGCGTTATCTGATAAGAAAGTAGTAATATTTACATACTGAGTATAACCAAGACATTAAACCGTGCATAATTAGTGAGATACAAAGGTTGAATTTATTTATTCTCGTGCGCTGAATAGCGCACACCTTTTTATTATTATATTTAACGAGGCATTACATGTTGTTAACCAATACAGTATATTTTAATATAATGCTTGTAAGGGGCAAAAACAAGCATTTACATAAACAAAATTACATATATCCCTTGATTTTCGTATTTTCTATTTGTGATATATGTAGTATTTACATTAATAATTTCTAAATTATTTGATTAATCCGTAGTAGAGAATGTAAAACATTTGATAGGTACCTATAAAATAGTATTGGGGAATGTTTTATAGCCAACAGAATTGGTGATAAATAACAGAGAAAAGAAATGATTAAACTAGTGAAGATTGCTCTACAAAAAAATGATTACGCTGAAAGTATTTCAAAAATGAAAGCAAAGTAGGAGGAAGACCAAGGCAATATGAGAATCTTTCCTGCTGTTCTTTTTGGACTATTAGAGTCGTATTTACGTTATTGGGCAATAGAGGAGCGTAAATGTAATCTTTTGTATATCGCCATAAGAAAGAATCGCATATGGTAAGATCTGGGAATCTTATAAACTGAATACAAAGAGATCTTGGGTCACCTTTCCGACCAATTCATTGCTGTGGCATTTCATTTAAAAAGTCTTGGACTATCAGAAGCCAATTGGATGGTGATCCATTTTATTGAAAAATGAATAGATCTGAATCTGCTTCCAGTAAAGAGAAAAGCTAGTTCTTGAGTATATTGAACGACAACTGTCTTGTGACGGTATTTGCCTCGAAGAAAGCGCGGCTATTAACTTTGTTCATAAATAATGCATAGAAGACGTTTACCTTAGATGAATCTCTTTCATGTTTGACTATTTTATATGGGTTTTGTCTTCCTCAAGCACGCACGTTGCGAGGGTTGACTGTGTCATTCAAGTAGATTTATCATTCAAAATTACACGCAAAATAAAGATTTCGTCTTCCACTATAACGAGTATTGAAATACTAATTTCCATTCGCTTCATGTCGTTGTTATTAATAAGTGCTTCAATGAGCCGCAGTCTGTATGGTTTCAAATAATGGGTGTTTTTTAAGCTGCATGAGAACTATCGATACCTATAACTATGGTTTGACAGCTGATGTCAAATGGTAATGATATTTCTGTTCAGTAAGGTTTAGCAAGTCATCATGAATCGTTTAGCGCCAGAACAATGCTTCCAAATTGCGGAAATTTACTTCGAAGTTCATAGAGCACTTCGTCCATTTTATGGTCAACATAATCGGTCTAGTGAGCAAGCAATTCGTGCAATTATTGATCGTTTTCGCACTAATTTTACTCTTCTCGATTCAGAACCATCAACGAGACAAAGAAATGTGTATACCGAAGAGAATATTGCTGCTGTAGCGCGAAGTATTGAAGAAGACGCCGAAAGGTCGATTCGTCGTCGTTCTCAACTTGTTGGCCTTTGTCCTTCGACTACGTAGAATATTTTACGTAAGGATCTTGGCTTACGTGCCTATAAAATACACCTCGTGCAAGAATTGAAGCCAAGCGACCATCGTTTGCGTCGCATTTTTGCTGATTGGGCTCATTTGAAACTGGCCGAAGATGGGCATTTTTATTAAAGGATTGTATTTAGTGATGAAGCTCATTTCTACGTTAATAAGAAAAATTGCCGTATTTGGAGCGAAGACAATCCTCAAGCCGTTAACGAATCACCATTACATCCATTAAAATTGACTGTTTGGTGCGGTTTACACGCTGGCGGCATCATATGTCCTTATTTCTTTCGAAATGAGGAAGGAGCTGCCGTTACGGTGAATGGCGAGCGCTATCGAGCCATGCTGACTGAATTTTTGTTTCTAAAAATCAGTTAAACATCGACGACATTTGGTTCCAACAAGACGGCGCAACTTGCCATACAGCGCGCTTAACAATCTTTTATTGCGCGGCGGACATATGCCGGAAATCATATTTAACAAATAAATGCCATGAAATTATCTACCAGATTATAATAAAAAAAATTTCATTCTAACAGTATTTCTGTTGTATTATCATTTACGATTTTCGAGCTCTTAAAAAATCACCCTATATAAACATTTTTATATTATATTATATATTTTCTGAGCATACTCTAAATACTGGGTTGAGGAACCTGCAGTTTAGCTTGAGTTGTGGACTGCCTTCGATTTCGTTCAAACGTAGCATGGATTCACTCCATTTATTTCTCCAAAGCTCGCGGTCAATTTGGACTTTCGCCTATACACAGACACCCACTCTGTGTAAACTGCCGAAAGCACCGTCGTATGTTCTTCAGAGGGAACAGTATAGTGTTAAATCACCTTTGATCACCAATTCATTCATCCAGAGATAGATTATATTCAAAATTAATTGAGAAGAAGGTTAAATCTCGTTCAAAATATACCAGATGTTGTTTGAAGTAGATGTACTTTAAAAATCGATACTGAATACTTTTAAGTTTCTCAGAATAAATATTATAGAAAGGCGATCGTACTAATGAACAATATTCGGGCTTAGATTGAATATACGTAAAATAAAGACGAGTAATTGAATGTAGAGAATAGAATTGTTTAGTGTTACGAATAAAAATGCCAACAATTTTAATGATGAAGAAATTATATTTTTTATATGATGTGTGAACGTAAATTTTTCATCAAACAAAACACCTACATCTTTAGGAATGAAGCAAATATTTAAGTTTATGTTAGCAATATAATTATATTTAATAACAATTGTACCTCATGTATGTGAAACAAAACTGCATTTGCATATTAAATTAAGGCAATTATCGAATCCGTCTTTGGAGATAGTTGCAATCAGATATGACTGATTTTTAAATGTAAATTTAGATTGCCAGCAAATAGTAGCTTTCCACAATCCAGTTGCAGAGGTAAGTTGCACATTTTTGGACCACTTCTGTAGTCCAAAAATGCGTCTCTGCGAATCACCAGATACAGGAGTAAAAGTATTAGGCGTGTGATCTTTGCGAGAAACGAAATGAACTGACTAAGTTTGATTTAATAAGTGGCACCCCAAGAGGTAAAAAACCCATACGCTTTACTTTATTGAGCATTATTTCATTGATTTATGCTATCAAACGTTTTGGCGACATCTATATAAACAATATTAACTTGCTCACCAGCATCCAAGCATTCAAAGATAAATTGAGTAATTATGGTGAGATTTCTGGCTATAAAGCGTCTGTCAACGAACCCATTCTGATACAAAGAGCCTAACTGAGGGGAAGACGATTTTTGTGCAGCCACGTTTCAAAACTTTGGCAGTTAAGTTGTTAATAATTTCAATGGGATAATGGTTTTCAATCAATGAAGTATCACAATTTTGGAGATTGGTGCAGGTTAAACAATTTTCCACGCATCCAGAAAATACTTGCAGATGATGGTGATGAATCGTGAATATTAGCGCAACTATAGCATATTCAAAGAAGAGAATGATATCGGTTCTTAGATAAAGCAGGATACTCTTCGTAGACACACTGAAATTATTCAAATCAGAAAACACAGATCAAGTAAGCGCCAATCTGCATTGTATATATTACTAATCTGTTCAATATTAAGAAAATACATATAAATTCAAAAATTATATTTGTTATTTTTACCATAAATATTAATATTACAAAACTGTGGTATATGGAAATAACCAAGTATAACCGTTTTGCCATCTAAATTAAATAATAGTGCCTCGAATATGTTGAAAAATTCGTTAGTACAGAGATGTTTTAGATTGTAAATTAATTACAAACACATTTAATTTCATTGAGGTTTGCAACCAATGGTATCGATAAGACAAAAATCTGAAAAAATATGGTAAAAATTAGTATGTTGAACAAGAAATATCCTTACAAGACAACACACCACCACTACGTACACAATCTATCAAGTTGAAGTCTTTGCCTTTGAAAAGAATGCATCGGCTTTGTTACGTAACACTCTTACATTCTGATAGCAAATCATAATATTATCGTTAGGCGCACATACAGCTACTTTGATACATAGTTTTCTCTGCAATAGCTACACGAATGTCATATTCTGCCTCCACTCTTGTTAGTTTTATTGTACGATTATTTAAGATCAGCGAAATTCTTGTAACTTACTATAAGAAGTTGGAGGTGGAAGTGACAATATGCATAGAGTCGGCACAAGTCAAACAAAGAAGTATTTTTGCAGGTATTCGTAGGCATAGGTAAAATTAAATAATTACAGTTGCATCTATGAACGTTGACTGGCGAAGCTTCTGTAAGATTGAGTATCAGTGACTTATTGTCTTAACTATGTTTCGAAGCTGAATAGACGAATTTTTCACATGATGATTAAAAGGATAAGATTGACCATGTATCATTATTTAGATGATTAGCAAATAATATACTTCATTATAAGTGACGGGAAATTGATATGGTATGAAAATATACAGCCCAAACGAAACTGAAAACATCTAAATTACCTCCTTTAAACTTTTCTAGAAGTTAATTCACATCCTAGATAGATATTATGAGTATGATAAGATTACTAGGTAGTTCTATATATTGCTTTATTCAAATAAAATTATTTTAGATACATAGGTTATCAAGTACGTGATGGCGATGAATCAGAGCAATACAAGATGATGGCTAACGTTTTCTAGAAGCCAAATGGATTATATTTAACAACCCCCATACATGAATTCAGACCTAATAGATGTTCTGTAAATCAATCTAATATGAATTTATTCATATCACTGTTTTCCTGATCTGACATTGTCGGCTTGTTTTGTCAATCTTTTTGAAAAAAGTTCGCTACCTTAAAAACTGCAGGAAATCTCTTAAACTAGCTTTTTTATAATAAATTTGTCATAGTGATAGATATATTTAAATGGAAATTATATGATGCTAATTGAATAAATTATTCTAAAAATTGTATAATTGTTCAGTATAATGACCTGTATTGGAACTAAGGATACTTCCGAACAATAGTAACAATGTATACTAAAAAGTGTGCCTTTGATATGGAATATATTAGATTTATTATATGTACTATTACATTCTACTTTCATTGACTGAAATTTCTGAAGAATATTTATGTATTTAAGATGAGATCTGCTATAATTATTATTATTTTGTAATAAATAGCATAAACGGAAATTCATTTTATAAAACCGTTAATTAAATTATATTTATTTTTCAGATAACCTCCGTCAAAATATCAATTAAAACAAATTTATGATACGATTTAGTTTTAAATGTTCTTAAATTTTATTTATATTATAATTTGTACCTACATATGTTCTTTCCTGTAAGACCAAGCAATCTACGTAATATGTAAGAACATCACCGTGTGGTAAAGCTTTAGCGTGGGATATTTTAAAGTACCGTATTATTTGTGCACCGAAAAGTAGTTTAAGTAGCCACATTAACTATCCTGAGAATTTATCATTCGCACTTACTTTCAGTAATTTCCAGTTAAGAACGAGAATCAGTGGGAAAAATACTAATGCAAATTAAGAAACCGTGTAATACATCTAATAAATATGATCAACCAGTGATAAACATGTACCTGTATATTATACTTATACTGACTAAATCAATACCATACAAAGGGTACTAGGAAAGTTTTGCAATATGACGCAACAATGAATCGCAGGAAGCTGTTTGTTGCTGCATGTTGAGACATGATTATACGTGCATAGTAGCCGCCGTGCTATGTCCATGGGCTTAGTTATTCATTAGCAGTGAGAGTGTAAAGTGCTTGCGATGGCATCGTGGTCACGAAATGAGAAAAGGGCAGTTTTGCGTTACAATTTCGTGTGTGGTTTAAACATAGACCAGTGCTTCGAAGAGAAATGACTCTAGCATTAGGTGATGTTTGCCCACATTGCATAAAGATATTCAGGTAGTATAGAGAATTTCAAAGGGGAAATTTAACTGTGGAGGATGCTGAGAGGCCGGAAAGGCCACGAACGTCAGTTACGGAGGAAAACCTTACTACCGCGAGGAAAATGCTTGGCGAGGACAGGCGAGTGACCTACCAACAGATAGAGGATACTTCAGGTCTATATGCACCAGCAATTCGTTCGATTCTGCATGACCATTTGCACATGAAGAAATATTGTTCTCTCTGGGTGCCGCATCGACTGACTGAAGAGCAGATGACACGACGTGTGACTTGGTGCCGGGAGATGCTAAAAAAGATTAATAAAGTACAATCTCGGTATTTGAACAACATCGTGACAGATGACGAGACTTGGCTGTACTATTACGATGTGCCGAGCAATGCTCAAAACAAAGTTTGGGTCTTCGATGATGAGGACACACCCGTAGTTGTCAGAAAATACCGATCTATAAAGAAGAAAATGATAGCTGTATTTTTCAAATCGAGTGGAATTGTGGAACTCATCGCTTTGGACACACAGAAGACAGTCACAGCTAAGAGGTATACTGAACAGTGCCTGCCTAAAGTCATTGGATCTATGAAGAACATGCGGCCAAAGTCAAGAATGGACACATGGTTCCTCCATCACGATAATGCCCCAGCTCACCGTGCCAAAGCCTGTACCAAATATTTGATCACGACAGGAAATCAACATCTGCAAAGAAGAAAATGATAGCTGTATTCTTCAAATCGAGTCTTCGATGATGAGGACACACTCGTAGTTGTCAGAAAATCCCGGTCCGTAAAAAAGAAAAGCATGCTGTATTTTTCAAATCGAGTGGAATTGCGGAACACGTCGTTTTGGACACACAGAAGGCAGTCACAGCTAAGTGGTATACTGAACAGTGCCTGCCTAAAGTCATTGGAGAATGGACACCTGTTTCCTCAATCACGATAATACTCCAGGTTACCGCGCCAAAGCTTGCACCGTATATTTGATCACGACAGGATTGAAACTTCTCGAGGACCCTCCCTATAGTCCAGATTTTGCTCTCAGCTACTTTTCACTGTTCCCGCATGTGAAAATGAAGCTAAAAGGGAGGTGGTTTTCCAGTCACGAGGACCTTCTGCGGGCTTGGGACAACGAGTGTGCTTTACACCCTAGTAAAACTTGGCAGAACGTGTTTGAAGATTGGTTTCGGAGGATGGAGAGGTGTATTGGGTGTAGAGGAAATTACTTTGAAAAAATTAAATAAACAAAGCTGCATTGCAAAACGTTTCCAGTACTCTTTGTACAATAACTATATAGGTGCGTGCAATGTATTCTATTCGTTTAGTTTAGCTTGTACACAAATGATCTTCGTAACGCAAAATAAAGAAAACACATCTGAACAAGTTTAGAGAAGACTTATTTTTAGAAAATTAGTCTGCAAGGTTGTAAATATATATATATATATATATTACATTAATTTAATTATAGGGCAGCTTATTCAAGTTACGAGGGAGCGTTTTTATATTCGCGGAATGAACGGGTTGTAGAAGGGTGAGTAGGCGCATTGGGGGCGTGGCCTGTGCAGCGACTCATGATTAGTATAAATACAAAGTTTCATTGCTATTAGACAGTTAGTCTTTGAGCTATCGTCAACCAAGTAACATAATCAGAAGTGAAAAGTGAAATATGGAAAAAATCGAATATCGTGCCGTTATAAAGTTCCTTACCAGGCAAGGAAAATCAGTCGCGACCGTAATGAATGAGATATCATTGGTTTACGGCGACTCTTGTCCAGGAAAAATCATGGTGTACAAGTGGCATAGTTTATTTAAACAAGGAAGGGAATCCCTTGAAGACGATCCCAGGCCGGGCAGGAGCATTGAGGTGACCACGCCAGCACTTATCCAAAAAGTTGAACAAATTGTACTCGAAGATGCTCGACTAAAGAAGAAACAACTCGCAGAAATGGTTGGAGTATCCGATACAACAATTTTTAAAATCCTACACGATCATCTCGGCATGTCTAAGGTCAGCGCAAGATGGGTGCCGAGAATGCTCACGCCGCCGCAAAAACAACAGCGCATAGATTGTTCGCGTGCATTTTTGGACCTCTGTAATGAAGACAAGGATGGTGTATTGAATGGAATTGTTACTGGAGACGAAACTTGGGTTCATCATAATGAACCTGAGTCCAAACAAGACACCATGCAGTGGCATAAAAAGGGCACAGCACTTCCCAAGAAATTTAAAGTGTCACAATCAGCTGGGAAACTCATGGCAACGGTATTTTGGGACTCGGAAGGAATATTGTTGATTGATTATAAAGATAAAGGTGTTTCTATAACCGGAGAATATTACGCTTCAATATTAGAGCGACCAAAAGAAGCCATTAAAGAGAAAAGACGGGGAAAATTGACAAAAGGTGTTCTGCTTTTGCAAGACAACGCGCCCGTCCACAAGAGCCGCATTGCGTTAGCTGCACCGCATAAGGTGGGCTTCGAAATTATGAATCACCCACCCTACAGCCCAGACCTGGCCCCGAGTGATTATCACCTGTTTCCGAAAATTAAAAAAGAGCTGCGGGGTAAAAAATTTACTGCCGATGATGAAGTCAAGAAGGCAGTTTCGGCGTATTTTGCAGATAAAGAGAAATAATTTTTTTATGAGGGTATAAATAAATTAATTGAAAGATGTGAAAAATGTATCCGTCTTGCAGGTGAATATATTGAAAAAGAAAAATAATTTGGTTTTTTTATTTCCACCCCTTGTCCCCCATTCCGCGAATATAAAAACGCTCCCTCGTACTTCATCAGTTTGTGACTTGACAAAACTGTTTTGGTTTTAAAGCAGATTAGATGTAATAAATTATACTAAGAATATGTAATGTGTCAGAAAGTGCTAGTCGATAATTAATTCGTATCGCGTTATATGGAGATCTCGTACTTTGTTATATAGAAACCACGTAATAAGATATCCAGAATTAGCGCCAAACCATTAATTAAAATGGAAAATTAAGTTGGGTTGAATTGTTCTATTTTGCATTTTATAGGTATAACAGGTAATAAATACATATTTACATATTAAAATTATTTTTATTAAGTTTGGAGGCAACTACATAAAATACAAATACAAAAGCAAGGAAATTAATACTATTACTATTCATCATTACTGTCAAATATCTGTGTATTAACGTAATTTTTTAAATTATCTTTTTAACTTTCTATATCTTCATCTCCATTTCACAAAAGTGAATGAAATTAGAAAAAGCAACTAAAATAATATTTTAACAAAATTGGAAATATAAAAATGCCTATACAGGTTGTCCCAGATAATGCACTCACCATTGGAATGTCGTGAACGCTAAGAGATTGAAAAGTTAAACGGGACAAAATGTGCGTGACGTCAAAGCCTACAAGTTTAAAAAAAATTTTAAAAAAATTGTATAATACGTGCAGTTAAGAGGAAATGTAAAAATCAACAATCTAAATTTTATCGCCTACTTTATTTCGTGTAAAAGATACCGAACTAGCATTATGGAGGCACTTTTTTACGTAGATTTTATATATGGTATTGAAATCTGTAGCTTTTACGGGTTTCCAGGTTTGTATACAAACCTTCTTGTCTTAAATATAAATTGTAGGTGGCTTTGTTTGTATTAGAGAAAGCATAATTTTTCAATTTCAATTACGTGTAATAACATACAAAAATAACATAATTATATATTTGTGTAATTTTGACGGTTCTTGTGCACTTAGAGGTTATGCCCCATAAACAGAACTGAACTAAAAATACAGTAAATAGTAGTAAATCATTCATTCAATTTATTTGCAAGTAAGTTACGTTTATTATTTAGAGTGTTACCCCATCCAACTTCATTTAGACTAATTGCTAATTTAAAAAGATAAGCTGTATTTACTGAACCGAAAAAAATTGCAAAAGAGTAAATGAACAAATCCAAGGTATTAAATCATGTGCGTGAAAATTTCAACATTTCCATAAGGGATTAGAAAGCAACATCAAAATCCCCAGAACATGAGCCCATACAATATTAAGAAATCAGAGACGGATGTAATTTTGTCATTGGTACATTAATCAGAATAATTAATAAATGTACTGATGTCGGATGAATCTAGACTTAACGAACAATGGGTTACTTAACAAAATTAATGTTTACTACTGAGTGATAGAAAATCCCTATACTCTTCATGAAGCTCGACATTAATGTGTGATGCAGTATCATCGACAGGAAGAATACTTGGACGTATTATATTTAATGAAAATTCAACAAGTGTACTCTATTTGAATTTACTAGAAGGTGCAATAGAAGATCTTTCAGATGATATTGAATGAGGATAGATTTAGATTAGATTTGAATTAGTAATCAGGGTCACATTTTATGGTCTTCATGTTTTCCAAATCCCAATGGATTTTCTCCTGTGGGATTTCATAAAAAATAATGTATACAATATATAATACAATAATATGGAAGACTATGCTTTAAATGAACTTCTTCAGACAAATATGTATTTTACAAAAGGTTATTAATTTTACGTTCAGAAGTGATGATTTACATTACAATAACAATGGACGCCAATACGAACATTTACTGTTGTTTCCAGCAATACGTACCTAAGTGTATAACAAAAAAAATTCTGATGTCTTTGTGATTTCTGCAAAAAAAGGTGTATTAGACCTGAAATCAGCAATTATGCTTTGTCTGATGCAGTTAGAGCCACCAACGAAACGAAACAAAAATCTCGACACTTGTAAAAGTTACAAAGCTTTCAATACCATATTTGAAGCTTAAAAGTGTAGTACAATGTCAAAATACTATTTCTGTGTCTTTAACATGAAACAAACTAGACGGTAAAATTTCGATTGTCGATATTTAGTTTCTCCATTAAAGCGTACATATCGTTCAATTTTTTATAGTAGGTCCTGATGTCATCCACATTTTATTCCATTTAAGTGACTGTCTATCTCTTACCGTTTACGAGATCCCAATGCTGATCACACTATCTAGGTAGCTGTATGTATATGAGGCATCTTCTGAAAATTATTAGTAGGTCAAAAAAGAAAAGAAAACCTTTACGTAAGTTGACAATCTATTCCTTTGGTAGTTTACGCTTAGAGCATTGCATGAATAAAAATGAAACGTATAGAGATACAATACTTTTATTGTTTTAAGTCGTATGTTATTCAAAAGGCAATATGGAAATTTCGTGAATTTCTAATTGAGGTTCATCATTATTAGTGGCTATTAGAATATGAACCAAGACTTTGTAGACTTGTTTGTGCTAAAAATAATATTTCTAGAGAAAAGCTAATTAGCTATCTAGAGATTCAAGAAGATACTGCAGATAATGCCAATGTCAAGGATCATCTGCAGCAAATATCATTTCAAGTCGGAACATTTTACATTTGTTAAATGAAAAAACAAAAGTAGCTGTGATGGACTGGTGGAGGTTTATGTTGAGAATGTTTTTAATATCATTACGTGTAATGATTTCTAGATATACATTTATGACTCTGAAACAGAACAGTACTCAGTTGTTTAACTGTCTTAAAATGTAGAAAACCGATGAAAGTTACTTGCATAAGTACAGGGTGGGACAGAATAACGAGCGATTTTAAAAAGCATGTTTCCTTGATATTAGCATTTAGTAACAATGGAGCGTTGGACCCCTAAACAGCGTGCGTACGCTGTTAAGGCGTTTTATGAAAATGATAATTCTTATATACGCGCGCGTCGTGCCTTTCGAAATCATTTTAACATTAATCGCAATCAACCAGTGCCGTCTGCCTGTGCCATTAAAAAATGGGTTAGGAACTTTGAGGAAACTTCGTCAATGACAAAAAAGAAACCTGGTCGGCCAAAATCGGTGCGTACGCCCGAGAATATCGACCGTGTAAGAACTGCTATTGAGCGAAGCCCGCGTCGTTCAGCTCGCCGGCATAGCACTACACTTGGGATTTCAAATCGAACTGTCGGACGAATATTACACAAGGATCTCCACCTTCATCCATACAAAAGCCAAATCGTACAGGCTGTTAAAGGCATGGATTATGTATGTGAGTCGACAACGATTCTGTGAAGAGTTTTCAGATTTAATTAATCAACATGAGGATATTGTAAACAACTTTTGGATGAGTGACGAAGCCCATTTCCATTTGTCCGGTTACGTCAATAAGCAGAACTTTAGATACTGGAGTGACGTAAATCCTAGACAAATACATCAAGAACCCCTTCACTCCACAAAAGTTACTGTGTGGTGCGCTATGTCTTCATCGGGGATCATAGGGCCTTACTTTTTTGAAAATGCTCGTGGCAATGCTGTGACAGTAACCTCACAAAGATACGCCGACATGTTGGAAAATTTTTTTGAACCACAGCTTGCACGCTACGAAGTTAACGAGGAAACATTTTTTCAACAAGACGGAACAACCTCCCACACAGCCAGAGTATGCATGAATATTGTTAACAGATTATTTCCAAATCATGTGATTTCTCGAAATGGGGACATCACCTGACCTTCCCGTTCACCGGACCTCACACCGTGCGACTTTTTCTTGTGGGGGTACTTAAAAAGTGAAGTGTTTCAAGATAACCCACCACAAACAATTCAAGCCCTAAAAGAACGGATCCGACAGGAAGTGGAAAACATTCCCCTAGCAATGCTGCAAAATGTAATGAATGGTTTGAAAACACGATTGGAAGAATGTGTACGCCTGAACGGATGTCATCTTTCCGGAGTTATTTTTAAAAAATAATAATTAATGCTTTTTTATGTTCTTTGAGAAAATAATGAATTTATTCCTAAATATTGTTTTTCTTGTTTTTTACAGCCTTTTTAAAATCGCTCGTTATTCTGCCTCACCCGTTATAAACAATAAAATGATCGCTGTCTTCTTTAGAAACGATGACTCAGTTAAAGTAATTTCTGTTAAAGATTTTAAACTGTAAATGCTTATTAGTGTATAGAAACTTTTCTTTTGCAAGTTTTTGAAAAGTTGTGTAGTGATCACCCAAAGTCTGGTTCGTTTCAATTTTTGATACACTATGACAGTGCAACTTCAGATCTTGTTCCCAACGTTCCCACATGTTGCCATCGCAATATGGAAGTTACTTATTTTAATGACATTTTAATTTCTTGCCAAAAATCAACATGTTACTCACTAATACGAACCGTATAAACGTTTTGATAGAGGTGGTATATTTTTGTAGACCTTTGGTTTATATTCTATTTACTATCCAAAATAATATGGCTATATGCAGGTTATAATAATATCGAAATTCTACACTTGAAGGCGTTTGCTTGATTTGTCGATTTTTAATTTTGTATCTAAGAACAAAATATGATAGAAAACAAAAAATAATTCGATTATATTTACTCGAATCATTTACTATAATCACTACATTCTCTTTTATCTTCGATATTTGATGCGGTCAAATAATTTTCAAATATGTTTTTGCATGGTTTTTGGAATACTATCGAGAGTCACAATTTCTGCAACTTGAATATTTTTATTAGTGGCAGAAAAGCGATATTCTTTCATTGGCAAATGAAGATGGGTAAAAGAAAGAATTCAGTTACCCAACACGAAACTTCTATTTTTAATACTGTTCCTCTAATCGAAACGAATTCTTTGTGGACAATTCCCTTGAAATTGTACACACAAATAAGCGTTGCTTATAACATATTTGATTTTTCCAGGGTTCTTTTTCGGACGCTCTCTTTTAGGGATCTCTATTCACCCCTATGGTGCTTTATTCAAACCTATATTCAAAGTAGTACATTTTGTCATTAGTAACAATCGTTTCAAAGAAATTCGAGATTCTTATAAGGGATTTTAACGGTTTCTGTGGTGTTTGATTAAATGTGTTTTTTTGTAATACGTCAACTAATGGGTAAGAAATCTTGAATTCAAGATATTCACTGTCAAAATATTGTTCCCAGTTGATTCTAGAATATCCAATTCTCAATGATAATTTTAAATGAATGGATCATTTCAAATTTCCTTCTACTTTGATGAAGTCATGCAAGTTTTGGATTTTATTTTCCCTTTGCCCAATTTCTGGACAATCTCAACATTTCTTCAGCCTCAAGCTTCTAATCTTAAAATCATTTAACCATTTGTACATTTGAATAGAGATAAGCTATGCTTTTTTAAATACTCGATAAGTTTCGGTAAAATTTACATATGAACATAAAAGTCTATTCCAGTGTTTTGTTTAAAACTTGTTTTCTGATTATTTGTCATAATGCGAAGTTACTCTTGACACTAACTAAATTTTCACCGAAAGAAGTATTTTTATGAGGTTCACGAATTCGACAAGAAAATATGCAGCAGTAGCTTGAAATTCATTATTTACTTGTACATGTATCCTCTAAAGTTAACTGTGAAGCATAATGTTCTTTCTAATGTAAAATGTAACCTGTCAAACATATATTTTAATTATTTTTAATCACTTGTTGATCACAAATTCTATGAAAAACGAGATTATTTTACACCACTTGATCTAGACAACACATAAACTACAATAATTAATTCTAATTAATAATGATTATATGCTCTAAGGTAAAAAAAGATGAAAAAGTAACGTAGAATTCTAAAAACGTTGTACTTATGTCAAAAAGGAATTATGTTTTATTCATAAAGCATTGTTACTTTTTCTGTGTTTGGTTATTCCTAATAGAGCGACTGTAATATTTGTCTTGCAGAAGCATAAATCAAAACGAAAGTGTATCTTTTATTGTTTTATTGTGACGCATTTAGCTTTCGAAAGAATTCTCTTAACATCTTCTACCAAGCGTACTGTGGAAAACAGATGTTTTAAACAACTTCTACATGACAGCAAATTATGTTATTAAAATTAAAAATAAATTTTTAAAAACGCCGTTAAAATTTCTCAACGAAATCGCTTTAATGAATTATTGACTTACTGAAGATATTGTTACTTTGCATCTATGAAAATTACACAGGATGTGCGTATATGTATATATATGAAGGCCGTTTTATTGTTTAAAAATGACTTCAATCATAACAGAGAATGTAAAATAATTTACACCTAGATTGAAATAAAAGATTCTCTATTAGAATTTCATGAATAAATATAATTCCTGATATTAAATACACTATATTTAAAAATGGTGTCTATTACCGTTCTTCTTTGACTTAATGGATTAATCTACTTTAGTGGTACGAAAAGGAAGCTAATCTTCGCTACCATAGTAGAAAAGTAAAATCTTTTATTAATTTTGTAGCTTAATACTTCATTAATATAAAAAATAAATAACAAGGAAGGCTACTTATAAAGTTGGTCGATGTCAAAGAAATAGCGATTGCCATATTCCTAGAGAAATAAGGAATATTAAATAATGCAATTAAAAACTCTGTAGTATTAGGCTCAGTAAGGAAAACAGTCATACCTTGCGGGTGGAGCAGGATTAACTTAGAAAAAAAATAGTAATATATTTTATAAGCGAAACCACGATAGAAACCATGTCCGCAGGAACATGTGCTAGAAGTGATCCTAGTAGACAACTTCCTCAAACGACTCTAAATAGACAATAAAAAAATAAAAATCACCAATAAAGTAACCATTGTCTTAGGCTGGTGTAGAGAAAATTGAGAAGTTAGCCTACTAGCGATAATGACTATATGACTATATACAAGAGTAATAAGATCCACGACAACCTGTGGACTAATCATATGATGGTCAAAAAATAAACAGAAGGAGTTGGCAGGCTACTAAGTGGCATACAAAGAGTCGCATATCTAAATATCACGGGAGTCATGAGAACAATTACAACTGCATTGGAAGTGATACTGAACTTACCACCTCTATGCATTTATATACAAGGTGACGCGATGTTAGTAGTCCACAGAAAATCCATGGTACAAGCCATCACAAATTTCCAAAAGAACTTAAAGCGAATTATGGCGAAACCGAGTTATGCCATAGTTCGGAAATTTAACTTGTATAAAAATTATAGAATAATTACACCAGATTGGGAAGAATGGACGAATGGATATGTCCACTTGTACAAGTACAATCACGGTCACGATTTTTTTTCACAGTCAAGCAGTGCTATAGACACTGGATTCTGTGTAGGTGAGATTTAAATTTGTATGGAATTGTATGCGTGCGCTGAATCAGATTAATAGTCTCAAAAAGTAATGGTAATCTTAACCTCAGGACATGAAGGTTTTAGGACCAATGAAAAAGTCGAGGAATTGACTCACCAATGGTTTCGATAGAACAAGAACTTTTCTTCAGCATCGCGAAAAGAAATATGAATGCAATAATAGAAAATTGAACTGAAAACGGATCGCGGGATAGGTGAAAAGCTCCCCAAATCAAAGACAACCGAAAATTTTTAGTTAGGTAACGGTCACTAAAATTTACAAAGAATACACTTAGTGGGGTCAAAAAAGCTGTTGATAAATAGTGGTCCTACTTACAAGGCAGTGTAACTTCAATAAACATATGCTTAATATGAACTCAGCAGAAGAAACCATATATAGATTCTGCCAAGTATAGGAGGAACCATGATTCACCTACTAAACCAATGCAAAAGCTTAGCAAAAACATGATTTCTATAAAGAGGGAATGAATACCCTGAAGTAGAGGTCTATACAGAAGAGTCGCTCTCGAATCTGACAGGTCTGACAAAAAGAATTGTGCTAGAGAAAATATTAGTTTTTGTAGACGTTTACATGGTATTCTGATGTTACGTAGATAGAAATAAGTTAAATTTAATACTGTTTTGGTTCTTTTCCAGTATTACTTCGTCATATCCATTTAAATATTTTCCTTTTATATTATAATTTTATACAAAAAATTATCTTTTGAAGTTAGATAAATCCTAAAAGATGAAAGTTCGTTTGCTTCTGAAAATTAATTAAATGTCTTTGTAGTAAATGAAATTGCTTCCATAAAGTAAGATTTGTGACACCTATACAAGTTTATTTTTATCATTTAAGATGAAAGAACCTTCGCTAGGGAGGAGTTCTAATTCGTAAAGTAAAATAATACTTGTGTCTTCATTAGGGTGCACTATTCCATTTTGAAGTAAAATATTCCTTCGACAGACAGAAATGCCTTAACTAATATTAAAGAATGAACGAATACAATTGTCTTTCTGAGAAACAATTGATGATTCAGAACATAATTTACATTATTTAAAGATATGTAGGAATTTGTAGGAAAATGAATTATCTTCACAGGAGAATCTATAATGCGATGTTAATGTGTGTAATTTGAAGGGCTGTTAATTCTTTTACCTGTATAATGATCAATCATGTTATTTGTTTAACCTGAATCGGTAAAATTAGTATATTTAGAAGCTATGTATGTACTTCTATTTCTGTAAATACCTAATACTCATACATGTATTTAACAAACGCAAATTCTATATTTAGGATAATCAAAAACAAAATGTTATTTAAAACTGTATATTTGTATTGACAAAATTGGAAAGAATGCGTGTACAAACCCATATAAACCAATAATAAGCATTAATCAGACACAACTTATTCCTACAACATGGAAAACGAATTTTTTTATTCTCTTTCCTTTCCTATTCCACTGTTAAATTCTTGATACTACATGGCAGGAGATTGGTTAAAGTTATAGAATTTGTCCCATTAGTCAAATTAGTCAATCTAAAAAGTAATTCTTATAATTATTTGTCATTGTTTTTGTAAAGGAGAATACTATCGGTTAATTATTATCAGCTACTGAACGAGGTCCTCGAATCTCGGATCTGTCGTCATTTCTAAAAATGATATATTTTCGTTAATAACTTGTACTTGTTTGACGTCCTCAACCGGTTGGTAAATTACATTAATGAATGTATTCGCGTGTATGTAATATTCTCTACTAATTATACATAGAAGAACCTAGTATGAGGCTCAAAATTAAAAGTAACTTCTATCTAAAATATGTACGAGAAGAAAAGTTTTCTACATAACAATGAAATGAAACATCTGCTATTTTGTTGATAATTCTATTTATCAACGTGATCTTTCTTAACTTCAACGAGCTTGCGTTACTTGTCCTGAAACGATTTCATTCTACCAGAAAAAAATCATTCTTGATGGTTTTCGAAAACATCATCAATGTCTCTTTCAATTGGTTATCTTTTGCAAAATGACGTCATCTGTGGTGTCTCTTCAAATATTAAAATAAAATGAGGACCAACAGAGTCGGACGGAATCAAAAAGTTACACTTGTGAGGTGTTGTCTGTTTTCTGAACTCCAGCTGTGTCGTGAAGAAGGAAGCTTTCTTTATACTCTTTTTAATCAATAACTTACGTCATTTTTAATTTAACTGCTGTTACTGTAGTCTCCTTTGGCGTCTATTTAACAATAATAACTTCTGCTTGATCCAGATAGATGGCGGTCCATGGATTCACAAAAGTTTACCAAGAGTTGCGAGCTGATCTGTCTTTCCTTGTATTTCTCCAGAATAACTTAATTTGTCATTAGAAATCTCTCCAATATGATGAATTGGGCTATTCTGTGTTAACGTCGAAGAGATGGATATTCTTCATCTCAAACAGTTCGGGCTTTGTTTTCACCTATCTGTTGCTCTATAGGCATTCCGTTTGTTCAATGCATCAAAAAATAGTCAGGATACAGAAAAAGACCCTGGTGACTGTGTTTCTGTATATAGCCGTAGTGTACGATTTGGTAAGGCATCATGGCTTCTGCCATAAAATGATAACAATGGGATTTAAACCTTCTACTGTTTACGACATTATCTTCTTTTAAATAATTAACTGATGTGGCCTTTCCAAATGACACATAATCACTCGTTTCATGGGTACTAAAAGATAGCTAAATAGTTTTCTCACTTTTACTAACAGTAAACATTCGAATATAAAATTTATAATTGAAATAAAAATTAACAATATTTTAAAATTTCTAGATTTAACACTATCTAAAAATAATAATCGTTTAGAATATGTAACTTATCACAAACCTACCCAGACAGATAGTATCATACATAATTCTTCCTGTCACTCGTTTAATCAAAAAATAGCAGGGTATAATAGTATGATACACATATTGTTAACCATTGTCTTTTCTACTTATAATTTTCAGAAACAATTAAATATCATAAAAAAAATTGCACTAAATAACGATTATAAGAGCGACTTAATTGATAGCTTACTAAGAAAACGACATGAAAAAGCCTTACGAGTGATATACCCGACTACACAAAAACCAAACAAGTATAACCTGTTGAGTTACATAGGCCTACAATTTAAGCAAATAAGTAAGTTACTTAAAAAATATGGGTGCTTTTCAAACTAACACTATGTTAGGAAAATTTATTAAGAAACAACAAAGACAAAATAAACGAATCCAACAAATCGATAGTCTATAAGCTTACTTGTGGTGATTGCTCTAAGATGAGAGAAAAAGTCGCTTAACAATTGTTACACTTTTTCAATAAAAATATTTTGTGAAAATTACACAACTGAGTTTTTGTGTTTAATCAATTTCTTTTAATAAACTACATTTATGAGAGGAATTTGAAAAGATGTGGAAAAAAAATTTTCATCTGGGTATTTATCTTGCTCTTTTTGCTTATGCTTAATTTTTGTTTTGAACACCATGGCATAGTATTTATAGGCATTGCTTTAAAGTATTAGTTGATTTATTTTTACCTTTTCTATCAATGGAAGTGTTCTAAAATTAATTTTTTGCGAATATTATTTATAATATTTTCATAATAGTACTTTCCGTCACAGTTGAGTTTATTTGGTTTATTGTACTAGGTGTACCGGAAGTCACTACCGGTTTTTCTAACAGAGGTTGCTGGGCTTAAGTATGCAATGTTATAATTTGACACATACATGATTTTACTCTATTGACATCAAGCTTCAAAGCCATATATGTTACATTTTGCGAAAGTAACTCCGTCATAGATTTATACCTCTTGGAAAATGTCGACTTTCGTGCCTCAAAAAGTGAATTTACGGCACACATTACCTTTCTTAATTACTCAATAGAAAAAAGCCGCTAAAAGTCATCGTTTGCTGGTAGAAACTTACGGTGAGCATGTTCCATCCATAAAAACATGTGAGGCGTGGTTACAAAAATTCAAATGTGGTGATTTCAATGTGCAAGATAAAGAAAGTTCTAGTAGACCGAAAAAGTTTGAAGATGTGAAATTACAGGAGTTATTGGACGAAGACCCAACCGAAACTCAAAAACAATTGGCAGAAGAGTTAAATATGGCTCGAGAAGCAATTAGGCGACCGATTACGAGCAATGAGAAAAATTCAAAAGATGGAAAAATAACAGTTTTTTTGGGACGGCATCCATAAATTGCCTGAAAAATGGTCAAGATATGTAGAATTAAATGACTAATACTTTGAATAAATAAATTTTTCCATTTTCTTGAAAATTATGTAGTTTTTTTACGAAAAAACCGGTAATGACTTTCCGATACACCTGGTATATGTATGTTTTCCATATTACGTTCATGAATACATATGTTCGCTTTCATAGAGCTATGAACATATTGTATTCATAAATTTATTTTTACTTTTGTTAAGTTGTATGAATACAGAAGTAAGAAAAATTATTAATTTAAATGGTATTATAATCATCCGACTGAACATTTTTTAAATTTCGCACAAGTCTTAAGATCATAAAATATTGTATATAATATATTTCAACGTGTATAAAAATGTTTATATAATGTTATTAATTTCTTTTTATTTTAGAATAACGGTCGTGAAGCGAGTTCTTTAGCCTCCACTATGACTTACATTAATCATGTTTAGTTATTTTTGTCACAGTGACACGATTGGTCCACTATGCCATTAAAACAATGCGTTTTTATTTCTATTATTCAGTACGAAAGAATTTTAATATCAGTCCATAATCTTTTCAGAGAGATGTTTTCGTGTTTCTAGTATATGATCAGAAATACTTTTCAGGCTTTTACTACTAAGACGCATTTACAGAAAAACATCTACGAAATGGTGCGATTAATTAATAGTGAATGAATTAACCAGTTAAAAACCAAGGCAATTAAAAATGAAAACTCGTTTAAATCATTTATTTAATTTAGTTAAAATATACATAAGGAACACAAAAAAAATTAAAAATTATAAAAAAAGTTCAGGAACTGTGATTTTGGAACTGTACCCAGATGTGTACAATGGCTTAATTAGAATGCTTATTTTTTATTGTGATATATTTTAAAACACTCCCTTTCTAGACAAAGTGCAACGTCACATTGTTCACACATCCATCTAATTCTACTATGGCATTCGCGGCATCGTAAAGAGTTTTTTATTCTCTTGGAGAAGTAGTTTCCAGCAATAGTAGTTACACCAAGTGCCAGCGAGAGTTTCGAAGTTGGCAGTGTCTGCGTATAATTTCGAAGATAGTAGCGAACAATATGACGCTGAAACTCTAACAGGTCCATTTGGGACTTGTTTGCAGTTTTATATAACTTCCACACATTGACCATAACGGAACGCAACATTGTGGTAAAAAGCGGCCATCACCATTTCTTTCGTCGAAATTTTATTTTTTTAAAATTTTTTTAATTGTTCAAGCGGAATATCGTCGTCGCTATCGCTGCCACAAAATACCTCTATTTCACCTGGCACATCGTATGATATACGGCCAACTTCAATATTGTCGGCTTCATTTGTGCTGTAATCCGGGCTTGGAGGTATAATAGCAATTTCAAATTCGTGGTGATCATCCTCAGTTTCAAAATAATTCAGGGCATAGTTCAAGGTATTGAAATATCTGCCGTAAAAACTTGACGTTTTTATAGAAGGTAATTCCATTTTTTGTGGGCAAAAAACTAAAAAAAATGCATACCCAATAAGCCATTATACTCAATTGAGAACACCAATTTTTCTACTCACCCAGCGTCGTCCCAATCAGTTTTTTATCTTTCACCTTTTTATAAATTGGAAACACAGTTATTCCCCTATGCAAAACTATAACAAACACTTACAATACTATTTGCAAAATTGACGCAAAGGTATTAAAACTAAAAAAATTTACAGTAACGGTACTATTTCTAAGCACTTTGTTGTTGTGTGCTTTTTAAACATATTATGTTGAATGCAAAACGAAAAGAAACGTTATGTAATTTCACTTCTCGTAAAATTTATGCATGGGTTAATCGCATCATTTTCATGAAATATTTTTTTAATTTAAGAACAAAAATAGAGGAAACTTTTATATATTGATTTTTGTTATTATAATTCCTTATTTATATATTTTTAATTTCAACAAAATTTACAAAACCAAAAACTTTTTTGCGTGTATATGTCCTTTTAATAGAATTAAACGAAACACTACGATGTAGCAAAAGAATGCTTGTAATCCTTATTTCGTCAATCCCAAAAATACTTTTAGGACGGTCTAGGAAAATGAAGACTTAATTCTTGTTCATTCATGACTTCTTGTTTTCTTTATTGTTTTTGTTTACTGACGATCTGTTAGCGTCAATTAAGGTTTCACAGTTTAAATATTTTTACTGTACACGTATATGTATGCATATACAGGTTTAATATAGTACAATAAGTCGACAGGCGTGGAGTTATTAAAATTCACATCGTTAATGTTTCTTGCTGTAAGATAAACGACCGGCGCGATTTGTCAGAGAACGGAAACGATGTCCCCAGTTGTCCCTAATTTATAACGTTTTGAGGTTTTTCATCACATTTACAACGATATTTATGAAAAGAATTGATTTATGTTAACGGCAGTTGCGCTCGTATTATTTTATATTAAATGGCTAAGTATCGTATAAAGTACAGACTAACAACTGTTTCAATGTATTCGATGTACATATTCGGTTATTTCTGATAGCAATTAAAACTAAATGCCCCAATCAATTCATAACTTAACGATTATTTTATCTTTATGATCGTCGACGTGCATTAGTATAATATCTATACATATATTACGAAGCGTGTTTTTCAAGTAAGGACCATTTTGTTGTATACATTAATAAGTGGTTCGCGCGCCGCAATGAGTGCTTGCATCGGCATTCCTTGGGAGAAACTGTGCTCAGTTGCAGCTGTGTAGGTAGCCTGTACTATCTGTTATGTGTCTTTAAAACGTTTAAGATTATCAATGACAATGCAAGGCTTCACGTCGCAGCTCAGATGTGAGGAAGCTTTGGACTACTCCCGACGTTACGCCGAGCGATTTCCATCTTTTCCGTTATCTCAAACCGGCGGCAGCCACTACAACGATGACGAAGACGTGAAAACGGCCGTGACCGCTTGGTTATCAGAGCAGGCTGCAAGTTTCTATGAAGAAGGTATTCAAAATCTAGTTGTAAGGTTTGATAAGTGTTTAAGCAAACGTGACAGCTTTGTTGAAAAATGGAGAAATGTATGTAGATTCTGAAAATAAATTTGGTGTCTAAAAATTTTCTTGTCGTTTGGTTTTTATTTTCAAACGGCCCTTACGGAAAGAACACGCCTCATATATACGAATATGAAGAGGTTTGTAGAAATGCGAGTTTTATCAAAAATACAAATCCGATTCGATCCGAGTCCGAGACAAACTTCTGGAGCAAGTCGTTCTTTCGCTATAGATCTGATCTGAACTATATAAAAACCGCAATTAATTAACCAATTAAATAATTATATGTATTGGACTAAGTGCTAAGATATCAATTAACTGCCCTAAAAATAATAGTTAAAACTGTTACATAAATAGGAATTTTTATTATAATATTTCGACTTGTATCGCAAGTTCTAGTAACTACAATGCAATCTAAAAGAAGATATTTTTAATCCATGAGCATGAAATAATGGTGTCACTTGCCCAAGTATGTATACAATGTATTGATATGAAAATAACGTATCAGAAAAGTTACCAAGTCACGTAGCAAAGCTTCATAAGCTTGCGAAGATTTGTTACACTGAAAAAAGAAATACTTTAATTCAACACACTATTGATAAAAGTTATTTTACTTCCATCCGACAAATGGACGTAAGTTTTTACTCACTACTTTGCATTATCGTTTCGATAGTAATACTGACTAGGTGTGTATAACTATTGACAAACCCAGACTGTCTTATGAGCTCAGGAATTGAATAAAACGATTGTCCGGTCGGCGCTTGACAATTAGACTTTACGTATACATGTAGCTGTTTGCTTATATTACGGGCAGTTCTTTCTTATATTGTATATTATGATATTGTACTAATAAGTAATCTTTTATTTTAACATTCTTTAATTTTTGATACTTGGTGAAATGACAACAGGTGATTAAAAATGATAGTTTTGCATTGACTGAATGCATTGTATCTACCAGTGCACTGTTTATAAAAGCCTTTGCTTCACTACTATCCAAATGGCAATCTAAACACTACATCATGATGGCCCTCCTGCAAAGAAAGGCAAGACATTTTCATAGACTATCTTGCAAATGCAAATCGAATTATGTAGCTCTACTAGAAGACTGAGAAGCCATTTCCAAGAAAAGATCTGAAATGGTCTATAAAAGAGCTCCTTTTCTCACGCCGGTGCATGTTCTCAAGATGCATCGGTTGAGGTTTTAGGATGTTCCCCACTCATTTTATTTACAAGATTTAGTTTCTGAGCGACTTCAATCTATTTCCTAAGCTCATATATTTTCTGCTGGCAAGTTTCAGTTGGATGAAAAACTTAGCAAGGTAGGTTTTTTTTTGTGGCGGGTGCTCAATTGGGTCATAAGACTTTGTGACTTGTCACGACCACGAGAGCAACAGTATGGTGTGTGTAAATGTATCATGACTTTGTTAACTATTATTTCTCAAAACTAAAGAGCACCGGGAGAACTATCGACCATACTCGAGACGAAAAACGATTTGCAAAGGAAAGTTAAGTACTGTTGTCGCATGATCTGTTCCAATGTTTTATGAAAGATAATTAATAAAAGGGTGGTATAATGGCACTTCAGCATTATTTGCGTGCTAAAGTTGAAGGGAAATATGTTGAAAAATACTAAAAAAGTTAATGCTCTCATTCATTTGTTTCATTTTGAGTATAATTTCCTATTCTTATATAATTTTGGATTTATTTGTAACATTCACATCTTCCTGCAATTTATTAAATTAGATTCATTCTTTTATTTATCTTATATATATATATATATATATATATATATATATATATATATATACATATATTCAGTTTTCTCTTACATGTTTCAAATTGATGTATTTCATTTCACCTATCCATTGATATTATGGTGACTACCAGAAAACTTTTTAATCGTTTAAAATTTATGAAGCGGTAATCTCTTTTTTCTCTACAATAATATTTCTATTTTTTATATTTAGTATTTTTGTTCTATTAGCATTTTTATATATATTTAATTATTATAATATTGCAACGATTAATAAACTACTTGCAAGTGTATATTTATTCAGTAGCTCTTATGAAAATCGGGAAATTTAATCATTTTCGAACGTTTGGAAAACACTAGTGGAGATAGAAAACCGGTTAAATAATCTGGTAGCATCTCGGTCGCCTTTGGGGATTTGAAAAACGTGCACAGAGAAATCTGAACGCGACGATAAAATCTCTACGAAACGATATCGATATATTTTCTTACACAGATGGATACAGTTATGCGCGTAAATGCAGCGAGTCTTAAATTTACTCTTCTATAAGCAGAGCATCTAATCGAGTTCTTTGGAAGATGGGCGAGTATTAACGGAATGACACGGGCACCACTTCAAAAGAGATCCACACTAATATAAGAGTGTACGACCGTGTAATTACACCTAAAATAAAACAACTGACACATACAGACTAAAGACATGTAACTTTTGAATATTCAATTTAATTACAGGCGTTCGAGCCTCATCATCATTTGGAAACTACTCTATGGCGGTACGGTGGTTAAAATATATTTATACGTAATAGGTAGATAACATCGACCATAAAATGGTCGCTGGTTTAATGTACGTACGCGTTAGCATATATTCGTATATTTTCGAAAGCTTTCAAAGAGCGCATTCTGTTGTAAAATGTAGAGCCGTCCTGACATAAAAACGCGCGCGCATTAAAATTAAGTCGACGTAGTTTTGAGGTGACAGATGTGTGTTTGTTATGTTATAACTATAAAAAGATGAGATTCTCAAGATATCGAGCCGAATATCTTAATGTACATATATATATGTCTTATATTTAGCTATT
Organism: Dermolepida albohirtum; assembly: GCA_031893035.1. Taxonomy (NCBI): domain Eukaryota; kingdom Metazoa; phylum Arthropoda; class Insecta; order Coleoptera; family Scarabaeidae; genus Dermolepida; species Dermolepida albohirtum. The sequence goes on along the minus strand of JAVIWB010003879.1, from coordinate 436,614 downwards.
CTATTTAGTGATTGGCTGATGAGGTTAATTAAACATAACTGGCGAAAGAATTTGCAAATTCGTTTTCTTGAACGTTACCTGATCTTAGCAACGATAGGAACGTGCTTAAAAAAAGGTTTTTTCTGTTATTTAATCAAGCTCAAATCTTTTATAGGAACACTTTTATTTATTCTGTAACGCCCATCTAAAAAATTTAGTAATTTAATTGTGGTATATAAAAGGAAATAGAGTAACATTTCGACAAAAAAAAGGCTAATAGAAAAAATAGATATATTGTAACAAAATATATCTTATGTTAATGCGTTAGTATTTAATATGGCCTCCAATCTGGATTATTTTCAAGTATTGTATAATCTTACAAGGGTTTCTCATACTTGCGACCAAACTTTCCGCATAATTCGTAAGCAATGAACCCTACATCGTCTTTACATTGTCAGAAATTTTATACGCACGTTTCCAGAGAAGTGTCTGCTTTACAAACGCACTATTACCTTCAAATTATACTCTTACCGATCTCAGAAGTGGTTTTTAGTAAATGTTACAACTTGTTTAGCGTTTAAAATACGATACCGATCAACACGCACGAAATTTCGAAACACCGCGTCTTAAAGCAATCCTATACAGGAATCTTCTCAGGATACTTTGCAGTGCGTATAATAATTCTTTTTTCGCGCCTTCCTTCCAGGTGACTAGCTACAGAAATATAATTTATCTGTATACATAACGTTGGCTCAATTTTTGCTGGAATTTTCTTGTTTGTAGATTACGCGTTCATGTCGAAGCTTATCGAACAACAACGGTTAATGTGCTTTGATGAGCGATATCGTGTCAGCGTAATCTTCTTCTAATTGTTGTTAAACTAATGTTTATGTTTTTCTTGGTCAACTTGAATTGTCCTTGACAAAGTGTTAATTACGGTTTTTTTCTTAGATAAACTAAAAATAGCCTTATATTGACGCCTCGATGTTCTGGAAAATCATCTGCACTTTGCGTTTGTTGATAACGTCTTACCCATAGGTTCACCAAGTGTTCGGATTTGTGTAACTATCTAGTTACCACTGCAGTTGTAATTTAGGACTTTTACGATGATCACACAAATACGCTGCTTCGAACGTTTGGCATAGGCTGCACTCATTTCAGTAAAAACTGTTACCTGCGTCATATACAACGAATAAATGAACTAAAACTGATTAAGCGTTTTAGAGGGAAGATATTTCTACTACTCTCCTGGACCTACTCTCCCATTAAATTTCCATTCATGGGATATTGGTCTGCGTGTCTTATTATACAGAATGTACATAGTTGGTAGCGGCATTATTGTGGACATTCAAATTTCTCAAAATTTATTTAAGAAAAATAAGAAATCTTTGCTTTAATTACACCTTCATTAATTTTTACCTAGCTTTGTTGCTGCTTTTACATTCTTTGACACTTGATGTTTCCAATGAAGTAGAAATAACAAAAATGTTAAAAACCCTTAGTCGGTGTTTGTGTGTTTTGGGCTTACTAGTTTATAAAATTTCTGTTAATGTAAACCAATTTTAATATAATTGCATCAAATAAGGCTTATACAAGGCTCAAGAACGTATATTTGGTAAACAATTTCGTTTATAAGCAATTTCAAATGTTTGGAGAGTCATAATAGCACTTTTGTCGTTTATAGCATCGAGATTATTTTTTGTTCTTCGAGATGTAAAATCGTCTCTTAAATGCAACTCCTATTACTTTCTGAATAAGGAACATATGCACATGTTTCACAACTGTTTATTGTCTGATTCATTGTCTGCATGTGTCTCTGCTAAGTAATTTTTATTCTTTGTTCAGCGTAGCTCAGTCTGCACTCGAAAATTAATCTGTAAAATGTTTCTTTTGTCATTGAAAGTCAAGGAAACTTCACACTTTTACTGTTTACGTGTTTACACAGATTTTCTTATTTTGCTTCAGATTAATAAAGATAATATTCCTAGAAAGCTTATTACAAAACAAAGATATTTTATTTCTTATACTAAATGGGTTAGACTAATTATCCCATAACTATATTATGAAACAGTTTGTGATCTATGAGGAATGTCCGACGGTTTCGTACATTTTAATCTGTATGTGTGTAAATTCTTATCGGGCACGTTAACTGCTAATGGATTAGGGTGTACTTCCAGATGATTCATATACGTGGGTTGTCTTTTAAGTTTATAAAACTGGAATAAAACAGTAGATAGCTTGTAAAGGCTTCACGGTCTTTCAAAGTATTCTCCACGAAGATTTATACACTTTTGCATGCGTTTGAACTCTGAAAACAGTTGTTCACTCGTTTGTTGGTTCAGTCAAAATTGCGTTTTTGAAAGCATCGACTGCGTCTTCTGCCGACTGGAACCTTCGACCACGCAGTCCGTTATTGATTTTCGGAAAGGTTAGGGCTTAGGTCTGGACTGTATGGAGAGCGAAACAAATGCCGTGACCATCTTTTTGGAGACACTTCGAGAAGGGACGACTTTTGTTGGTTTTTTTCACCTTGGAACACCCAAACAGACGATTGGCGTTTATTTTCCGGCTCGTATGAGTAAATCCAAGATTCATCACCAACGCCAATATTGTACACGCTCTTAGAGCATTCGGCGTTTATGCGAAATTTTTTGAATTGAGGTCTTTGAAATCTCAAATAATTCTTCAATCTGACGGTATGTCACATATGGATCTTCGTTGACGATTTTGCGCACAGCATCGACGTGTTCCTGAGTGCCAGCGGTTTTTGGTCAACCTGCTCTTGGATCGTCGGTAAGAATAATCCGTCCACGTTTGAATACTCCATACCAATGAGATATTATTGACTGATGTGGTGCTTCATTGCCGAAAACAGCAATCAATTCGACGACGCATTCTTGTTGATATAATTGTCTTCGAAACTTATACAAAACTATTATATTATAAACTTGTCAACTTTGACAGTTCGTTGTAGCTACAACACAACACGTATCGCACTGAAATTCGAACTTATAACTCAGTAATTTGTTGGTGAGCGATAATGGAGATCTAGTACCAAGAAACTGATGGTGTGTAGTCAATTTTAGTCTAAGCTTTTTCGTCTTTATGCATATTTGTTGCTGCGGTATTAAAGGTTTATCACGGTGGGTAACAATATATTTTACAGTTTCCGTTTGACATAGTTATTGATTTGCTTGTATTGGTTTTTATCCACCCTTCCTTATTCAAATAAAAATACTGGTTTTTATTTATTTACGTAGCGTAAAATTATTTGATGTCTGTGTTTGTAATGTTCTGATGTCTACGATGATCCTATAAAATTATTCAGAACTGTATTACGTTGAAGGTTTTAGGTAGAAAATAAGAATTGCATTTAAGACTAAATATATTTAGGACTAAATTATAATATTATTAAAAATATATTCAACATGCTGAGAACATTCTGAAACTTATTCACTTGCTTTGGTCATTATTAAATAAGGTACGAACTTGGCTGATAAACAGTTAAATTTAAATTTTATTTATCTTGAGAAGCAACCGATAAATAAATCGTTCCGAATATAAACACAGTTAATAATGCCCATAAAATTTCAAGTACACCTGAAAAATCTTAAAAAGTTGACTGAGAAGGAGATTGACAACTGTAATATGCTTGGATTCATGTATTACTGGTATATACTTATTTATATGTCCAGATGTTTTACTAGTATTCATGATGGTTTCATTTTTCTGATAACTATATTATCTACAACAATTTTACTAGGACTAAAAGTGTGAGCGTTTAATTGACATTCCATTAATTTTTTAAATGGAATACATGCATTTGCGATATGATGATATTACACTTCTTAAGCCTATTAAAAATATATTAAATTAGATTAAGCTTAGCAAGAAAGATGGTTGTTTTATTAGTCATAAATTAGCAGTCAGATATAAAAATGTGATTGTAGTACAGTATTGTGCAAATTAATGGAATCAAACAAAATATAACTAAGAAAACCGTTTGTCATATAATCACGATGAGATGGTATAAAATTATAAATTACTAGTAATTTAATAAGAGATATGCCGTCCTTTGGCTGCGATGACAGCCTGAACTCTTTTCGGCATGGAATCTATTAATTTTTGACAGTTTTCCTTTATTTTCTCGTCCCGAAACCGTACCTGAATTACTGCTTCTATCAATTTTGTCTTCCTTGTACAGTCCATTTTATGTAACCTAGCCTTACAAATGGCCCACAGATTTTCAATTGGGTTTAAGTGTGGAGAATTGCCAGGCCAGTCGAGGAGAGTTATTCCTTTTTCCTTGAAATATTTGACCATAACCTTCGATTTGTGGCCTGGAGCTGAGTCCTGTTGGAAAATTGCACCTCCGTTTGGCTCACATTTCTTTAGATCTTTTCCCAAATACTTATCCAGTAGCTCTTTATATTTCTGGCTGTTCATCATGCCTTCTATAGGCACTAGCGATCCAGTCCCCATGTACGAAAAACATCATCAAAACATCTCTTTACAGGATGTTTGACAGTCTAATCGATATGAGCTGCAGTTTCTCATCTCCACTTTTTCTCACGAATTTTGATCGCTGCCACTGCACTAAAAAATGGGACTCGTCTGAAAACAATACCTTTCTTCAGTCTTCCTCATTCCATCCGGCATATTTCTTGGCCCAAATAAGCCTCTGCTTCATCATTCGTTGAGTGAGGAGTTGCTTCTTCTGTGGTCGACTGGCTTTTCTTCCAGACTCTAAAAGTCTCCTACGAACTCTCGAGTCATGCACTTTCACTCCAGCGTCGGCTAAGTCCTTTTGTAGTTCAAAAATAGTCTTTCTTGGGTTCAGCTTGCTATTTCTGACCAAAAAAGTGACATCCTGGGGTGTCATCTTCCTCTGTCTCCCACATTTTCCTTCTCGCTTCACTTCAACTATTTCAGTATTCTTTTTTTGCTTTAGGATCTTGTTTACTGCTAACACCATATTCCTGAGTAATATCTCTCTGTGTCATTGAAGCGTGCTCACTTAATGTCACAATCTTCTCACGTTTTCTGGGCGTGATATCCATATCGCGAACAACCGGTAAAAGCACAATATAAATCAAATTTTGAACTTTGAAAGAGTATATGTGAACAAACTCTCTAAAGCGCACCGAATAACTGTGTAATGTGTTCCCAGTGATATATGTAGGTTATATTTTTTGACATAAAACTAGTGTCAGAACTAACCTAACAATGTTTCCACATGCAGAAAACTAAAAAATAGTCATGATTCCATTAATTTGCACAATACTGTACCTAGCTGATATTTTAGAAATTTTGTTAACACATTTTTGCACTAAACTAAAAATATCTCGAAAATTAATTGTCGAAATCAATACATAATTGCCAAAAGTTCTTTCGTAGGCTGCTGCAACATTATTTCCGGTGTCGAATTACGTTACTTTTATATCGAATATGAGCTATGATACCATAAATAATTCCTTAAAATGAATAGCGCTGAAATAAGTATGTACTATAGGCAGACTAAATACACACTACTTACTCGATTGCATTCATAAATATTTTTTTAACTTTCAGTTTAATGTTCAAAGACTGCAAGAGACCTCACATCCACTGGCTCAAAGTGGGCACCATTTGGGTGAGCCAACGACAACCAGTAGTATGTATGCACATAGTTCAACAGGTGGATCAACGCCCAGCAGTCCACTACGACCACAGAAAGAGGAAGACTGTAGCCTGCACGGTAGAAGTAGTACTGAAGGTAAATGCGTACTTTTGCTGTAAATTAGCTAAAAGTTAGTTTCAAATTCTCTTTAATATTTTTTGTGCAATGGAATTGCTTACTTTATCTCATTTATCAAAAAAAAAAATAATTTTCTTTAAACCGGCTTCAAGAGCATACTTTTAATGAGTATTCAGAATTTTTGAGTCCACGGAATATTCAACTGGGGGATCTCAATTACGTAAAAAAGGAAAACGAGGAACCAATATTTATACATCAGAACATGGCAAAACAATCTCACAAAACTAGTCGACAACGAAGAAAGAACAAATAAATATTTTACACTTTTTCTTTTTAGAATGGTGCAAAGGGAACTAGAAAAGTTTTTTACCTAATAATGAAACAAAGATGATATTTTGCTTTTCAACGTAATCTCTCTTAAGCAAATTATTTCTGTTGGTTTTCAAAATAGATACTAATTTCCTTTATAAGTTGGTTATCATTTGTATCCTCTAAGGTGCTTTTTTAAAAGTTCTAAATAAAAAAAGTAGTACAAAGCCAAATCCAGTTCAGCTCAAAAAATTACATCATAGGAGAGTTGGACCTTGTGATGAAAACTTGAAAGTTTTTTTTACGTAACTGCTGTTATCGTGGTTCTCTTTGGTATATATTCAACCTACTTGCTCTTGGAAAGACGGTGGGTCATGACTTTAAGACCTTGTAAAAACTGTTTCGGCCAATATTATACTTTAAAATATGATGAAATCCCGTCCCCATACACTGCAGTCTTTTGTTCGCAAATAGCTCGTCCTTTGTCAAAAAATTTATTATACTGCGATGTTCTAAGTTCACTCATTTCTTATTCCGAAATACACATACTTTGCAAAGCACAACATGAATAAAATTACGTCAAATTTGATACATAAGGAGAAAAATATTATCTCAATTCAGCGTTTATAGGCAAAGCACAATTAGTTGTTTCTAGTATGGCTGGGTAGATTCTTTTTCTAGTTTCTCTCCTAACGAATATATTGGGTCTGGGAAAAAGTTCGTGGCGTTTTTCCCGATAGATGGCATTGGTTGCCGATAACTAAAGAACAACAAGTCACAGCGACACAACCGACGGCTCGTTTTTTAGATGACCTTCCGAACGTTAGTTTGAGCGTAGAAACATTGTAATCGGTGCAGTGGTTGGAAAGTTATTCGCACTTGAAAATGGAGAAGAATAATGAGAAATTTCGCTATATTCTGCAATATTATTATGATAAGGGGAAGAACGCTGCGCAGGCTTGTGATAAAATTTGTGCTGTGTACGGTGAAGGTACTTTATCGAAATCTGTTGCGCGGAAATGGTTCGCTCGCTTTCGTTCTGGAAATTTCAATGTGAAAGATGAGTCACGCTCCGGTCGTCCAATCACTGAAAAATCTGATGAAATTCTTGAAAAAAGTCCAACAAGATAAGCATATCAGCAGTGTCGATATTGGCATGGAGCTAGGCATTGACCACAAAACTGTTTTGAACCATTTACACAAAACTGGTTACAAAAAAAAGCTTGACGTATGGGTTCCTCATGAGTTGAGCGTGAAAAACATGATGGACCGAATTAACATCTACGATGCGCTGCTGAAACGGAATGAAATCGAGCCGTTTCTGAAACGTTTAATAACCGGAGATGAAAAATGGATTACGTACGATAATCGGAAGCGTAAAAGATCGTGGATAAAGGATGGTGAGCCGTCACAAGCGTTCGCTAAGCCAACATTGACGCCAAAAAAAGTGATGCTGTGTGTATGGTGGGACTGGAGGGGAATCGTCCACTACGAGCTACTTCCAACTGGTCAGACGATTGATTCTCAACTCTACTGTGCATAACTAGAGAGATTACGCCAGGCGATTGAAAGAAAACGGCCCGAATTGATTAATAGGAAAGGTGTTGTCTTCCATCATGACAACGCCCGACCACACACTTCTTTGATGACCCGTCAAAAATTGAGAGAGTTTGGTTGGGAAGTTTTGATGCACCCACCTTACAGTCCGGATATAGCACCCTCTGACTATCATCTGTTTCGATCTCTGCAGAACTCTCTCAATGGAATTAAGTTGGTTTCAAAAGAAGCCTGTGAAAACTACTTGATTCAGTTTTTCGACCAGAAACCACAGAAGTTTTTCACCGATGGGATCATGGATCTACCAAAAAAATGGCGAAACATTGTCGATAATAATGGAGCATATTCGGTTTAAATGAATTCGTCCACGCGCCATGCGGGGACCAGTTGAATTTTACTGAAAAAACGCCACGAACTTTTTCCCAGACCCAATATTTTTTTGTGGCTAGAAATGTCATCGTATTGATTACCATATTAAAAAAAGATGTGTACACAAAAACGATTGCTTCTATTTTCGCTGATTTTATTAATTGCTTTGGAGAAATGAAATGAAAAATTTAAAAATCGCATTCGAGTTCCCAAAAACTGCTACAGTATAGCTATTTTGACATTATTAAATACATGCGTATATATACACATATATAACAATAGGCACGCTTTTCATGATCAGAGGGAATGTACGCATTCATCTATGGGATGGAAGTTGTTTACATGTATATAATACTTGACACTTTGTAAAAATTCAATCAATATTGTATTAAATATCTTGCAGTTATAAACTATGCATGTGCTATTCGAATGTGTTCTTTAATTTTAATTCTTGTTAAAGCTGTATATGGTTGCTACGAGAGGAGTATAGATTTGAACTGGGCTTCTAAATTTCTATCTCCCTTTCACTTATGAATTCTTTACAAATTTACTTAACAATAATTAAGCTATTAATCTATGATGAGTTGAGATCGCGTTTTGTTCATCAAAATAATGGCAGCTCTACATTGGACGTCGAATTATTATTAAATTTTTGGATTTAGGTGAGAAAGTTGTCAATATCTATCATCGACTGCATACACAAATTGGTGGAGAATATCTCCCAAGAAGCTCCGTGATTAATTAGTGTAACTTATTTACTGGGGATCGTAAACGTGTGAAGTTTGCGTGGTACTGTACGACGATAAGTATATTTATGAAAACACATGGGTAAAAGGTAGCGAATTTGACGATTAGCTACACTTAAATGCTTAACGATCAAAAAAATTTTGAAACTACAACAGGCGAGGTGTTAACTATAGTATTACGGGATAACCATGGTCCAATTCTGGTAGATATTTTAACTGGCCGGCAGACCGTCAATCAGAATATTACAATCGACTCATTGAAGTCAGAGGTTCCATAAAAACAAAACGACTCAGAACTATTAAGTAAAAGCTTCATTCTTCTGGTTCATCTGCTATCCTCTTAACAAAAATATATTAGTATAGTTAGTATAGTCCATATTTATCACCTGGTGACTCTAAACACTCTAAACACACTTTTTAAATAGGCTCCGACAGGCAAGAAATTGAAGTTGAACGAGGAAGTGAAGAATTCGATGCACACGCAATCAAAAGACATTTTTCTAGTCGTATTTGCACGTTTCTTGAGCATTGAAACAAACGTAAGCTATAATAATATCGTCTGTTTTTGTTATTTTTATAGCTGTATAAAAAAATTCAGGTCAGATCTGTACCCCCTTTGTATTACTAAATTGATCGTCCTGTATACAGACATCATTAAGAGGAATTGAAGCTGAAGTATAAATAAAAACAGTTAGTCATTGTTCTTCGTGAAACTTATTAATGTGTAATTAACCAGCCGAGCTGGTTCTTGAGATTAAAACCACTTATGAAATAAAACGAAGTAACTGGCCATCAAAGCCCCTCAATCATAAAAATCGAGTATAATTTATTCCCATTCATGAGACAACATATCCTTTTGCCCGTAGTCTTTGGCAGACCCATATGTCCCTTGCTACTTAATACAAATTATGTACAAGGCGAGGCGCAGCTTTTAATAAATGTCCTTTTCACATTTATCTATCTATTGCGAACTGCGAACGGCTTTACAGATAAGGGGTAATAGATTAAGGCTGCGCATGTATGCTTTCGTCGACCTTATATACCTGTTATGTATACATATATACATGTACATGTACGCAGAAACGATCGCAAAAAAGAAAATACTTATGATAAATGCTGGCAATACGTTTTAAATAACGTGCTTGTGTTATCTGTGGAATTGAAAAAAGTATCGGAATGAAATTTCAAGGAAAATTTTACTTTTCTAGGTTATGTATAATCGAGAATATTTAGAATATTCACTGTGCTTATAATTAATGTGTATATTTTCGTTTTTTTCTTGTGTTGGTAAAGTACAGTTTAGATAAGTACGGCTATAAAAATATTTACATGCATGGTATTTATGATAACAAATACTGGTGATTTCTATGTAATTGTTATTGTTATTTGTTGGTTAAAGTACTTTGATTTAGCAAAAATATTGCACTATATTGTGCTTTAGAAAGTTAAAATAAATTCAATATTTTAATTCTTTGACTAAATATAATAATTTGCAGTAGCACTTACCCATTTAAGTAGTATTTTCAAATACTTTGTATCCCGTTTTCCTGTTATAGGAAGTGTTCTCTATAAATAAATATTAAACTAATTATTTTGGATGCACCATCATACATTGTTAATAAAAGTATATGATGGTCAATTGAATATTACCCTATTTTCTAAGATACGAACAGTTTAGGCGTGTTTGGTAAATAATATAAACTGTAAATTTGGAGCAAATATTATATTAAATCTCATCTAATGAAACCAAAGTTTCTTCTACTATTTTCTAAATATTATTATAGAGTATGCGAGTTTGCCAACAGTTTAGCTTTGAAATTGTGTGAACTTAACATGATTCATCTCAACTGGCAATTGGCAATACCAGATTTTATGATATATCACGGGTAATTAATGATTATTCCATTTTGTTGGTTGGTTTATTGTTGACAACAGAAATGTGTAACTAAATGAGGTTACGTTGTCTTCAGAGAAGTCATAAGTTAAATTGTAGTAGAATTTAATCATTTTATTTTTTATTCATTACAAGAAATTAAAACAGTTTCTAAATGACACTTGACATTTAATATTTAAACATTAGAGTATGCGCAATACACAAAATAAATATGATTTAGTGACGTTTTACTTCCAACCTCGGGCAGTTGAAATGGGTCATGTTAAATAAATCTAGACCTTCAAAAATAAGATTTTACGCTTCCTAAATACGGTTAATGAATAAAACGGATTGAAACTAACTGAAAATATGAGAAAGGAAAATTTTAAGGAAAGCTATAGACGATCCAAAGGAGACGGAAACAGAAACAAGGAAAAGAGGTAGAAAAAAATCCGGAAGAAGAAAACTGAAGAAGAAAGATCTGAAGAAAATAGGAGTCATGAATTTGAATGAAAGAATATTTTTTATGGGAAACCTAAAGGATATTGTTTACAAAAAACAGTTACAAGATCTAGAAGAATCAAAATTTAACATAAAAACAACATATAGAAACATACCACGAGTTTAAATATCTATAGAAGAACTATTACAATAGACAAATGCGTGTCTATAATAAAGAACACTTTCTGTGCTTGTTTTCAGTGGTGGTCATTAAACATCGTGTTCAAGAAAATTAGTTTTCAGTGACAAAAGATAATTTACGAATTGTTCTTTTTGAATTACTAAAATTTCATTTAAAAATTTTTTTTGTAAACATATTTCTGGAATATGCTCGTTGAGCTTTTACCTACCCTCATGCTTATTGAGGAAAGTATAAACAAATTTTGAGCACAAAATCTACGTTACGGGATAAGTATTCTCATACAGCATTCTATTTAAAATTAAGACCCATTTTGTAAATACTTTTATAAACTTTCCTGGTTTGAGGTAGTATTCTTTTCAAGAAATTAGGCCTAGCCTCCAGTTACGTACAATATTCAAATAAATAAAACGATTGATTGCAACTTGAAAACTATAATTTATCCAATTCAGCATGATACATTGCCGAAAAGAAGTTTATGGTTTATGGCTTCGACGCCGATATAACGCCGTCCTTTCATCGACAAATGTAGTTTGGGGAATAAATAAAAATCACAGAAGGTCAAATTCGGTGGAAACGGTGAATAGTTGATGATTAAAATGCCATTTGTAGTTAGAAAATCAGTGATAAGCGTATCCATCGCTTCCAAAATGCAGTGATATGCTGGTCGTCTTAAAACTTTTTGATATTATTGTTCAGCAAACTTGTCTAAGACAAAAGTTTTAGATAACTTATTTATGTAATTTTATTGTAATGTTGGTCCAGAGACCAAGCGTCAAAACTCAGAATGGAAGTATCTAAGCGAAGCGACAAAAAGCAGTTTGGAGAAGTCAACAGTGAAGACAATATTGATTTGTTTTTATGATTCGAAAGGCATAGTGCACAAAGAATTTATACCAACTAGTCAAACAGTCAGTGCTGTATATTATTTTGGTGTTATGAAGCGTCTTTTGGCACGCATTCGTCGTGTGCGCCATTAATATTGTGAAAATGGTAGCCGGCGTCTGTTAGTGATTTTCTAAACTGTATAACTACAAATGACATTTTTAACCATTCACAGTATTGACCGGATTTGGATTTTTATCTATTCTCCAAATTACATTTGCTGATGAAAGGACGGGATTATGCCGATGTCGAAGCCATTAAAAGGGCCTTGATAGCGATTTTGAAGGATATCTTTGAAGTTAAACTTAAAAATTCATTCGACATGTTAATTGGCTGTGCAAAACGTTGTATTGAAGCAGAGGGCGACTAGTTTGAATGAAATAAATGAATTTTACCAAAATATATAGTAAGCTCTTGCTATTATATTAAAAAAGTTCTATTTTCTCTGAGACAGACTGTGTATATCAGCTATGCAACCTCTTCTACGTTCTTGGCTCACGCTTAATATGGTAAAGCACCGACTGAGTTTCCGCACTCTATCTATACAATCCATTTTTAATTTAATGTGCAATAAATTTTTTCAATACTATCCATTTTCTATTTTTCTCCTAGCAGGTGTTAAATTCAATGTATAATTTGCTAAATCTATTTTAAATAGCAAGCTCTTTCAGATCAGTAATTTTTCTTAATATACAGATTTATTTCATTTATACTTCTCATTATTTCATAGAGTCAGACTTTTACGTGTATACACGAGAAGACCGAAATTTCCTTTTCTAGTAATACGTTTAAAATCTCATAGAAAAGGTAGTTAATTGCATCGAAATAAGACATAAATCTTAGAAATCTGATAATAAATATTCCCCAGAATGCCTTAAATGAAATTTATCTTGAACGCCCGCATCATATGTCCTGTAAGATTTGGGAACGCGCACGTATAGAAAAAAAAAGAGAAAGAGGAAACAACGAAAAAAAAAGGGAAGAGAGAACACCAAAAAAGGAGTAAAAAAGAAGATACAAACACATGGCCTTGTTCCTCTATTCTTCCATCACGCGACAGCACTGTAGAGAGTAAAATAATTTTAATTCTATCAGGTCGGGTATCCTATGCGATTTGTTTATGTGCCGCTTAAAAATTCCCCACTTTAAACATAAATTACGTTATTTATGCGACGTACGGACGCGCTGTAATTTATTTTAAAGACAGTAGATTACCGACCGGAGTCATTTATATATAAATACACGGTTTGTTTTGAACAACGGGCGACGAGTCCGTACATTTTTTCAAACAAAATCAAGCAAATGAGCGCAAGATACGAGTGAAAAAGGCGCTATTAACAGTCTAAATACGAGAGCATACCGCGATGCCAGTAAATAGTATACGCGAGTAAAATTGCTTCTTGTACACTGCTTACAATTTCTTTTGTGTAATTGTTGTTTTATTTTGAATCTAATAAACTAATTGAGAAAAAATAATAACTTTAATTTTTATAATTTCTTTAAAGTTACTTAATGGGAAAATTACAAGTTTCTATTTAATTCGTCATGGTATTCGTTGTTATGTTATAATAAAATATGTGCGATTGAGGACAGTGTAATTATGTTGGAGACCGTGATTGAATAAACATTTAAATAATTAATAGAAATCTCTTATCAGTTGTATCCTAGATATGTATTTTGACAACTAAGTCGTTATGTTTAGTAGGAAGGAACACAGTCTTGAAACTTGGGCTCGTAGTACAGTTACTTAGGAAAAATCTACGAAATACTCAACTAGATTTCCACGGCAACAGTGATTTGAAAATTCATATTTAAATCGCTTATCACTTCCTAAAACTATCAATTCCTTACATTACACAACCACGTTAATTACTCGTCTTTTTTCTACTGGTTTCAACTGTTCTAAGAATGTATATGCGCACTAACAGCATTGACTTTTACTTCGTTAAAGAGTCCCAATGATATACATACGCGGTCTAATAAAGCGATGTTTTTCGAGAAGAATCACATTGTTGTTTCAATACATCCAAATTTACCTAGAAAATATATCGCCTGGAAAATTTCTGTTCTGGTGCAAAAGCCTGGAATTTCATATTGTTGGCACTTACTTGTCCCTAAACCTTCGAGTACATCATTTAAAAATGGTTTCTGGTATCTAAAAATTCATTCCAATAGCCGAAACTTCAAACTGAAGTAATTCTAAAATGCATTAATACCAAACTTTGTTTCAATTTCCTTTTTTGTTCCCTATGTTCTTGCGTTCTTGCCTCTTGTTATCTACCAGATTTTAAATAATCCTTAATGGATTCTTGACCCTTCACCAACATTTTATTTGATAATGTAATGAATTTATAACTCTTACTTATTTAAGTTTGAAGTCTTTCATGATTAAAATTGTTGCCCGAACTCCAAACAATTAAATTTCAACACTGCCTAATCAGTATACTTTTTAAAAACACTACTTAAGTATAAAAGTTTATCCTCATATTTTTAAGTGCACATTTGGGTATAATTTATTTATATTCTTTTCATATTACGACTTTTTTAAGGAGGAATTACCTGTAGATTTCTAATACGAACTCTTTTTTAGTAATTCGTTTTTGACATTTTAGTTCCTTCATCAAAAAGTTTAAAGATATTCTTAATTGAAAAAGTAGCAACATGTACTGGATAAATGAAAGGGAAACCTACTCAATATGTCATAATGTAAAAATTTTGGCGAAGATATTATTTCAGTATGGATGAATCGTATATAGAGTTATAACGAGAAATTATCGTTCTCAATTTATGTGCTGGAATAATTGTGTATAAATTTTATGTTCTATCAAATAATAAACCTATGTTGACAAATAATTAAGTGTATGTGTATATAGCAATGTTATAGAAAAATTTGCTGCTCTTTAAGAAACACATTCTAGTAGTAGAAGTACGGGCAGAAGAATATCAAGAAACTGAAAAATAATTTGAAACTATGTAAAAGTGAAAGGAAGCACGTCTGGTTAAGAATAGTTGCATATTCTTTTTTATCTAGAGCAAGTGTGAGAATTTAATTGTAACATATAAATCTACTAAAATGCTCTTTTTTCAAACAACAAAGAAAGTATTAATGACATTATGGCGTTATTGTGTTATCCGATGTAATAAGTGCGTAAGTACGTATGTACGTATTTACGTACTTACTACAAACATATAACTGGATGAATCACCGTAAATATTCGATATGTACTTATTACGAACCTGATGTGCAGACAAATGTCACACCTCTAGTTATTACTTAACTACAGATTGGACAAAGACATGTGGATCTGTGAGAAACTGTTATTCTTCTAATGAATACAAGTTTAATTTGGAACAGATAGTTTTGCGCACTATTACAATGATTTGCGGAAAGAGGAAAATATTGGATCAAGACGTCAACGTGATATTTATCTAACAAAAGGTTTTTTCACTCGAGTTAGCAGAGAATTCAAAAAATATTGAAAGCGTATCGGACACCTTTATTGAAAAATGTAGTTGTAAAGAAATATCTTTAGAGTAAGACAACGCACCTATCTAATATCGTGTACGAAGATATCTATTTTTCAATGAGCTGTCAGGTCACCTAACTTTTGAAGTACTCGTCAAAGGGAGTTCCTGAAGATATCAGATACCAGTCATATTATTAAGAAGCTGCTAAATTGAGATTATGATTTTATAAAATTAATTAGAAACTGTAGCATAATTCATAAAAAATGATGTATCTATTAGCTTTAATTATTCTCACATCGTAATACACGCATGTTCAACATAAAAGTGCTTCGAAAAATAAATTTATTTATACCTTTTTAACAGCAGAATAAGTAGAAAATGTGTAATATGTTTCCACTTGTGATTATTATATGCGTTTGTTAGTAAGCACATAAGTTTGTAATACAGAAAAGATATGTTTAAAAGAAATATCTTCGAATTCTGCATTATATTTTTATATAGCAATATATTTGATGTAATGTTGGAACAAGTTTTGCTTTAGATGCGAATTGTTTTACTTTCTCAATATTATTCTTCTTAAAAAAGGAACTGAAGTAATCAAGGTTGAGAAGAATCACATGATTAAAATTATCAAGCCAATTAAGGAAAGCTAACATAAGATACTACATCGGTATAGATTCTGTAGAAAGAGAAATAAACAAGAATGTTTTAAGGTAGTTCGGTTTCATTTGTAGAATATTACCATAGAGGCTATCTAATAAGGTAAATATTTAGTACAACTTATTAAATTTTCTTTAGATAACTGCACTATTTAAAAGAATGATTTGGCAGGAACGAAGACAGCACTATATTGCGGTATTTTTTTATTGTAATAGGTATTTTTTTTATTTCTGACGCTTGATTTAAAAGCTCTAACTGTGTGAATAAAATATGTAAATTAAAAGTTCTAAAATATATAATTTCATACTCATTGACAATCTAAAACTGCAACAATTCCGGACACGATCCATAAAATTAATTATATTGTTTTGAACAACTGAAAAACTAATATCATTTGAATATGTACATATATCACATTGTACACGCAGAATTGGGTATGCCAATTGAGAAAACGTGAATTTGAAATCGAATTATACTCTTGAATTCACATGGGAATATTTATAGTGGATACATCATGGTAGACCTCTCTCAAAGAAAGCCAAAACATTACCTTTGTCGAGTAATGTATTGGTTACGATTTTTTAGAATTCGAACAGCATAGCTTTCAAAATTATCTTGCAAATCGTTAACTTGTTATGCCGCTCTTCTAAACAAATTAAACGAAGCAAATTCTGGAAAACTACATGGAATGATCTGTAGAAAATGTTCTCTTTCATTATGATACGATAACTTACTTTTCAAACTCGAACTTCTTTTACTGAAAAGAAGTTTCGGTTGGATTATTGCAGCAATATTTTAAAAAACTCGAGAAAGATAATTAAAAAATGGCATAATGGCATTTTAGCGAATTCGGTTCAAGTTCATTGATGTTGTAGGGGAATATATGAAAACTAGTACAAAAACTTAATGTCATATCTCATTGGTTTCATTTTGAGCATCACTCTCGTTAAGTTAACCATGTAATTTTTACCAACTGTACAATACTCGAAATTAATAGAAAAGTGGAAATGTTGAAAATCAATGATAGAAAATTTATGCATATTTTTCAAATGAAAATTGGCACTACTTGTTTCAGCAATATTTAATTTACTACGTAAATTATAACGATAGTATTATCAAACTGCAAGTAATTAATTGGTATAGCGTGATTAAGTTTAGTTTAATGCTTTTCAATTCAAATATGTATAATAATAAATTGACGTTCACAACTATTGTAAAGCTATGATGTCTAAAAACACAATAATAAGATCAATAGTTAATAATGCCCCGATACTGTTTTCAATTTTAGTATGAACAGAGCCTACATAATTCTGAAGTGTTGCTCGGGATGTTAATTTCCATTTTACATTGTATATAACCCAGGATTTACGGAATTGCTTTTGGCAAGTAAAGAAAACGGTAGGCTGCAAACAGTAAACGTCGAAATTTAAATCAGAAATAAAGTCATTTATGCCACTTTTTGCATATTTATGTTGTGGTGTTATAATGTTTTTTTACACACGAATTCTTCTTGGGAGAACAAACACATAAGCTGTACATATTATTTTGCGCGATCGTGCTGTGAGTCTAGAAATTCTTTTATGAACTTCCTCGCATTAGGTTTTCTACGAACTCAACCTTCTGACATTATTATACTATATACGAAAACAGCAATGTAACAAACACTACAACTGTTCTCAACGAGCTGACACAATGTACTAAATTTACTCTGTGAATAAATTAGGCACGCATTTCCCTGCGACTTTGATGCACTGCCAAGAATTGGCAACACTATCGATAACTTTTCCATAATAGTTTTAAGTGTTTAGTTTTAAAGCCATTGTAAAAGGGTTGACAAAAGCATTTAATACAATGAGTTCTTATTACCAAAACAATAAATCCAAACTGCAAGTTTAATGAAGAGAAATATTGTACGCTATTCAAATATCTTGGTATTTTTGCTCTTCTAAAATACATTGTCTAAATATAATGTGGAAAGTAAATTGCCATTGCGAACTAGTTAAACATGGTATAGATCTAACATCATGGAACGTGGTAGTTAATGGACGACAAGATTAATTGCAGGTTACATAAATCCTAGTTGTATCGTACTCTCAAAGACTGCAACAAGCAAACAACGAGTACAGACAACAGCGAAAGATGTTCACCGTTTTTTATATTTAAACGAAGTTTACCAGTTGCAGACCACAATGCTGTCCAACTAATATCGACTAGCAATCAAATTTATACCTATCGATGAAAAACGATCGTTTGAAAATAGTGTAAGGTTAATATGTGAGAGTGGAATTATTCATCTGGATCTACTTTATGTAATTGTGGACAAGAAAAGATAGTATTTGTTAAAATTGTTTTATTGTTTATTATTCAATTATTCATAGCTATTAAGTAAGTAAGTACGAGAACTGCACTCCCGACAAACCCTAGTTGAATCCAAACCAAGGTGTACGATTGTGTGCCGAAAGTCGCGTGGCTACAGGGAAGTGCGGTTGTTAATATTTCCCTTATATTAAGTCTTACTGTCAACTCAATAATCTAATCAACATAATGTGGCAAATGTAAAAATGATAAAAATAATAACAAAAGCAACAATGTTATAATATATGTATATGCAGTAAGCATTACTATAAGAATTAAAAATATAACATATGCCAATGCAATTTAGTTTCCCCTTGAAATTAAAATAATATGAAAAGGAAAATATATGATCTTGGAAAAATGCTTCAAAGCATAAAATTTAAGCATCTATAGCAACGCAAAGATTAAAGCTGCAATATATTTTTTCTACTTTTCTCATTAAATCTTCTGTACTTTGCAAATCATTCAAAACACAATAAAGATTAGAAGTGCGTGTAACACTGTGTTGAATATAACGCATTAATAGAATAAGCTTGATGTAATTTATGCCAGATGTCGTTTTCCTTTTTAGTAAATGCTTATATTTGTAATTACATAAAAACATGCTGTGAACTTGTGTATACTATTTATTACTTACTGAACACGGTGTAATTATTCGATCGATCGATTTAAATTTAATATTTTTTAGAGATAATACGTCTTAAAACGGCGAAGAAATTCACACGTTCCAGATTGACGATTACGGACACGTAATTAAAATAACTTATTGGAAAATCGTTGAAATTGTTGGTCATATGTATTGGAAATTATAGTTGTTGTATGGTATGCAAGTAGTTACATTAATTTCGCCAGCAATGAAATATATGGCGTTCAATTTACTTGATGGAAATCAACTTTGTTGTTTAAGTTTCATGTCAGAAATTTTGCTTATTGAAAGGAATATTCAAGCCTTATATTTTCTTGTATGCATATTCCGTTATTTGTACTTATAAGAGGGGAGTATAGATTTGACTTACACTGTCTTGTATAATAACTAGTTAAGAAATCTTGATAAAAATCTTTTCAGTTATTCGAAATATTCTCTTTCAGCAGAAATACAACGATTTACACATTCAAGAAGATCCTTACATGACTTATGTCGCCGATTGTGGTGTCGAGATTGCTCGTCATTGAACAATCAATTGATGTAAAATAGTTATAGTTAGTCTCAACTCCAACTTCAACTTGTAGTGATAATTGATAAGCCATGTGAAGATGCATTATCTTGCACCAATAATTGCCTGGCACTTGATAGTCAAGGTAAACATGTCAAAGACGACATACCAAACGCCTCAATACAACCAGTATAATATTCAGTTTTAAGCGTCGTACTACTAGGAATTAATTCTTTGGAGATAAGCCCTTAGAATCTCGTTTTGACTTTTGAATTCACTAACCGAGACGTTTTTCAATTTTTTTACCTAGTGATAAGTATTCAGAACATTAACACTTGTTCCACATGGAGAGTATCGCCTAATCAATAGTTACAAACATTTTTACTAAGTTCACATCTGTTCAGGCTCCTTTAATAATGACTGCATTGTGGTATTCGATACTATTTTTAGTCATCTATTAACGAAATATCACACTTCATAAGTCACTGTCCCGCAAAAATTAACATACTACGGTTATTTTCAGAACAGACGGTATACTTACACCGACATAAGAAATATATCTATATCAAGCAACTTTGGCTTTAATCTTTAGCAATGTATAAGTACTAATTACGAGCATGTCATATGAATATTATGTTTTAATAGAAGAAAAGCATAGAAAAGATTGCTATTAAGTGAATGTTGTATATATTCGGAATTTTGAATAAAACTCTGCAACGACAAATGACATATAGCTTATTGTGACTAGAAGGTAATATATAATAATAAACTAGAGTATCACTTCATTAAATTCTTCAAAATTTAATATAAATTTTTAAGTAAGGGCCGTTTGAAAATAAAAACCAAACGAAAGAAAATTTTCAAAAACCAAATTTATTTTCAGATTCTACATATGTACGTATCTCTATTTTTCAACATAGCTGCCAAGTTTGTTGAAACACTTTACAACTAAATTTTGAATACACTCTTCATATAAATTTGCCGCCTGCTCCGATAACTAAGAGGTCACGGCCGTTTTCATGTCTTCGTCATCGTTGTAGTGTCGCCGCCGAGATGATGTTCGAAATAGCGGGAAAGATGGAAATTGCTCGGCGCAAGGTTGGGACTGTAGAGGGGGTGGTTCAAAACTTCACAGCCAAAATAGTCCAATAAAACTCGGATTTGAATTGCGGTGTGAGGCCTTGCATTGTCATGGAGTAGCAAAATTCTCTCAGCATGCCGCATCTTTTGTTTTGAATCGCTTTGCGTAGCTTTTGCAAGGTTTGGCCATAGGCTACCGCATTGAAAGTGGTGCCGGGCGATTCCATAATTTTGAATATTTTGAAGACACGGCACAGCCGTACAGATTACCTACATAGCTGCAAGTGAGCACAATTGTTCCCAAGAAATGCTGGGACACGACGTAAGAACTCGTTGCGGCGCGCGCACTACTTATTAGTGTATACAACAAAACGGCCCTTACTTAAAAAACACGCCTCGTACATTTGTTTATATGATTACATTTTTATTATTATTTATTTATTTTTTATGATTACATTACATTACATGTTACATTTGTTTATATGATCTTAGTCTAAACTTATTTGAGTCCTTTAGTTAGGTTTATTGATAGAAGATGTTTTAACTTACGCACTTTATAGATTTCACGCACATTTAACCAATTTTTATTATCGCGACAGGATAGGATCCGATGTAGTATGTACCAACAAACATATAACTGAACAGAGCGATCAGCCTTGGATGAATCACTGTAAATATTCAGTGTGCACTTATTACGAACCTAGCTTTTTTATTGTATTTTCTACTAAATCAATGTATGGTTTCATTGATGGATTCCAGAGGCATGTCATGCTGAACCACTTCGTTGGGGACATAATAGGGCGCATCAAGTAACCAAATGAAAATTAGACAATACAGCATCGAAATTCTTTACGACAAAAAAGCAATACTAAAATATATGTGAAAGAAATAAAAAGAAATTTTTCCTTAAAAAATCTTGTCCTGATATGTACGATTATGTTTCGATAACTATGCCTTAAACGTAAATTACTATAGATTTGCACTTCAAGAATTATCCACCGCATCGATAGAAAAATATTTTTGAAATTGATCGTACTTCTAGTTTGCGTTAGGAAATAAGGAAATGTGTTGTAGATATTACATTAATTGAATTTGAATATTAATAAGCAAAAAGATAAACTTGAAAATATATTAGGTGCGCAACTAAGTTCTCGCTGTTTTTCAAGAGATGGCTCCAGTAGTAAGTGCTGGTCGATTGTAACATAACCAAAACGTCATGAACCAAGCTTAGACATATAGTAAACAAACCGCTTTGACACATTAGTAATTTTGTTTTTGCGTCATATACTTCTGGTTGTGTGAAAATGTCTGATTTTGTGCCAAATAATCGTCATTTTCCCGCAAATGTGTGTTGCTTTTCTTCCTTCATTCGAAGAAAACGGCAGCTGAAGCGCATCGAGAACTCCAAAAAGTTTACGGAGATGCTGCTCTAAGTGAAACAAGGTGCCGTTATTGGTTCCGTCGCTTCAAAGACGGTGATTTCGATGTTGACGACCGTTCGCGTGAAGGAAGACCAAAAACCTTCGAAGACGCTGAATTGGAGGCATTGCTCGATGAGGATCCATGCCAAACGCAAAAAGAGCTTGCTTCAGCATTAGAAGTTACCCGCCAAACCATTTTCAAGTGATTGCATGTGTTGGGAATGATTCAAAAACAAGGAACTTGGGTTCCTTATGATTTGAAGCCAAGAGACGTTGAGGGTCGTTTTTTCGCCTGTGAACAACTGTTCCAGCGGCAAAAAAGGAAGGGTTTTCTTCACCGCATCGTTCTGGGTGAAGAAAAATGGATTCGTTACAGCAACCCAAAGAGAACAAAATCATGGGACTGCCTGGTCATGCTTCTATGTCGTCGGTTCGGCCGAATATTCACGCTGCGAAGGTTTCGCTGTGTATTTGGTGGGACCGGGGCGGTGTTATTTATTAATAGCTGTTGAAACCGAACACTGGGGAACGGTATCGAACTCAACTGATGTGATTGAACCGAGCACTGCGCTAAAAGCGGCCATAATACGAGCAGAGGCACGAAAAAGTGATTCTACAGCATGACAACGCTCGGCCTCACATTGCCAAACCCGTTAAAACCTACTTAGAAACGCTCAAATGGGAGGTCCTACACCACCCGTCATATTTCCCAGATATTGCGCCGTCCGACTATTACTTGTTCCGTTCGATGGCACATGGTTTGGCTAATCAGCAGTTCCACTCATATGAAGACATCTCAAAATGGCTTGATTCGTGGATAGCCTCAAAAGACGAACACTTCTACCGTGACGAGCTCCACCAGAAAGATGGGAAAAAGTTGTCGCTAGCGATGGGCAATATTTTGCTTGATTCATTTGTAAACATTTTTTCACAATAAAGGTGCATTTTCATCAAAAAAACAGCGAGAACTTAGATGCGCACCTGATAATTTTTTAAGTTTTTCCGAAAATGTTACCTTTTAACCTGTTAACCTTTTTATAAATTCACAAAACATCAAAAAAAGGTACTATGTACTATGATTTCCATAGTTATTCAATAGTTATCAAAATTAAGTCAGTTATTAAGATTGAAGCGAAAAGATATGGTCTTATATTAATAGAAAAGAAAATGACAACGCGAATATCTGGAATTAAGGTTCAGCTACTACTTTTCCATTTGATGAAACTAATGATTTTAGTATTGACATTAAATCAATTTAGGGATTTCCTTAGGACGTTACATCTACTGCGCTAGTGAATATTCATATACTAACTTCAACAATTTCAGGTTTCAATTCGGATGTCCTTGTAGTTGCTGACAGCTTAAAATTTTCTTTAACAGTGGGCTCTGACCTCATTACTTCTTTTTTATCAAAGACTGTATATACGTACTCCGGCACTCTCTTTAAATAGCTTCAATTTAATTGTAAAGCAAAACTCGTAATCTAATTATCATCTCTGACCTGTTGCTGTGAATTTTCAATTCAATAGTATATAATAATTGTAATTATGCGAAATATGGTGTGGCGTGAGATTGAATTACACTATATGCACTTATACACATTTTGTCACTATATAATCTTCAAATTTTCATTTAAAGATAAATTCATGTATGTAAGGACAGGTAGTTCATTTAAAAAAATTCAATTTATACTTCAAAAGGCATACGTACATACATCCAATTAAAAAACAGATATCGACATAAATTTTCATTTAAAAATAGTATACTTAAATTGAACGATATAGGACAATGAGGAGAATTCATGAAGTTTAATTTTATATATTAAATATTGAAATTTAATGATTTGATTCCAAATGAATTTTAACATCGGCAATAATTACAAAAATAAATTTGTAAAGTTTTAAAAATGGAAATAACATTGTAAGTATGTGAGTTTGATGACATCGGAACGAAAAAATTTTATTTGACGCTGCCACATCAAGTCCAACAAGGGCATTTTGATACACTTTTCGCTCAGACTTTCCCAGCGATCAAACGGTTACGTATAAAGGAGGAGACGCGGGTAATTTAAGAAGTAGCATAATTTTTCAGTCTAGTAGTACCTAATTGAAAGAGTATTTTTATTTAATAATGTTTGATGAAAGATGTTTCGAGATTTTTTACGATTTAGTTAAGTTTGTCTAATTTGATGTTTTATTAATTTAAATTTATGTTTGTTTTAATTTCGTAAAATTCTTAAAATGTACATTATTCTCCTTGATATCTTAATTATAAATAATTACGAATAATTTTCGGGTAATTTAATTGGTTGCTTTAAGAATATAGAAATTAGTACAGGAAGCTGAAGTAGGCGGATAATAGCCCCGACGTTTTCTATTCTCGTTTTTGTCTTGTACGTTTTCAAAGTAATTCTTCCGTTGCATAGTGAGTAACGAAGACTCGTAGTAATCTTATTAAATTATTTCATGTTATAATTATACAAAAATCGTTAATGAAGACTCAAAAATTTCCTTGTTTCAATATTGAATCTATCTCATATTGTAAACTTGAATTTATTTTCAAAAAAATATTTATGGACCGATCTGCAATTGTTTTATTTATATTAATGTTATGTAAATCTGGATGTTAAGCCTAGTTGATTAAAATAACTCATGCCCAACTCACAATTTTAAGCAAAAGAAAGCTTTTAGATAAAAGTCACAAATGAAAGTATAGTGCTGCGAAGAGTATGTGATCATTAACGTATGAGGGTCAGAGCAAAATGCATTGCGTTATCATAGTGTAATAAAATTCTAGGCAAATCATATACTGGACAATCACTAAAATAATTTTTCGTTATACACCAGTGTTTGAAGAAAGCATAAGAAGAAAGCGTGTGTTAAATATTAAATTCCTTCTTCGAAGATCCTGCATTAAATTTTCCAAACACACTAATTTTCACAAGATTCATTTGATGATTTTATTTTTCAATGTAATCTCTCTTAATTTCAAGACAGTCCTGCGACTTTATTCCATATAAAAATAATTTCTGTTGATCTTTAAAATAAGCATCTCCTATTTTAATTATTGTCGTCTGAAAAGTGAAGTCCTCTGAGCTGCTTTTTCAAATTTCGAAATAAGAAGGAATCTAACGGAGCCAAATCCGGACTATCTATATATATAGCGGGTGGTCGAGTTCAAAGAAGTTACACTAGCGATGGATACGTTGGACTTCGGCTGCCATGTGAACCAATAATAATAGTTTTTATTGTCCAACAGTTTATCATGTATAGGATAAATAAACAAATTAAATTTAATGCAAACATGATTATATTATAACAATAATATACGAATAATTATGAAAAAAATAAGTCTTCGTAATAGACGTCACATTGTTGAGAGTGGAAGCTAAGTAGAAAATTACTTCTTAAAATCGCTAAAAAAAGTACAGAAAGGAAGACAGAAGACTAGGAAATTAATGTTGTAAAGTAAAGAATGGTTAATAATAATAGTAACAATAATAATAATAATAACAACCATAATCAGTCCAACAGCAATTGCCAGTAACAGGACAGTAATAAATTATAATTTATGGTCAGATTAATTACATACAGAACTGGACATTGCACGGCGGCAGGATAAAAACTTTATACTACGACGATTCAAAAGGCTATCGCGGTCTGTTTCTCGCTCAGATTAAGTGTTAGTCACTGTAAGAGTGGTATTTCAGCAACCTCTTCTGGATTTTCTCAGCGGATGTATATGGCATGTGTAATGTGCATGTGTGTTATTATTAAAATCTGTATATGATTTGATTGGAAAATTTGATGATTTTAAATCCGATGCACAGACTGACGAAATATGCTAAAAAAAGTAAGTTAAGAATTAAAAAGTATGTCCAAATTATTCTCATCTCTTCTAGTCGCCAACTCGGATTTGTCAGAATAATCAAACATTGTAGACGCAGCACATTGCGTGTAAAAACAACATAGCATTTAGATACATTTAATGAAATTTTGCTATAGGAATACCATTCTTCAATTACGCATATATAAAAGCTGATTTGCAATTTGATACAATCAGTCGGTGTGCAGATATTGCAGGTTTGATTGATCTAGTAGATTATTGATAAAGATGTTAAAAAGAACAGGCCCGAGATTTGAGACGATAATGAAAAAACAGTAGACGGAAGTCCATTATAAACACAGAGCTGGATCGACTAACGAGGTATGATGACATCAACCGAACCAATGCAGGACAAAAACCAAAGTAAACTTTGGTTTTTGTACTATTCGACTATTGATTATACTATGAACAAGTTTACAGATGAAGCGGGCATTATCTACTTTTCTCCTAGAATTCAAAGCTGGGCAGACTCTTTAGAAGTGAGCCAAAGTTCTTGACTGAATAAGTTCCATCAATTTGAAACTATAAGTATTTAAGGAATTGACGCTGGGTTTTCTCAAACACCAACTGTAAGTAGTTATAATGTGATGATCATACCTAAAATGCATATTCTGGTTTGCTAACTACGAAGCTGAAAAATAGGAGTTTCAGAAGACTCGTCAAATATTTAGCTGTTCGCATAGCAAACCCACGAAAAAGCAAGATGTTTGACCAATAGCCGTACGTAATGTAGTTAATCTATTACTGTAAGTAACTGTCATTATTGTAGCTGCTTTGGCTTGTAATTAACAAGAATAACTTTTTTTTGGTCACTTCAGCGGTTACATGGCCTCATCAAAGCTGTTTTAACCAATATTTTACTTCAAAATCTGACGGAGCCTTATCCTTATACATTACAATAGTTTGTTCGTGAATAGTTTTAGGGGAATTGTTTTCCTTTATCAAATATTTGATGATGTAACAACAAAATTAACTCTTTCTTGCAAAATTGAAGTTGAATTTGACACATAAGTACAAAAGTGTAGTCACTACAGAAAATTAATAGACAAAGCATAGTTAGTTGGTTCTCTCAACATTTCTATGTACAATATTTAACGAAAATTTGTTAATAGTACTTGGATCAACTGATTTTCGTTAAAAAGAACGTATTTTTACATCGTAATTAAGATATTTTTATAATTATTCTCCTATATCGAACAGTTAAAGATATATCTAAATATTTGAAATTTTGCTAATCATATGCTATTTATGTGAAATATGCATTAAGTATCTCATACCTTAAGTGCAAAGACTTCATATTACTTAAAAGTCTATCTTAAATATTTCGTCATCGTACTCTTGAAGCAACCTATACAATGTTTATAATGTCGTGAGACTAAAATAAACAAAGGCATTGGTCCTGTAAAGTTAGATACTATATTTAATCTTAAACAATGCATTGTATTGCATTCTTCACGACGTATCTATATGGAGTGTGTTACCTTCAATTGCAGATGCACAACAAGCGGCAGACGACGATTCCTCTGAAGAAGGAAGCTCAAGGGCGCAGTACGTTTCCGCGAATTGCGTCGTTTTCACACATTACCAGGGAGACGCGGCCAGTGTAGTGGACGAACATTTTTCTAGAGCATTAGACAAAACGAATCACGCTAAAGGTAATTATTTCATTGTTTTCTTTAATCACATCT
This sequence comes from Dermolepida albohirtum, assembly GCA_031893035.1. Classification (NCBI taxonomy): domain Eukaryota; kingdom Metazoa; phylum Arthropoda; class Insecta; order Coleoptera; family Scarabaeidae; genus Dermolepida; species Dermolepida albohirtum. Next base: position 408,808 of record JAVIWB010003879.1, on the reverse strand, counting down.
ACATCATTAATATTAAACACCTTAGAATTTATTCTTTAAATTATATTTTCATACTTTATTGAATGAAATAAATATTTCAGTCAATCACAATATGTGCAATAAAACTACTGTGTAAGTATTTTAAATTGAACTGAACAGCAATGTATTTCTTTTCAGTGGCGGCTGGTATATAACATGCTGCAGCACGAACTAAATTTTACAAAAAATAATTTCGTTTATGCATTAAAGCAAACAGCATTATATAATACCGCCCTGAGTTAAAACGATCAACGTACGGAAGTACCCAATTATAGTTAATAGCATTAATAGTTGCGTTGTACATTGTACTGCTGGTATTATAGCATGCTAGACAATGGCAAACTTTTTTCTCGTGTGCTAACCGGTTAGGATATCTGTGATCTGTGTTTACGTATAGGGCGTCGCATTTTTCATTGCAAAGGGTGCATTTAAAAAGTGTGATGTACGTAAAAATGGTTTCGTACACGGTACAACAACGCGTTATGGTTTACATAATCGTCCGTCTGAAAGCACTATTGGTGGAATTATTAAAAAATTTCAAGAGACCGGTTCCGTGGAAGAAAATAGTGTAAAGTACAGTTGTAGTGGTCGTTCACAAGAAAATATTCGTTTGTTTTGTGAAAGTGTTGCTGAAAATCCTGGAATGTCCATTAGACAACGTTCACAACAACTTGGAGCTAGTGGATCAACAACATGGCGTACTTTACACAAGGATTTATCTCTGAAGGCATATAAGTTTCAAATAACACAGGAACTGAAGCCATTAGATCATTTAAAACGTCGTTCATTTGCCAATTTCATCAATGAACAACCAGCTGATTTTTCTCAAAAAATAATGTTTTCCGATGAGGCACATTTTGAGCTTGGTGGCTATGTTAATAAACAAAATTACCGTATCTGGGGTGAGAAAAATCCACGAATTATTCATGAGAAACCTATGCATCCTAAACGAGTTACTGTTTGGTGTGCATTATGGTCAGGTGGTGTAATTGGGGCTTACTTCTTTGAAAGTGCTGCTGGTGAAGCTGTAACTGTCAATGGTGATCGATATCGTCGGATGATAACCGAATTTTTGTGGCCTGAATTAATGAATATTGACCTAGAGGATATGTAGTTTCAACAGAATGGCGCTACACCTCAGTTTGCACACGAATCAATTGATTTATTGAGAGAAAAATTTCCTCAGACATGTATTCTCAAGAAACGGTGATATTAATTGGCCACCAAGATCATGTGATTTAACACCGTTAGACTACTTTCTTTGGGGTTATGTGAAAAGTCAGGTTTACAAAAACAATTCACAATCAATTCCTGTTGAATGAAGATGAAATTATTCGTGTCATTGGTGAGATAGAGCCTCAATTATGTCAAAATGTCATTGAAAATTTTAACAAAAGAGTGGACGTCTGCGGAGTTGCAAGAGGAAGCCATTTGGCAGATATTATTTTTCGCATATGAATGTCATAACTGATACTTCAATTACCAATAAAAGTTTTTGAAAGTGATGGCAAATTAAGTGTTTTATTTATTCTTTAAAAAAACCGCGAAATTTGAAACACCCTTTAGAATTACTTAAATTCTATATGAACTCCGTTGAAGAACTTGCGAAATCTTCTTTTCAATACGAAGTTTTGAAGAAAAATTTAAAATTAAATCATTGGAATTGCCAACGCTCATATTAGCTTTAAGTCAAAGTAGAAAACGCAAAAGCGGTTTATATAAAAGGCAGGTAATTAAATTTATGAAGATTTCTGGACATGTGATTGTGAAAAAGAAATACATTATCTTGTTTTCCATACTTGTTGCTTAAAGGTGGACTTTCATGAAGCCTCAAGATAATATTTTCTTATTAAATCAGAGTTATTTTTCTTGCAGCTGTTGGCAACAGAAACTCATGAGCCGCCACTGTTTCTTCTCTTACTTCCTATTCCTTGTGTCGTATATCAGGACAATTTTACTTAATTTTCGTACGGCTAGGTTTGGACGTTATCATTTCAAAAGTACTCCCAAGATTTTGCTAGATATTAAACTCAGATCCTAGTGGAACTTAATAGGATTATGTACCAGTCGAGTGTCTTTTGATTGAAAGAATACTCATTTACAAATGTAAAATCTATTTTCAGTAGTCAATTTTTCTTTTTTTACCTTTGCTCGCGCTTTTTGTGCCTTGATCTAGAATAGAAAATATGTATACTTCGACACCAAATATTTTTATAGTTCTTGACATAAAATAACATAATCAATCCCTCTTTTACCGACCGATCCTGTGTCGAGGATACGTATTAGATCTTATTTTTCATTTCTTTGTATAGCCCATTCCATTCTAAACTTTTTTCAGATATCAGTTTTCAGTTTTTATTTTTTCAGTTTTGTCGTCATCATCCTTATTATGTGATTATAACTTTTTCGAAACAAGTAGTTATGATTGTCGATGAATAATTTTATTTACACTATCGCATTATCTTTGCTGAGAGTTAATCGAGTTTTAGTTTGTATAACAGTGCTTTTGAGCATTGTACTGCAAACCACCGATAATAAAAACAAAATTAACAAAACACATATTGTTATGAATTGATATGGTTAAATAAATATAAACAATAACGAAAAGAAATAAAAATATATTTATGTAATTATTTAGTAATGTCATATACGTAAGTGTAATAGAAAAAAGATCACTATAATTAATATTGTCATATAGATTAATAAGAATGAATTTGTATAAGTTTATAGAAGATGCAAAACTTAAAAGACATCCCATGTACTATAATTTGATTAAGAATTATAATATATTTCAATTTATATAATAATAGTAATAATAATAATAATAATAGTTTATTTCCAAAAAGAAAAGAAAGAAATATACGAGTTTATCCCTACAGTAAATCAAAATACAATTTCCATAATTTTTCCCTCTTCCCCCCTGGAAATCACAAGGTGCATATCAACTTCAAACAAAGTTGTTCTTCCTATGCACCCTGAGACTAACAAACAAATTGACAAAAAAAAAAGAAAATGCCTAAAAACAAACTTAACTTATAATTCTGTAAGTAAATACATAGGGAAAAGAAAAAAAAACTTTTTTCCATGATACACAACAAGTTGAATTCAAATAATCAGGCAAGATGAAGAGAAGACAACACACAGCTATCTGGACAACAACTCTTGCTTCAAGAAAAATCTAAAACGTGGAAGGGAGAAGCACTTAAATTGACTAGGCACAGCATTGTAGGCTTTAGCAATCTGGTATAAATACGAGCGCTCATATAATGCCGTTCGATGCACAGGCGGTGTGATCGTGCCCCTAAATTTCAAATTTAATGTGTGCACATCTGTTCTGAATGTAATTTTATTATATAAGTACGCAGGCCGCCCACACACCACAATTCTATGAAACAGAGTGGCCATCTGCAAAGTTCGTCTGTCTTTCATATTTAACCATCCGGCCACACTCAATTTGTGTGTGATGTGGTCAAATTTCTTTATACCTAATATCAATCTAAGACAAGAATTCTGGACTCTCTGAATACGTGAGACAGAATTAGCACTTAACCATGGACCATACAACTCACAGCCAAACGAAAAATGCGACAACACCAACGAATCGCACAGGCTACGCTTGGTGTCAATCGCAAGACAGTGCCTATGGGGGGAATATTAACTTTAAATTGACGTAAGCACGTCTAACGCATTGAAAAACATGCGTATCAAATCTCAGTTGAGTGTCCAAAACAACTCCTAAGTTTTTCGACTCAGATTGAACAGGTAGATCTACACCTGCAATATTAAGATTTACATTACTTTGAAGCAGGGAAACACCACTCCTATTTCCGAAAAGGAGAACCACTGTCTTTGAAGGATTCAAGACAAGTGCATGTCAAGATGAAATCTCTGAAATCGAATTCAGGTCACAATTAATATGCTGTATAGCCACCAGATTATCAGCGACAGAAAATGAGTGATAGATCTGAATATCATCAGCATACATATGCATTCTGCAATGCCTCAGACTCGTATGAAAAAAGGCGGTATAAATAGTAAATAGAAGAGGACCCAATACTGAGCCCTGTGGAATGCCACGAGTAATAGACCTCTAATGGGAAGATTTTCCATTCAATGAGACACATTGGACCCTACCACTCAAATAATAAGTAAGCATTTTAACAGCCGATTGCGATAACCCGACATAATTCAAAATGGAGAAAGAAGCTCATGATCAATGGTATCAAAGGCTCGACTAAAATCCAATAAGGTAAGAACAGAGACTTTACCAGCATCAGCAGCAGTGAGCAGATCATCAGGGACCTCAAGCAGAGCAGTCGTATATAATTCTATTTTCGGTTTGTATATATATATATATATATATATATATATATATATATATATATATATAGAATACAGTAATATAAATCCAATTTGAATTAGTATTTTCATTAATTTTGGAACCTAAAATAAATAAAAAAAATAAGACATTATTATAAACTAAAATTAATCTTATTACAGCATGTTAAAAGGAATCATTCAAATTTTAATGCTGTTTACTACATATGTTTCAAGGATTCACCTATCATCAGGTAAACTTGTGAACGATTCCTTAGTTAATTCTCATCGGAACACTAATCTGGACCAACAGAAGAGAGATTCATGAAGTAATTTATAATCAACATTTTATTCTATGCCACACAAATTAAAAAAATTCAACGAAAGAAACTATTTTGTTTGTACTAACCAACGATGAAAACTTAGCAAGATATATTCGATTACTGAAGGTAGCATTTGTAATGGACTAAAAAACTCTTTTGCTTTTCTGTTGACATTGGGTATACGAGAAACCGGATTACCCATTCGTGATGTTGGTGATCATGTAGGTTGAAGTGCTGTTACAATTGCTCTGTATTGGCAAAGTTGGGCAGAAAATAATGAAAAACGACGACGTTTACGGCCCGGACGTCCCAATCAATTACGTTTTCATGTTGTACCTCATCCACTTTATTCGCCAGATCTAGCCTCTAGTAACTTCCGTTTATTACCAAAATTCAACTTTTTTCTTGCTGGAAATAACTTTCGGTTGTGTGAAGAACTTATTACAGCAACGGAGTAGTATTTTGAGTACCTTAGGAACGAACATTTATAAAAACATTATAATGACACTTGAACATTAATCCAAGTGCTTTGAGGTTATAACATAGGGGAGTATACTGAAAAATAATGAATTTGATATACATTTGAAGCTTCACTTTCCGTCGAATCTTTCGTATACGTACATACGTACTTATTGAAAAACAAATTACTTTTAATTCAATTCCTTCAATTTTATGCTTAGTATCTATTATGGAATTTAACTGTAAATATTGAAAGATATAGTTAATTAACTCTGGTATTTATTTTAGATACATGTCATTGACTCAGAATTGTTAACAAAAGAATGGCGAAATCATTAAAAAATATATGGAAGTAATATTTTCTTTATAACTGAATAAAATTGGTAGAAAAGATAAGTGAAATAAGGCATTAGCTCCCAAATAGGTGCAAACGAAATGTTGCTTTTATTCCTTTCAGAAATAGTGTGTAATATTAAGCGATATTTATTATATGGCAAATGCATAATGCCATTGGGTACGTATGTATGTACATGTGTACATATTCTTTGACTGAACAAAGATTAAATACCAATAAAATAAATGCGCATTTTAACGCGATATAATTTGAAACATAACCAGAATTTATGATGAGACGATCATATACTAATGAAGCGTTCACCATTGTTTCAAGAAATTTCGTAGTGAAATCGAATCATTTGAAATTGAGCGTTAGAGTATATATAATGAAAGTTTAAAGAGTTTAGGAGAAAGACATTTAATAATATCAAATTAAATTTTTACCATACTGCAGTAATATCATACCCTAATACTATAGGCAAAGTTAAAAAGTCCGCAACCTCGAACCTCTTCTAAAAGAATGGTATATGAAGAAAAATGGATATTATAAGATAATCACAATACAAGCCAGAGAGACGATGTTCCAAGACATTCTTCGGTGTGTCTACTTCATCTACAGAAAATTCTGAAAAAAATTTATTGGAATACACTGTTTCATATTTTAGTGAACGTTTAACAGCAAACAGATATTAACAATATATTCAATAAATTGAAAATACATCCAACAACGCGTAGGGTCTTATTCTATAATATGATATGGCAAGATCCTAAACATTTTGAATAACAAATTTGAAATTTGAAGAAATAAAAGAATGAAATTCTTTAGTATAATATGTATTATATTCACTGGCCTTATCGACAGAAAATAATTATTTTTTAAACATCTGCGCGTCATTGTTTTAAAGAAGAATATATATGGCTCTGCTATTATAGTTAGTTTACTTAAAATTGGAAGTCTAACCTAATGTTATGATGTTATGAAGGATTGAGATGGAAAATCGAAATTAAGTATGCTGATAAATAAGTTTTAGATGAAGCTTTAGAAAGGTTATTTTCTGACAGTCATTGTACGTACAAAATCTTGAAAAAACCATTAAATTGACCGAAAAAAGGTTCAAAAATGAACAAATCAGAACGGGAGGTGAAACGTGATAATGCCCAAAATAATTTTATTTGCATTTGGAATTAGTTATGACATAAATTATCTATATTAAAACGTTTGGAAAAAGGATGGAATTCCAAGATACATTACTATGCACGAGAAAGAACCTCACGCGTGTTATAGAATCCTTTGTAGCATACAACAGATCGTAACTTTAACGCAATCTTCAAGATTGAATAATTCCCATAAATACTTTTACGCCAAACATGCAAAAAAATTTTGTAATCTAAACTAACTAACGTACAAGAACGCGTAGCCGGGATATTCTCTGGACAATTACGCCGTCCAGATAACATCGGACGCACATTACACGGAAGCACATATTCAAAACGAGAAGCCGGAGGCAATCAATACACTAGACTGCGGTTCTTGCACATTGCAAAGTGCGGCCTCCTTTGTATTACCGCAGAACATAACAAATACACATTGTACAAGCATACAGAGAAACGCATAGGCTCCAAGAGTTAATAAGGAGAATTATATAGACCAGACACAATTACCGATTACTACATTAGATTTAATCAAGATATGTAGTCGATTACAAAGCATACTCCGCGCTTTTAAAACATTTCGAGAGAAGAAAGTTTTTAGATGGAAACACAAGAAACAAGTTTCTGACAGCTATTAGAAGAAATAGAAAATATCGGAAATAAGTAACCCTATCGACTAGTAAGCATTCAATTACATCTTGTACTATATGGGAAAATATATAGTTTTACATTCTTACATAGATTTAGCATAGTTTAATTCCCAAATTGCTGTTATGTTCTGTACATACATATATTGACTTATAATAAGTAAATGTTATGCAAATAAGTGTAATTGCATATTTGGCCGGAATATTGAACTACAAATATATAGGAATCGGAGATTTAGTTTCTCTTTAGTAAAATTAAATTTAATGTTGAAATATTGTTCATTAACTTTTTATAATATCTGTGCACACATATTTTTATATGAAATAATTCTTCGAATGTAATTTTTTAAAAATTAAATTGTACAATAATATTGTAAATTATAATTACTCTTTTAATAAGTTATAAACTCTTTCTGTCGGAGTTATGGACACAAACACCACTCTTCATCATTAAGAAAAACAATTCATTCAAGCAACATTCTAGAGTAAACTTAATTTTCTTTTAGCATCTTTATAAATTGCATTTGTGTCAGATTTTTTATCTTGGATAAATAATAATTTTTAAAGGAATTCTTATTTTAAAATTAAATAAAACAGCTACAAACTTTAAAGAATTTTGTGAAACGATATTGAATTAATAAATAAAATCTTCAAAAACAATATTTAATTTCTTTTTTACACTTCATTACTGATCATTTTTATAATTTGCTTTCACTGAATATTTCTATTGACACTGAATTTAAAATATAAAATAAAACATATTATTTAAATAAAATCTCTTTAATAATTTAATTATAATTATATATATATATATATATATATATTTTTCCTAATTAATTAAACTTCTAAATACACAGAAAATATACAAGGTGATTGACTCAAAATGTTTGTTAGATGTATTGGGAATACTGCATTACTTTTTGGAGAAAGTTTTAGAGTAAGTATAAGGATTTACATTACTTTACAGTTTACTATAAAGCTTTTATTTTTGACAAATATTATGCAGAATACTCATAAAGTTGTTTTGAGTCGACGCAACTTTAAACCACCAAAACTTTCTTTTGTCAAATACATGCTCCACATTTTTTGTTGTACTCTGTTGCAGTATTTATTTTTATATCGTTATGTAATAGTATTCCCTATATAGATACATATGTACATATATATGTAAGTATATATATATATATATATATATATATATATATATATACCTTTAATCCTTGACTCTAAATAATCTTAGCAATACTTCTCAGCTTCGTAGCTACCTACTTTACCAAAATCAACAAAAACTTATTATTATTATTATTATTATTATCTCCTTAAGTGGAAGATTGCCCGCATTAGCCTTACTTTTGAGAAGGGCGACCGAATTCATATAAATAATTAACGGCCCATAACCATAGTTTCTCTATAACATCATTATTTTGGACAGTCAACAGTCGCTAATTTATTATGTAGGATATATGGGCTATGCTAAATACTCGCAGTCAAATGGATGCTATAATATACACTGATTTGTCACGTATTTGACACAATTCACACACAATAAAATGAAATTAAATAAATTACACATATTTGAATTTAGTGTTAATTTATTAGCTTTGAACTCCCCACATTTGTCTAACAGACTAAACTACATCCTATATAATGGTTTCAGATTGTCTGAGTATATAGCATCATCTGAAGTTCCTCAAACTTCTAATTGAGGTCAATGGCGTCTTCTTTTAATTATTAAGGATTTGTGGGATGCATTAACCTGTAAAGGACTAGCTTTATGCGAATGACGTTAAAATCTACAGCCGCATTAATGATATTGATGATACATTACTATTACAGAACAATATTGATTTGGTGTAAGCAGAACAATCTTACATTGAATATCCATAAATGTTGTGTAACATGTTATACGAATAGAAAAGACTTTATTATTTTTAATTACAATATTGATGGTCGTGCTCTTACATATAACGAAGTGGTAAAAGATTTAGGTATTATATTTGATAGCTAACTTTTAGTAGCCGTATATCTGCAACCTGTAAAGGTTGCTAGGTTCGTAATGCGGAATTCCAAATAGTTGGTTAATCCAAAAATTACTACTACTATATTTGTATTGTTCTTTGGTACACTGCAGACTAGGAATACACTCTATAATCTATTTCTATGTGTCATAAGTTAAAACTTGAGTGTTCAGGGTAGACTTCTGAATTCTTAAGTATTAAAGTGAAGGGTATTTATTCTTGTAGGAATACCGATCATTCGTCATTGTTGCGTGAACATAACTTGGTTTCAGGACCCCAGTCGTGAAATTTCTTTCTCTCTGTGGATCAATTCTCTATCTGTGCTATATATATATATATATATATATATATATATATATATATATATATATATATACAACATTTTCTATACCAATACGTAAAACAAATTCTATGGTAGAAGTCCAATGTACAAAATGATGGTGAACAACAATAAGTATTTCGATGACATTTTCTTTGAAACTACATTGACGTGCGGAACAAAATTTACTTATACTGCAGAGTTGTATTATTGTCATCATTATTATTTTGTGAATTTATATTTACTGTTATTTAATGCATGTTTATGTTTGGCATATTATGTAAACTTTACATGTGCCTATTCTGACTAACGATAGTAATTATTATTATTAGTATTATTATTATTATAACACAAAAACTACTTAACGGATATGTATTTTTTTAAGGCGTAATTAATCGAAAGAGTAAAATATATTGTTTGATTGTGTCGTTTTTAAAAATAAAAACTGCAATCTTTTATTTTAAACTGCATTTATAAATGGACTGCATCTTTTGCGTTGTTGCGGCGCCATAATTTTCAAATATAACCCTTATTCTCAAAGAGAAGGCCATATTCAAAAAACCTTATGTACATTTATCATGCCGCACTTGAAAGTATGCTGTTAACACAAGTAATGTAGTATTACAATGAACAGTACAGTTAGTTCAAAATAATATACAGAATTTCAATAACAATACTTTTTTAGAACAAAATTTTTATAAATTTTTTTGTCACTACTCCATCTGTAAAACACATATTTTATTTATTGCGCGCTTAAATACACCCGTTTGCACAAATATCAACTACTCTGTTGATTCCATCGGCAATAGGATGTTTCTTAATAAATCGACCCAATAGCCAAGACTGAGAACGTTGATTTTCATTATTGATTTATACCACAGCACCAATTTAGGGATGTTGTTTGCCATTCTTCTTCCACTTTACCCGAGTTTATAACTCAGAAAAATACTCTTGACTTCATCTCTTCCAAAATGCTGACACGGATAGCAGAGGCTGGTATTTAGTGAGACGATTCTCAGGTATGGGTACGATATTTGGCTCAGAAAGAGCGGTCAGAGGTCTTCCAATTAAAAAATGTGACGGTGTGAAACCCACAAGGTTATTTGGATCATTGGAAAGAGATCGAAGAGAGCGTGAATTAAGAATGCTCTCACCTTGTGTTAATACAGTATAAAACTCTTCGACCTTCCATATACTTCCGAAAGTTAGTGATATACAAAAATATACCTTAATCTATTAATTTATTTTTAATGACATACTTGAGTTAAGGAAGTTATGAAACTTTTCCAACTTATTGTTAGCGCCAACAAAATTCAAACCATTACTTGAATATATATTTAATGATTGACGTCGCCGTGAAATAAATGTTTTAAGGTAGCTGGGAATACAGGTGTGCTCAATTCAGATACTAGTTCTAAATGTACCGCTTTACTACTCGTACAAACAAATAAGCAAAAGTAACCTTTAATTGTTTTCGCATCCCTATCAACTCTGCCTTTATTGAAGAAGAACCACCGTAGTCTACACTTACTCGATATTTAGGAAAATTGCTACTTAGTTGCCTATTGGTTAATCAGAAAACATACAATCTTTTTAGAAGACTTTCTAGCCGATATTGGCCAATATTCTTCTTTAACTGTGCCTAACAAAGTTTGAACACCATAATGCATGAGGTGTTCATGTTCGTGTTTTAATATTAAATCAATTGAAGTATTAGGTGTACCGGAAAGTTCTGCTCCTTCCGGTTACAATAAGTTTCAACAAGTACGCGCATATTCATTTGACATATATTTGGTTCTCTCTTTTTATCACTGAATGTATACATACTGACCTAGCAAATGAACCAAAACGATGATTCATTTTAGTATTAAGTAAGATGCAATCGTGTAACCATGATTACTGATGAAGTTCATTTACGCCACTATATTTTGTATGAATTTCAATAAGGAGGAAATGTTACAGAAGCGTGCATAAATTTATTGAAACTGTTTGGTAAAGGTACAGTTTCAGATAGAACTTGCAGAAGGTTGTTCGAAAATTTTCATATAGGTAATTTCGATCTTTCTGATAAGTCACGCTCAATCCGTGACTATCTTTGATCGACGTCGACACTGTTAAGACCAAGATAGAGCAAACTCATTTTTTAACATTGGAGATTGCGGAAAGACTTGATTCAGTTCAACAAATCATTTCGGACCATATTCGGAAACTAGGGATTGGTGTGCAAATGTTCGAGATGAGTACCACATTAGTTAAGTGAGAAGAATTTTAATGATCGAGTCATCATACGCACATCTCTGCTTTTACGGAAGAAAATTGAACCCTTCTTGGGCCGAATGAAAAGAGGGGATGAAAAGTGGATTACTTATGAGAACATCGTAAGGAAAAGGGCATATTGTGAGTCTGGAAAACCTGCCCCGCCGCCTCTACATCGAAGTTGAGCGTGAGTAGGAAATTGTTGTGTATATGGTGAGACATTCGAGGACCAATACATTTTAAGCTGTTGAAATCGAACGAACAGCAAAATTCGGAGAGGTACTGTCAGCAATTGGATAATTTAACGGCACTCGAAGAAAAGAGGCCGGCGATGTTCAATAGGAAGGACATCATATTGCTTCCTGATAATGCCAGGCTCCATACTGCTTTGGGGACTCGTCAGAAACTCGCAGAGCTAGGCTGAGATATTCTATTGCATCTATCATAATCCCCGGACCTAGCACCCTCGGTTTATCACGGGCTTCTGTTCTTATAAGATTTTTTGCAGGGCCTCTTAGGATAAAGAATTTTTTTAAAATGGGATATACAAATACATCACGCTAGCAAGAAGTCATCAATAATGATGGAAATTACAAATATATTATTCAATAAAGTTTATTCAAGTTACGAAAAAAGTTATTATTTTGTTTTATTCTAAAAATAGACAGAACTTTCCGGTAGACCTGATATGTTTCTTTGGTAAAACCATTTAATATTTCCTGTTAAAGGAAAATTTTGAATTTTGTAGTCTTCCACCAATTCTAATAACTCCCCCAAAACATTCTAGCTAGTTGCACACTGTAAACTAATTTCAATAATGCCTTGTCTTACTCAAGAGCCGTTAATGTTCCTAATCTCTGTCTCTATACTTACGACTGAGATTATTAATTAATTTCAATACATAGGAGGTTATTCTAAATAACTAAAATCAGAATATTTATTAATTCTGAAATTATGCTGCTAGTATTTATATTGATTATAGTTACAGATTCTGATTGTTGTCCTGAAATATCCTCGTACTCCAGGATATCTCTGATGTTCAATTCCGATTTGTTCACTCAAAGCCATTTACAACCATGGCACCATTACTTCGTCTTATCTGACATTTCCGGATTAAATCCACGTGATAGTAGATCAGCAGGATTGTCTTCCGAACTAACATGATGCTAATCATATATGTTGCTCAGATTCTGTATTTCACTGACTATTCGCAATAAACATCTTCGAGCGGCATGGTTCAGCTCGTATCCGGCTAATGCAATTGTAGAATCCATTTATTTCGAATTAAACGATACTTTTAATGCACTTTTTAACCAAGTTAACCAATAAGAGTACCATACATATTTCTAGTCGCGGCAAACTTATCTTTTTTAAAGATTCCACTCGAGTTTTAGCCGATAACAAACTACTAAAATATAACCCGTTTCATTATTAAAAGAACGTATATATATAAAAATGCACAGTAAGACTTTTCAGACGCATCTGGTAGTACGGCCTTTCAGTTCAATATGCATATATTCTAAAATTACACAGTGACGTAGTATTTTTAATTCATTCAGATACTGTAAATTACTATGAAAGTTTAATCAAATTTTTAGGACACTATCTGAAACATCTTCATCCCATGATACCTTTAATATCTATAATTCTTGCAATAATAATTACTGGGGCCAACAGATCTAAAGGATTAACGTTTTGACATATCGTTGATAAAATATGAAAATGTGCCATTCGTTAAGTATATCATCAAATTTCATTTATCAAGTTCAATATTCAATGATATTTACTTTTCCATTCCTATATATTCCAAAGATTTTATCGCTTTTAGCTTCACCTATATGTATTATATTATCTGCGAGGTTTTTATTAAAATAAAATTGATCGCGATTCACTTTGTTATTCATCTTAAAGCCATTTTCGTAACTCAAAACAGTAACTAGCTAAAATTTTTGTAACATATCTTAGTGTATCTATTATTTCTTCTGCTGAATCCACACACGTTAGGGGACCATCAATATAAAAATCATTTGTTATTATTTTGCTTGGAATTGGAGAGTTTTCAATATTATCCGCAGCTATTTAACGCAAACATCTAACTGCGATATATGACGCAGAAGCTGCCTCATAAGTGACAGTGTTTACTTGAAAACTCCTAAGACTTTCTTCAGCTACTTCTCATCGGTCAAAATTTTTCGGTAGAAATGGCCGCCATAATCATAATAAAGATAATTCATTATCTGTTCTTGCAGAAACATCAAATATAACTCTACACTTCGTTGTCATACTAGACTGCTTAATTACTGTATGATACGGTGTATAATACTCATTACTTTTGTCTACTACATCTCTAAATTCTTTTCATATTCTATTCGTGTCGTCTTTTTTCTAATCTGTAGAATCTACTCAAAACTGTTTCTCTGGAATTTCCTAAATTTCCTATTGCTTGAAATATTTATAGTAAACCTTCCACGTCCATCACGCCTAGTAGTTTCACTGAAATGGTTTTCACATATTTTTCCGCCTTTTGATAATTGATGTAATTGATTATCAATCTCCTCTATTGACCAAAATTTTGAAATATTTTGATCGATTTGTTCATTAACATGTGTATATAAGTAGCTTATATACACATATATATTCGAATCTATATATAAATCTCCAGCTAATACCCACTCCAAATAAGTATTTTGTTATATTAGTATATTTTTACTAAATTTTCTTTGACACGAAGAAATTATTTTGGTTTATAATTTGTGCGTGTCAAAGAAAACTTAGTAAAAATATGCTAAAATAACAAAATACTTATTTGGGGTGGTTATTGGCTGGAGATTTATATATAGATTCGAATACATCTACAAGTTATTTATGTACAGATGTTAGTGAAAAAAATCGATCAAAATATTTCAAAATTTTGGTCAATAGAGGAGATTGATAATCAATTACATCAAATATCAAAAGGTTAGATCCTAATAATATATCCATCCGTGGCATTTTATAAAATGTTTCAGTTAGTGGTAAATTTTTCGGTATCTTTTTGGTAGTTTATCAGTAATCTTTAGAATATCTAAACAATTCATATTGAAACTTAAATTATTGCTGTTAGATGCGTTAGTAAGATTTACTTGACTGTTAATTCTAGGAATACATTGACCTACACTTATAACTGCATGATTAATGGTAATTTTTGAATTTTTTGCCTTTCGCAAAATTGCTGTGTTACAAAATTAGTTTGCGACCTACTGTGTAATAAGGCACGCACTGTATAAATATTATGGTTTATTTCAACTTGAATTCGAGCTGTCGACAGCAACACCTGATCGCCAACGCTTTGCGAAAGTTGCCGTATGTGTAATTTGCTATATTGTCGGCATTAAAATCTGTGCCCTGCCCGTACTCTTTTTTTCGCTTGCTTTTTTGTTATTCGTGAACTTAAATTTATATGCAATGAGTTATTAGGTTAATTACATTTAATACATTTCTGAGTTTAAAATTGCCAAGAATTATGCAACAGTTGAAAACAATTTTCACAAAATTTCCGCTTTTATATTTCCGCTAGTCGTTTGGAATATTCAATACCGAAATTCAATTATTATCAATCGTATGAGCTTCTTTACAACTTTTCTAACATCTTGCATGGTTTTTTTAATCGCGCATAATATTATAATCAAATTTATTTGTTATAGCTATTATTATGTGTCTGTATTTTCACCTAATGTACTTAGTAATCCTAAATGTTTGGTAATCGAGTCATATAGATTTCTTAATTTTACATGAGACACTTTTATCAAAAATTGGTTTAATGTGATTATGAATCAGAAGATTTTTATTTTCATACCTATCATTTGCCATGCGCTGCTGTAATTTGCAGCAGTTACATCCAATGATTTTACAACCTGTGCCGGTTCCTTAACTAATGACAAACGTAAATAATAAAACTTTTGTATCCAAGATAAAGCTACATTCTCGTTAATAATCACGTTAAAAATACCTTTACATATTAATCAAGTATGATATCGCCCGTCAAATCTAGGTAATTTTATGTCGGCAACTTTATATGTTCGTTATTATTTGAAGTACAACTTCTCTTACTATTGTTTGAACAATGGCTTGAATCTGTTTCTTTTCAACGTTGTTATTACGCTATTCGATTAATTTTTTACATTGCTTATTAAAACGAACCTTCAAATTGCTCCCGCTCTTTCGAATCACTTACAGAGGGCGACGTTATCTCTAACTGAGATAAAATTTCATTAAGTTCATTCCAAAAATATTCACACTTTTCTAAACACAAATTTAATGTGAAGGAAGATCATATTCATGGTAGTACACATTTGCTACAAGTCAAAACAAATTAAAAAAATTTCAGAAATATAAATTTATCAATATTGCTGTGGTTAATAAATTTTCCTTGACTAAATGCAATTGCTAACATAGAATGTTTTAAAAGCGGATGTATATTCAATAAAAAGCCAATATGAAGCAACAACGCCAAGAAATTTTCAGGGCATAAAGAAAAATTATGCAAAAGAAAACAAAAAAAACTAGCTCCAGCAGGATGCCAAAAAAGAATACTAACATTTAAAAGTAGAATCACTGATTATTAATTAAATAGTTGTAGATGTAACTTCTAGTTTGGAATAAATCTATTCATAAAAATAGCTATTTTCTTTCAGAATTTTGTCATTATATTAATAGGTGGCAGTAACAGATTGAACAAGGACTGTAATGTGCATGAATAAGCTTAAAAATATTTAAAATTAAGCGTAATATTTTAAAATAAAATTGCCTTACTCACTTTGTAAACGAAGAACCGTTCACTGCAAATGCGATACGTATGTACATATTTATTATTTAATTTCACTTACAAACTTAACATATAAATCATTTGTATCTTCGTTTTGATTTATTTTATGCTAAACAAAATTTCGTTCTAACACTACAACACTAGTCACATTATTCCTCATTTGGAAGAAGGATAAGTGACTTAAAAGATTATTGCATAAGAACTTTCATATTCTTCAGACCGCTTTGTTTTACTAAATCTGGGGAAAAACGTATGCACGTACTCTCTCATGTACATTTCTCACGTACGAGGGAGCGTTTTTATATTCGCGGAATGAGCGGGTTGTAGAGGGGTGAGTAGGCGCATTGGGGGCGTGGCCTGTGCAGCGACTCATGATTAGTATAAATACGAAGTTTCATTGTTATTAGACAGTTAGTCTTTGAGCTATCGTCAACCAAGTAACATAATCAGGAGTGAAAAGTGAAATATGGAAAAAATCGAATATCGTGCCGTTATAAAGTTCCTTACCAGGCAAGGAAAATCAGTCGCGACCATAATGAATGAGATGTTATTGGTTTACGGCGACTCTTGTTCAGGAAAAACCATGGTGTACAAGTGGCATAGTTTATTTAAACATGGAAGGGAATCCCTTGAAGACGACCCGAGGCCGGGCAGGAGCATTGAGGTGACCACGCCAGCATTTATCCAAAAAGTTGAACAAATTGTACTCGAAGATGCCCGAGAATGCTCACGCCGCCGCAAAAACAACAGCGCGTAGAGTGTTCGCGTGCATTTTTGGACCTCTGTAATGAAGACAAGGATGATGTATTGAGTGGAATTGTTACTGGAGACGAAACTTGGGTTCATCATTATGAACCTGAGTCCAAACAAGACTCCATGCAGTGGCATAAAAAGGGCACAGCACCTCCCAAGAAATTTAAAGTGTCACAATCAGCTGGGAAACTCATGGCAACGGTATTTTGGGACTCGAAAGGAATATTGTTGATTGATTATAAAGATAAAGGTGTTTCTATAACCGGAGAATATTACGCTTCAATATTAGAGCGACTAAAAGAAGCCATTAAAGAGAAAAGACGGGGAAAATTGACAAAAGGTGTTTTGCTTTTGCACGACAACGCGCCCGTCCACAAGAGCCGCGTTGCGTTAGCTGCCCTGCATAAGGTGGGCTTCGAAATTGTGAATCATCCACCCTACAGCCCAGACCTGGCCCCGAGTGATTATTACCTGTTTCCGAAAATGAAAAAAGAGCTGCAGGGTAAAAAATTTACTGCCGATGATGAAGTCAAGGAAGCAGTTTCGGCGTATTTTGCAGATAAAGAGAAATCATTTTTTTATGAGGGTATAAATAAATTAATTGAAAGATGTGAAAAATGTATCCGTCTTGCAGGTGAATATATTGAAAAAGAAAAATAATTTGGTTTTTTTATTTCCACCCCTTGTCCCCCATTCCGCGAATATAAAAACGCTCCCTCGTATGTATAGTTAGTGAGTTAAAATAGACTATATCAAAAATGAGAATAATTGCTTTTCATTTAAATATTTAAGAAATTTTATTTTGAATTCTAAATTAGGAATATAGCACTAACAATAATTTGAAGTCGAGTTAATGATAACCATCATTAGGGTGTAAGTAAACTAATTGGTGGTGAATCGTCGGTAGGTACTGAACAGAAAACATCCTATTTCGACTACATCACACCATCTACACACACACTTTTCCACGATCTCATTAAAGTGTCTGGTGTTTCGTTGGAACGCAATCTGTAACAATTAATTAAAGTAAAGCGGCATACATGTTAAAATTGATAAGGTCCTTGTACAGTCGGCTCTTGTTAGTTCTTCTCTATACCGTCCTCTTCTTCACCTCCTTTTGATCCGAAGCCGCACTTAGTGTCGGACCACTAACATTACGCAATGTTTCTATTGGCTCAGTGGCAGTATTTCTTTCCTCTTTCTTCTGCTCCTCTTTACTTCACGATCGACGATGTTGTTGTTACTTTTCTTCACCTCTTCGTTCTTTTACATCTTTCCTCTCGTTCGCTCATTCTTTGCCCCGAATTTATCGGCTGAAGAAGTCGTGTTTGTTGAACGTTGTTGTGGTCGTGGTTGGTTGCCTGGTCGGTTGTTGTTCAGTTTGTGCCGTTGCAGTCAAAGAGTGTAGAGTGTGGGAACCGGGAGCAAGTCGGCCAAACTCAAAGGATAATCGACAATATAAAACTAAAGTTAACATTCAGAAATAAAAAAATAATCAGATAGTATTTTATATAAATCACTGGGGTCGACCGTGCGGCATTCGCTTCGACTGGGAAACGGGTTTTGTAGCGCGCTTGGTCACCTTGCCGTGTCGACCGCTCCGGTCCGATACCGTCGCTTTTAACGGGGACAAACAAACGGTGCCCATCGATTAATCGATGCAGATGATCGATCTGGATCAAATATCTTTCTCTGTGATGCGAGTGTGCTTTAGGTTTTTAAAGATCTGACCAGCGATGATGCTTTGATGTCTTTCTGTTATGTAACTTAGTTGTCATAGCATAATCGAAGTAATTCGTAAACTTTAGAGCACATACTGGTAACTCACTACTAGTCGTCAACATTAGAAATAAAAAAAGTTAATGGTTGAATACTATATAGATACGTTTTGTGTACGGACACTTAATATGAAAAAAATGCTATTGTTTCTATACATATTGCTTCGCAAAAAGTTCTTTTACAAATACTGCTTCGAAGAGTTATAAATTACAATTGAGATACAAACTCCACTTACATATACATATTTCCTATAGTGTTGGATATATATATATATTTCTTTGCTATTTAATTTCCGTTACTGATAACGCAAAATTAAAATCAAAACAATTGTTATAAAATATAATATTTAGCAATTATAATTAACGATTTCGATAATCACAAATAAATATAACTTTGGTTACCATGTATAAATGTGGATTTTTCGTTCATCTATTTACAAGAGACCTGTTTCAGCGTATTCCAGCGCCTTTAAGATACGTTCAAAGAATCCTCTCTGTACAGAAATTTAGACAAACTATCAATGGGAGTCTGTGGTAAATTCTTTAGAATATTCTCATAATTACAATAATAATTCTCATAAACAAAAATCGCCCAATTTTAGCGTCATTCTGCTTTCCACACTAGGCCAATATCCCAACTTGCAATATTTTTTTATGTACATTTTAAACCAGCTTGCCTACGTTGAGATGCTACGATTCTGGTGATGTCAAAGTCATGTTAAAAAATATATTATTAATCGATTCCTTTTCTCAAAGTAATTAAGAAGACTGTAGCATATATAAAAATAAATAGACACTAACATACTTAATTTCATTAATTACTGTTTTTTTATATTTGCAATAAAGACTAGGTAAATAGTGTTTCAAGTGTAGATGATGTTCTATGCAAAATATATGTGCATAAGTAATTCGAACCTATCTTCAATATGGATTTGCAGTCATATAATGCTATACAATATACCAGTTATGTGTTTTGAGTCGCTGTTAAATTTCCTCGTTCCTATTTATTTAATAGTAATCGGCAAGTTGTATACAATGGACACACACCGTCAGCATTTAGTACTCTCATATGGTGTGCCACGAGGTAGTATTTTGGAATCATTTTTTTCACAATATGAAATTGCAACATAGTAAAGTTCCTTAGGCTGCATATGTATGTATGTATACATACAGCTTACAATGTAAATACTGAGCTAGAATCTTTGCATCATTCCTTACATATAAATTCGTTTTTGGACGTATTAAGGTATGAACAGTTGTTGATGGGGTCAACATTAAAATTAACAATGACACCTTACCTCTTTCTGGTTTCTCTTACAATTAGGTCTTTTCTTTGCTGCACTTTATGCTTCAAGGAACGTGTCTCCTACTTAATTGAAGAAATTATTGTAATTTAAAGGTTTTATACGGAAGCAGACATAGTTTAGATAATCACCTTAGAAAAATGTTACGTCAAACCCTTGCCATTTCACGTTTTAACTTTTCGAATCCTGTTTATAATTCTTGTCTTGATTGCAACGACAAGCTGCGCATATAGTGTGTCCAAAATGGTTTTCTGAGATCTATTATGGTATATGTCGCTATAATCATATCTCCTACTCACTTAAATGGGCGAGATGAATCTTTTACCATAAAACGTCTGCTAACTTTTTTCGTAAACCGACATTTAGGACTAACGTTAACATATTACAAATTTGTTTTAAAGGTCTTTTAGATTCAAATTTGCATCGCTTAGAGTTACTTAAGCTTTAATTTTCATATAATGTCCGTGCTATAACTATTTTGTGTGACCTAAGGCCTTGCCTACGCCATTTATCACGTTAACCGTACCTGAGTAATACGCGATTAAATACTGGAGGCTAGTGTTTATGGAAAGTGTTGCACTCTGCTGTACTTACTTTATGTTGCAATAATGCTTTTAATTTACTTATTTTCTTTATTTGCTTCTATATACCCTATAATTACAATATAATAAACAATAATACAGTCCTTCTGCTTTAGTTCAGAAAGAAAAGCAGTTAGTTTTTTTTTTGCAGTAGCGATTTGCGTTAACGTGCTTAAAACTTAAGTGATTATGCCCATACATCTTGTGATATGGACTACATAAATAAAAATTTGTCTTTTTAAGCAATGTTTTCACTATTCAAATTAACAAAGTGGATAAGATCAGCTAAATATTTGCATCATCAGGTATGTTTCAACAGTTTCTTTATGTAATCGTGTTCACCGTGAGGAATAAATGTTGACATATGCCGAGAGTAACCGTTCGCCATCTAATATGAAATGTTGCTAGAATTAAAATACTATTAGCATAAATTTGTTTTAATTTGGTAAAATTTGAATAATTCATTAACACATTTTTTACTTTAACAGTAACACTAATATTATGTTGGTGTTATTATATAATTGCTATATCGTATGCACCTAAAAAGGTGTGTGGTAAGCCTTACAGTAAATACTTAGGGGTATTGTTTGACCAAAGATCTAGTAGTAGAATTCATATATTTTAAAGACTACCAGGAAAGTACCACTGCCTTAGACAGATGTAGGCGAATCATGGAAAAGAATTAGGAAATAGATAAACTATAGAGTAGTCGCAAGATTGCCAGAAACTAAGCAAAAAAGGAGCAGCTTATTAAGTAGCATACAGATTTACATATTTAAGTGTCATTGAAGTCATTGAAGTAATTCCTATAGCTACATTGAAGGTGTGATAAAACTTGAATTTAAAACTTGAATTTATCCATGTACAAAGACAAGCTCTAATGTAAGATTAATCTTTTACAAGGTCTTTTATAAGCTATGTATATCTACTTTCCTTATAGGGAAGTTAACTGATTTGATTTTGGTTAAAAAATTCAACTTTGATAACAACTATAGAAAAATGCCGATTATTAAAGAATAGAAAAAGAATTCACATTTAAAAAAATTTATCTAGCAGACGTATGGTTCTAAGACTAAACAAGGGGTTTGAAACGAAATGAACGGATTGGCTGAAGTAGCCACGTTACGTAACTGTATTGAAGCAATTAATATCAAGAATGTGACAAGTCGCACGGTGACCATTATGTCAAATCGCCAAGCAATCTTAAAGGAACTAGATTCTGTGCAAGTGAATTCCAAATGCATATGAGATTGTAAGTGCATCTTGAATAATCTTAATAGTCTCAGAAAAAGGCAAAAACAGTTCGACTCTTGGAGCATGAGAACTGTGCGGTTAAAAGAAAAGCCAACAAACCGGCTTAATAAGATTTGTCTATGGCATTCATAATAGTGAAGACCTTCAATCACACTGCAAACATCAAGTGTACAACTGACTTACTGGACAGAGACAGGAAGTCTCTTAGAATGACAGTGGATTAATTAGGAGAGCATTATAGTCTCAACGAAAGTAATATAAGCTCGACGAAAGCAAAATATACGTGGATTCTGCCAAATGGAAGAAGCAACCATCTTCTACGTACTACGATAACGTTAGGACCTGACAAAAACGCGGTTTCATTATATGGGAAATAAATATTCTGAAACAGACCTCTATGTATACAGTCCAATCTTGAAGCCTTTGGTTTAACTAAAAGAATAGCATTAGAGAACGTACTTTACCGAGAGTTGAGAAGCACAATTTGGAAATGTTGCAATGAAAATAAAAAAAAAGCTTTAGCAAGTCTTTTTATGTACATTACTTTTCGAACGGTTAATACGATCAAAAACTTTTCTTTAAGACAGCTATATAGATTATCTATTTTTTATATATTATAATTCAAATGGGATGTTTATTAACACCAGATACTGCTTCTTAATAATTATCCATAATGTTTGCAAATAAGATTCAGTAAACTTTCGGCAGATCTATTTTGAAATTTTTCTAATAAGAAGCACCAATCTAAACTAGTAGTAACTAAAATAAATGTACTTTCTGTACTATGTCACACATAAGAGCCTAGTTGTAGATTATCTAGCATAAAATTTTTATAAACTTTTTCAAATAATAAGTTATTCAAATATAAATCAAAAGTAATAACGAAAATAATAAACAAACAAAAGCCTTAAGTAATTAATTATTGTATATCGAGTACTTCAGAAACCTAAGTTGGCACAGCTTCATACTTTAGGCACTTAAATTCCACTCTTAATTCCTGTTTTCTTAACATTCGCATTTTAATAATTTTAGGATTCAGTTGTAAAAGGTTCGGAAAAAATACGGACAGTTTTAATAGCACCTACAAAAAGCTCAAGTTACTAGTTGATATATTTGTTAAAGAACTGTTCCCCGAAATAAAGTCAGCTTTTAATTTTATGTTTTACACACTCCGTTAGCCATAAATAAATACGGTTTAATACTTATCGGGATATAAAGGTATTGCTTAAGCATGGCGACTGAGTGCTATAAAATATTCTGTTTATTTGCTTTTATGGAGTAGTTTGTTTTCTGTTTTGTGAAATAAATTTTGGTTTGATAATCAAGGAGATATTCATTACATAATGTTTCTTAGGCACAATATGTAGTATAAAATTACAGTGGATTAGATGAAAGATTTAAAGTTTAAATATAAACACAAGTTTATTTTATGCTACATATTCGTATAATTATGGTGATGAAAATTTTACGAAAAATTATTAAGTTATACTAATTCTATACATATTACTTCTTTCAAAAAAAAAACTTAGTTATACTAATTCTATACATATTACTTCTTTCAAAAAAAACTTGTTTTAAATAAAGTTTAATAGCAGAATATTTGTAAACTAGTATTATGTACTTCTCTCGACCATATCTTATATACCAAATATATAGGCTTATTCAAAAGTATGTACCCAGTTTGAAAGTCTATTGTACGTATTAACAGTTTGGTTTCATATAGATCAATATAGTGTAGTGTTTGAGTTTTTCTATATATAGTTTAATATTTATTACTATGGTGATTTAGTTTTTCTAATTAGAAAATAAGTGCTATGTCAGTTTTGAGCACTTACATAAACTTTTACTGGATACTTGATAAAGAGGTTTTACCACTACTGGGTCATAATGACCTTATTCAGTAATATTACGAATCCAACAGACAATATGTCAACGTATTAAGAAGATATCGAACAATATATGGATTGGAAATGTGTCTTGTTCAGTAAAGTCGTGCAAAAATTTGAGGTCCCTAGTACAGTTAACGATAGAAACTGATCGGATAAATGAAAATTATTAGAAATCGAAGTCAATACAGCTCTAGTTTTACGAGAAGTTCATGAAGTTCTAGTGCTAAAGAAGCTTGGAAACGATTGCTGATTAGTGTATCGAATTCTGAGAAAGCAGCCTCCCATAAAATAACAGCGGTCTTCGAATTTAGATAACAAGATAAGCAAATTCACATCATCTTCGCTTTACGAATTTTAGCACAAGCAAATAATAAAACCCGGATAGTTGGATAAAATAGAATTAGAATTAAATAGACTTTATAGTATGGGCGAAAAATAATCCAAGTATGACTTTACGTTAAATTTTCTAATGAGACTCCTTATTTCATGGAAAACGAAAACAGGAACGATAAACTGGCACCGATATTTTCGAATGTCGCAATTTTTTTACTACCAGCATTACAAAATCATGGTTTTGACAACATTATTTTTATGCAAGACGGTGTTCCACTCCATATAGACAATAATGTAAAGACATCACTACGCAACACATTTGGCAAGCGTGTAATTAGTAGGCATATTCTGAACAGTTGACCTTCTAGGTCACCAAGTGTGAAACCTATTGGCTATTGATTATGCTGTTACCTCAAAAAAGTATATTTTTTGTTGAGAATATTCTCGGGAATGTTCTTTATAATGCCGTTCATCATTCATTGTAGTGGTCATATTTAAAATTTTCTTGTATATCCTTTTAAAAATAAGACCCCATTTCTTTACGAACAATTTAGTGTTTAAATGTTACATTATTTGAAATATCCGGCGGCACATCTTAAATTTTGAGATGTCACAGAAAATCTCATGTTGCTTTGTTGATACAGCTTTTATTTTTTGTGCTTGTTCGTTAAATGGAAAACAGCGCAAAGCCTCATGGATAAAGATCTGAGCTGTAAAAGTAACTTTTCAAATACATTCAGTTCGGTAGTTGCTAAACTGAACTGTGGCACCATTGTGGTGGAAAAAACAGTTTTTTGGTTTCGGATGAATGCGAATGTTTTTGAGTGCTTAAACAATTCTAGGCAGACACTTCTTAATACACTACTTTGTGGTGATTATTTCTACTTTTCCTAATGCTACGCGCTCAACAATTCTTTTCATGGTAAAAAAGACGGCCATCATTTTCGTCTAAACAGATGGAAATTTCCATACAGACTCAGACGTATTTTCATCTTCAAAGAATTAGACTTTCTTCTGCATTTCAAAGGGCAAGTCGAAGTATTAAAGTCAAATTTCATTACCTATGAAGATGCCATATAGCATAATGTAATGTTCCATTTTTAAACTTCTCGAGAATCCCCCAGTAACTTAAAACCCGTCGTGCCATGTACTGCAGGAGTATTCAAAGAAGACGAATCTTTCCAACTGTAAGCTGTTTGTATAGAATGACACGAATTGTCTAGGTCTTCCTCTATCTCTCTTATAACTTACACGCTTATCGAAGAATGTCATCGTATAATATGAGCATTATTTTCTAACGCTGAAGCCATTTTTTCCAAGCACTGATCAATAATCAATCCTTGGGCAAAGTTAGGCTATAAAATTATCCGACATTCAGTTTTTGACTAAGGGGATATAGAGTGCGGTTGAAACTGTGACAGTCCGGAAATAATTAACGGAGAGAGACCCAACTACTGACTACAGTATACCGTGCATTCATTTTACCTCGCTACGAAAACTGTACCACATTATATTCGGGTCTAGCTGCCGAATACCGATCAGAATGTAAAGTGGTGGGGCACGAGTCATTTGAATCACGACTATAACTGACTACTGATCGTACTAGCTGCAGCCCCACCACTAATTTGACTGTAGGCGTATCGATATAGTATTAACGGTCATTCGCGGTTTGCATTTGGAAGAGTGTGTTACGGTAAGACCTTTAAATTTAAATATTTTTTTAATTATATTACTTTGATAATGTATAACACATGGATCAATAAGTCCCGAGACTAACAATGAAAACAACATTTTTTTTGCAAAATTTTTTTTTATTCATCAACATAATCACCTTTTAGGGTGATACAATGGTTCCAACGCTTTTCCAATTTCTCAATACCATGTTTATAAAAAAATTTATCTTTCGCTTCAAAATAAGCTTCAGTTTCAGCGATGACCTCCTCATTTGAGCCAAATCTTTTTCCCTGGAGCATTTTTTTAAGATCAGCAAAGAGCCAGTAGTCACTAGGGGCTAAATCTGGCGAATATGGGGGGTGGGGAAGCAGATCAAAACCCAATTCGTTCAATTTTGCCATTGTTTTCATCGACTTGTGGCAGGGTGCATTGTCTTGGTGAAAAAGGATTTTTTTTCTCTGCATGTGCGGTCGTTTTTTTGCAATTTCCTCCTTCAAAAGCACCAGTAAGTCAATATAATAATCACTGTTGATCGATTTACCTTTTTCGAGGTAGTCAATGAAAATCACGCCATGTGTATCCCAAAAAACTGACGCCAGGACTTTGCCAGCTGACTGCTGCGTTTTCGGACGTTTCGGACGGCTTTCGCCAACTGTGCGCCACTCAGATGACTGCCGCTTCGACTCTGGAGTGTAGTGATGTATCCATGTTTCGTCCATGGTCACGTAACGACGCAAGAAATCTTTTTTGTTGCGACTAAATAGCGATAAACAGCTTTCTGAATCATCGACTCGTTGCTGTTTTTGTTCCATCGAGAGCAATCGCGGCACCCACTTGGAAAAAACCTTTTTCATGCTCAATTTTTCATGAAGGATAGTAAATACACTTCCATATGATATCTGTGTCATTTCACGGAGCTTCACTTTACGATCTTTCATTATAATTTTTGTCACTTCACTCACATTTTCCGGTGTAACGGCTTCTACAGGTCTACCCGAGCGTTCCGCGTCATTTGTGTCGGTAAACGTTTAAACTCGGCAAACCACCGACAAATCGTTGCTTTTGATGGACAAGAGTCCGGGTAACATTTTTCAATCCATTGTTTTGCTTGCGTGGTGTTTTTACCCATTAAAAAACAATGTTTTATCAGAACATGAAACTCGGTTTTTTCCATTGTTTAAACAAACTACAAAACGACTTTACTCCAACCTCGATAACTCAGCTGTTTCTGGTCCGATCGACTTAAAATTTTGACACGTTTCAAGCAAAAGTTAGTACTCTAGAAAGACGTGGTTACTGGTTTACTACGAGCGCCATCTATGGGTTAGTCTCGGGACTTATTGATCCATAAGTTACATTGGAAGAAAAAATTCAAATGATAACATGGGCTTTGAAAGGTAATTCTTTACGGCGTATCCAGCGTCTTTTCTCTGAAAAGTACGCATTAACAACAATATCATTAGTACTTAAAAAGTTTAAATTAGAAAGTTGCATATTGGGATGTAAATGTCATAAAATACGGAGAATAAATAACGATAAAGAAATGCAGGAAATCATGGTGTGCGCAATGGTTGACGAAAATATTACTATTTCTAAAATATCAGAAGAGATAGGTATTAGCGTGGGTAAAGTTCATAAGATATTAAAGAAAAATAAATACACATCCTATAAATACCAAACTCATCAGGAAATTTTTCATGCTGATCAACACCGCAGAATGGAATTTTGTGAAACTGTAATAGAACATGTAAATGCGAATGAACACTTCATTGAGACTATCGTGTTTACCGATGAATCCACGTTTCCGTTGCACGGTAAACACAATACGTCGAATCTTCGGTATTGGTCTACTGAAAACGAGTATCGACAATTGAATACGGGGACACAATATCCTGAAAAATTGAATGTTTAGGCTGGTATATATGGGAATAACATTATTGGTCCATTCTTTATCGAAGGAAATTTAAATGGGGAAATATATTTCAATCTTCTTCGAAACGACATTGTCTCTGCTTTGAGAACTATTAATCCCAATTTAGAGAACGTATGGTTCCAGCATGATGGTTGTCCGGCCCATGGAACTAGAATTGTGAATGAATATTTAAATAATATATTCCCCCAAAGAGTTATATCTAATAGTGTTAGAATTCGCTGGCCACCAAGGTCACCAGACTTAGCCCCTAATGACTTTTTTTATGGGGTTACATAAAATCAAACTTATATGGGCATCAAGACGAAAGGGCTAATAATTTTGAAGAATTACGGGTTAATATCGAACACCAATTCCAAATTATTAATCCTCTTGTACTGGCCAATGTTCGAAATGAATTTTATAATAGATTGGGGTACTGTTTAGCGCAAGCAGAAGGGACATTTGAGAATTTGATTAATTGAATTTATTTTCTGTATTTAAAAAGTATTTTATAAGTTTTGGTATGTTATATTTATTTTCTGTTTAAAGAGTTTTTTAAGTTCCGAGAAGTTATTTTATTTTTTAACTTCTTTAAGTGTTTTTTTTATTTTTAAGCGTTTTATTAGAAAACGTCGTTTAGTTCAATGCGAAACTTATTGTAAAAATACCTAATTGTACAGTTAAAAGTTATTATAATTTTTTACTTTTTGGACGTAAACAATTTGGACAGTCAGTGATAGACCTTCCGCCAAGTACCACGAACAACTACTTAATCTGTAATCTGTAGTCAGTCGTTGTTGTGATTCGACTGACTCGCGCCCCACCACTTTACATTCTGATCGGCATTCGGTATCTAGACCCGAATATAATACGATACGGTGTTTGTAGCATTTTAATACGAAAGCACGGTATGTAAGTATGAACAGTTCTCAACCTAAAGTTTACTTTGTTACAGCGTGCAACAATTTTCACGAATGGTGCATAAATAATTGATATCTTGATAAGCGTGACATTATTTATTTTTCTAAATATTTAAATATTCAATTCATTCATAATACAAAGGGTACTAGGAAAGTTTTGCAATACAGCTTTGTTTATTTAATTTTTTCAAAGTAATTGCCTTTACACTCAATACACCACTCCATCCTCCGAAATCAATCTTTAAGCCAGTTCTGTCAAATTTCACTAGGGAGTAAAGCACACTCGTTGTCCCAACCCCGCAAAATCTCCTGATCACTAGAAAACCGCCTCCCTTTTAGGTTCATTTTCACATGCGGGAACAGTGCGAAGTCGCAGGGAGCAAGATCTGGACTGAAGGGAGTGCTCGAGAACTTTCAATCCTGTCGTGGTCAAATATTCGGTGCAGGCTTCGGCGCGGTAAGCTGGAGCATTATAGAGATGGAGGAACTATGTGTATATTATTGACTTTGGCCGCAGGTTCTAGATCCAATGACTTTAGGCAGGCACTGTTTAGTATACCACTTAGCTGTGACTGTCTTCTGTGTCCAAAACGATGCGTTCCACAATTCCACTCGATTTGAAAAATAGAGAAAATGACTTTAGCCAGGCACTGTTCAGTATACCACTTAGCTGTGACTGTCTTCTGTGTCCAAAACGACGCGTTCCACAATTCCACTCGATTTGAAAAATAGAGCTATCATTATCTTCTTTACAGATCGGGATTTTACTACGAGTGTGCCCTCATCATCAAAGACCCAAACTTTGTTTTGAGCTTTGGTCGGCACATCATAATAGTACAACCAAGTCTCGTCACTTGTCACGATGTTGTACACATACCGAAAGTGTCCCCTATTAAACTTTTTTAACATCTCCCGGCACCAAGTCACACGTCGTGTCATCTGCTCTTCGATCAGTCGATGCGGCACCCAGAGAGAACAAAGTTTCTTCACTTGCAAATGATCATGCAGAATCGAACGAATTGCTGGTGCATTTAGGTCTGAAGTCTGTCCTTGCCAAGCATTTTCCTCACAGTAGTAACGTTTTCCTCCGTAACTGATATTAGTGGCCTTCCCGGCCTCTCAGCATCCTCCACAGGATGCGATATGGACAAACATCACCTAGTGTAAGAGTCATTTCTTCGAAGCACTGTTCTATGTTTAAACCACGCATGAAATTATAACGCAGAACTGCCCTTATCTCATTTCGTGACCACGATGCCATCGTAAGCACTTTACACCCTCTCTGCTAATGAATAACTGAGCGCATCGACATGGCGCGGCGGCTACTATGCACGTATGAACATGTCTTAACATGCAGCAACAAGTAGCTTCCTACGATTCATTGTTGCGTCATATTGTAAAACTTTCCTAGTACCCTTTACATAATCTTTCATGACTGATTTCTAGAGAGAGCTAGATTTCGTGGTGCTCTTTGATTTTTAATTGCTTTCTAGTCCACATATTACAAGCATTACTTATTCTTCTGTATTCAAATCTTTAGGTATATAATACGAGCTTGTGGTATTTAACAATTTGTAGATTTTATTTTGTCTAACAACTTTTTTGTTATTTGGATTGTATTAATTATTAAAATGAGATTATTTTTGCTTTTTAACCTGTAGTTATTATGTTGATTAGCTGGGTGGATGAATACTTTATGTATACTGTTGATTGTGAGTTTATCTCGAGATTGGTGAATAGAACAAAATTATAGAAGAAATATGTAAGTAATAAAATGAGAAGCAATTATGAAAGGTAAAAATAACAAAGGAAGATCGTTAAAGAATGAGCTAAAAACTACTGACTGTGGAGAAATTCAGGCCCAGAATTGAATGGGACAGGAAGGGTAATGCCAAAGTACTCTGGAAGACTCTGAAGAGTTTGACGAGAGACAAAACAAGTAAAGTTAAATATATAAAAAGTAAATAAGGAAAGAAACTAGGTAGTGACATACTAATAATGGATGAATGTAAAAAACATTATATGGAAATGCTGGAAACATATATATATATATATATAATGGTATATAATCTCAAAATTTAACTAAATTTGTAAATAAAACAACTAGGACATAAAGGATAACTCAAAAAAGCGGCAAACATATAAATACAAAGGCAGAATAAATCAAATACAATATATGGAAGGAGATGCACTGGCAGTTATCATGTAAGATAATGAATACATCATGGAATAGTAATTGTATTCCAAAAATTGAGCTCTAATAACCATCATTCCAATTTTTAAGAAAAATAATCCAAGGAAAAGTATAAATTATATATACACTACGGTTACTATACAAGATAACCAATACATCCTGGAATAGTAGCTGTTTTCCAAAAGTTTGGACTCATTAATCATTGTGCCAATTTTTAACAAGAATGACACAAAGAAATGTACAAATTATAAAGGAATTTCTACACTTACAGTGGACAATAAGGTATATGAAGATATATTTGAAGACAAACTAAGAAGAATAGCAGGACTGACAACCGACAACAATCAATGTTGCTTCAGACCAGAGAGGAGAACAAGAAATTTATCTTTTCAGCGGGATAGGTAGTCGAGAAAACACTGCCATCGATTGACAATAAGCATTATAGTTATACCAAACAAAAAATCTGTGAAGTAATTATTAGGAGGAGAGTGGAAGATAAATTAATTCAAAACATTAAAAGCATCTATAATACTAGCCGAAATATAATAAGAATAAACAGCTAAGTATTGGGAGAGTTTATCACTACAATGTGTATAAAACAAAGTGGGATTCTGAACACCCTTCTATTCATATTAATCATGTTTGAAATTGCTAATGAATGTGGACAAAACTGCAAACAAATTAATTTTGGAGAAAACTACAATAAATATTAGCGACAAAACTGATATATGCTGACAGCCAATTTATAAAGTAATATCAAGGAATAGATAGAACAGAGGCTTTAGAGAATTTCGATTGAATATTAATATAGTGAAAACTGAAATACTAGCCATATAAAGGATTGAAAAACAGATAATTTTAACATAAATAACAAGAAAATACAACAAACTAATAATTTTATATATCTGGGATTAATCCTAAATGGTCGTGGAGTACTTGGGCCGAAAATAGACAGTAGAATATCAAGGGCTACCTAAGATTACTACGCTTTGAGTACAGCTTTTATTCCGAAAACAGTCAGGAATATAAAAATAAGAATATTTAGCAGTGTATATACATATGCCAATTTTAACTTACGGTTGTAAAACATGGGCTTTAAGCGACAGAGACAGAGGCAGAGAGAAAACAAGAAGAGATCAAAGAGAAAATTATATTGTACGTGAGTGGTCTGGATCAAATAAAATCGAAAAAAGGCAATTAGTTGGCCATATGATGCGGGTGGGCGAATGTAAAGAAATTAAACAGATGTGGAAAGCGAGCAACGACGAAAACGCACAAGAAGTAGATCGACTAGATTACGGAGTAATGAAATAAGTAAAACACTTCGACAAAACATAGGCCGGAAACTGGCAGAAAGGATAGCGAAAAATCGAAAGATGCGACGAGACCTTATCTGCAGCACCTCTACATCGTAAGGTAGATGAGGAAGTATCAAATAGATAAATAACATCAATAAGGGTATATTGCAACTTGTTTTCAAATAATGAGCAAAATAAATCGTTTAACTATAGAAATTTCATGTACTATTTTTGGCGAACGCTGTATATATCTATGGCAAATGAACGCTTATTTCTAGTATTAACAACACAGCTGTTAGTAGTTTCATGTTTAAAAGCCGAACACACCTGAAACCATTAAAAAAACAAGTAAACAATATCCATGGCAAACAGTAGAATGTTTCGTGTACAAATCTATCCATTAACCTTGAATCATTAATAAAACTTTAAGTAAATGCATTATATGATACAGATGTTTCCACCAATTAATTATACACTTCAGGAGAAATAAAACGCCTATCTGGTTTATAAGAGTTGTTGTCTAACGATTTTTTTGTCTTCTATATGTGTTTACCTCTTTGAAATTCCAAAACGAGTCTAAGAAATTTCTTGCTACTTACTGTTCGTTCTGCAAAACGGCGCGCGGTCGTGTTTAATACGAGAATTACCTTTTTAGCCAAACGACCGTACAGTATTAGACCAGATGCTTTATATGTACAGGGAAGAAAGTTATCCAAATTTCCTACTCTTATTTTATAAATAACATTGTCTTGTATTATATTATAAATTTACTTAATTTTTCTTGTTACTAAAAACATTGTTTTTAATAAAAATAATTGCTGAAAAAAGAATTTTTCCTTTTGTTATTTGATTTATAAAAAAAACAGCACTTTAACGATAGTAGTATGACGATAATTTAGCGGGAAGTCAAATTTATCGAACAGCACCAAAGTCTGGAGGAACCTAACATAATAATAAAAAAGGTGCTAGACTTTTTTATATTGACAGGAGAAATTTAATGAATTTATGACATTTAATTTGAAAGTTACGGCAGTATCTAAATGGAAAATCCTAGAATGTATAAATCCACAATTCGCGAAGCAAACCAATATTTATCTTTAAAAGAACTAAACACATCTGAAATTATGACTAGTATACTACAAACTTTGGGTGACAATGTTCCTTCGGAAACACTGCTGCTACCTAATTTAAACGTGGCCGTCAAATACTTCAATAACTCCGGAAATAATTAATAAAATTGGTAATATTGTTTTGAACAATCGGCATGCCCAAGCTATTGGCAATGTGATGATAATTTGATGCTGTATAATAAAAACCATTTTTTGTGAACATTCTTTACGACTGATGAAATTCGACTACGTTCCTTAATTCAAACGGTAATTTATCTGAACATGATACTTCTCCCTTAAAGGAAATCAAAACATTTACATGGGTCGGTAATGGAATGGCTGCGATTTTTTGGAGCTCGAAATGAATAATTTTCATAAAATATCTTGCAAAGGACTAAACTGTATTATGCGACTTTACTACAATAGAAAAATCGAAGACAGTGATTTCTAAAAGGCGATTTGAAATATTCTATATTTGCATTTTCATCACAACATCATGCCTTTTCACACCAATCAAATTATTCACGAAAATTGAATAAATTGAGATTTTCAGGTTCTGCCTCATCTGCCTTAGTTTCTAGATCCCACCCCTGATGACTTCCACTAAATTTTCGAACTCAAGCTTTTCCTTTCTGGAAAAAAAATTCTGTTAGACGAAAAAAGTAATGTATCAGTGAATCAGAGAATTTTAAGAAAGATCATAAAAAATGACATAATGGCACTTCACCATCGTTGTTGCAAATACGTTTGGGTTATAGAGAAACATGTTGAAAATTAATAATTAATAATTAATAAATAAAAAGATACCATACCTCATTTGTTTCATTTCGAGTCTCATTTTCCTTCCAATCATCTTTAACTTTATATACTTTGAGGATGTTTTGTCGTTTTTTCATAATTCCGCGTAATAGGCTTTGAAGATCCATTAGATAATCGTAGTAGGTAGGTTGATTCTAAACCTACACAAAATTAGATTGGAAATGTGGTTAAGGCTGTAACTGGACTATCTATTATTACTCTACACTTCCGAGTTCTACATGCCATTACACACTTTTATTAGCTTTAGGCAAACTGAGTTCGAAAAAAATGTTCACTTAAATTCACTTAAGCAATTTATAGTCTAGGAATCTGGTCATTAAAGTAACATCGTTCTACCCATAGTTTTTGCTCTATTCTATCATTTCGGAGTTGCTTTTCTTAAAAACGGTTTGTAAATTTTATGTCAATATTTAGATTAATGTAACAAAATATGTTAGTGTTAATATTATTTTTACATTTCGGTAAATTAAGGCAACCATTTCATAAATCCGGAATTGAAATCCTAATAAATTCGTCGAATTGGACCTAGTTGCCGGGTCCGGCCCGCGAGACATTGTCGTATTATTTCATATCTGATATCATCGCTAAAAATTATGAACACTACTTTAAAATACACTACTTTTAAACGCGGCCCGCGAACGTTTTTGCACGTTAAAGTTTGACCCACAACATGTCGAAGGTTGCTCATACCTAGTTAGACAACAACACAATCGAAAAAGCTGACTCCACTAATACAAACAAAGGCCACTACTGGTATCACAAACGGCCGTACCAAGATTAATACTAATAATAAGAATACTGACTATAAGTCGAATAGCAGCACTAAAGACTAAATTCATATATGTAGTACTGAAAGCTTTTCAAATAACAATAAGAAAAGATTAGAAATTGTAGAACCTGTTCAAGATGAATGACGATAGAAAAAACTATCTACATTTTTAACATAGAAGACCCACCAGCACTGCCTGTCTACCTTTACTAATTCCGTAAACCAAACAACTCTGTATGAATACGAATAATCTAAAATTCGGTAGCAAAAACCACACAAAGGTCGTATTAAAAGTGGCTCCGCTAGAGATATTAAATACAGAATTGCTTGATACACGTATATATTTAAAACCTATCAAATAAGAAAAACGAAGTAAGTGGCGGTTTGAGATTAAAAGTAAGACTTGCGTGCCCTATGCATTTGAAAGAATACGAATATACGTATCGACACTAACTACACATATTACCTAAATGATATAAATTCAAATATATTGGCTTAACAAGAGAAAAGTAAAATTATAGCAAACATGAACTAACAAAAGAGGTAATTGATCGAATGAACACACAAATTAATCCGCAAACAAAGCGAAACCGAGAAACGATGGCTAAAAAATTTTAACGCACGTACCCTAATAAAACACGATTCACCAACTTAGGATGAACGCACTCGATAGAAAATCTGTCACTGGCAAGCAATCTCATAACACAAATAACATGAGGTTGGAAAGAAAGATAGATTGATACCACCAGACACTACCAAGTCAAGAATTTTAACTTAATAAATTAACATATTTTCAGGGATATTATGCAGAATAAAATGGTTCTAAATATAAACATTCTAAACAAATTATTCATAGGAAAACTATAGGAAGCAATTTGATTAAAGAGGACTATAATTATGGCAACAAAGGATGTGAATCCTCACAGTAAACAATAATAAATCTGATGAATAAGCTGGATGTTGGAACAGTTTTAAATATAGTTTATAAATTTTTACCATTGAAACTGTCAATGCGTGGACATATGCATTATTCTGAAGAAGAAGCATTCATATCTTCTGGCGCCTTTTGCCTTGTATTGCATCGTGCTGATGATTCAAAAAGGATGCATTGTGTTCGCTTGTTATCGTTTTATCTTCTCAATAAGACGAATCCTACCTCAGTTTCAAAAGACAGTAGCCATAACCTTTCTGATCGAGCGTACACCCTTTGTTTTCTTCGGAGCATTCATGCCAGCTTATGGTCCATTGTCTCGACGGTTCTTTAATTTCAAGTAGTGTATTACTCGACGGCAAAAGTCTGTCGGGTCGTACCTCAATATCGCTAAATTGAAGACCAAAATGCTATCTATTTCGTGTTTTTGATTCACAGTCAACAAATGTGGCACCCATCTTGCATATAAATTATTATATTATGTAAGATTGAAACAATTAATCCAAATGAAACGTGTAGTGCCACTGATAATCCGCGTAATTTTATTCTGCGGTTATTTATTACTATACTTTTTAATAATTTCTGGAGCACACGCGTCTTTCGACGTCGTTCATCGAATATAATATAATCCACTCAGATGTCCATTATTATTATTCAGGCCTCAGGGTCGTATATCTGGCAGAACTTTATACTTGTGCTTCCACTATCCTTATTCGAAAATATATTTTCCAATGGCCCTCCTTCTTAGGATATGCAATTAAGTTTGCTGTTGTGTGAAAATATTAGAATATAGTCATAGTTTCTTTGCATATAAATATTTTAAGATTGATATTTTAGTTGGAAGTATTATGTTTATATTATTTAGTTTTCTTTTGCGATTCTTTAATCCATCAACTTTCTTCTAAAATTATAAGTTTTCCATTTTGCGACGATCTCATGGTTTTTTATTGTCTTTATTATTTTCTAATGCAACTGAAAAGAACAGAATATTTTAGTTCTTATTAGACTTTAGACTTCGATACCCATTGATAGATTTAACGCTTTTTAACAAGACGTTTTTGGATATTCGGACAATCTGAGATTGGAAACAATGGAAAGTCACTAAACTTGTTGGACGAGAGGCAAGCAAGGAACTTATAAGTAGTACATCCCAAAAGAACTGCACAACTGCTACTCTTGAACAGGAAGCAGCTGTGAATGTTAGTGTATGGCTAGTTTTATAACTAGCCATGCATCAGTAAAAAGCACCTATATAATAGTGGCTCGTGTGAAGTGAATTTTAGGACACAGATTTTAAAATAGTGTATCGGACAGAACAAAATATACCCTATGTGACAATAAGATATTAGACCATAATTATATCGGGTGTTTTTTTAAGAGCTTGAGATAATATAAGACAGAAATATTGTTGAAATGAAACTTTTTTTTATAATCTGGTAGATAATGTCATTTCATTTATATTTTAAGTATGATTTCTGCCATATGTCCGCCGCGGCAGCTTGAATATTGGCTTCCAATGCTTCAAGTTTTGCTGGTTTGTCGGCATAAGCCAATGACTTAACATAGCCTCATAAAAGTAATCTTGAGGCGTTAAATCGCACGAACGAGGGGGCCAGTAAATAGGACCACTTCTGGAAATAAAGTTGTCCCCAAATTTGTTTTGCAATAAATCGATTGTTAAGCGCGCTGTATGGCAAGTTGAGCTGTCTTGTTGGAACAAAATGTCGTCAATGTATAACTGATTAATTTTTAGAAACAAAAATTCAGTCAGCATGACTCGATAGCGCTCGCCATTCACTGTAACGGCAGCTCCTTCCTTATTTCGAAAGAAATAAGGACCGATGATGCTGCCAGCGTGTAAACCGCACCAAACAGTCAATTTTAATGAACGTAATGGTGATTCGTTAACGGCTTGAGGATTGCCTTCGCTCCAAATACGGCAATTTTACTTATTGACGTAGCCATTTAACCAGAATGAGCTTCATCACTAAACACGTTCTTTGATAAAAATGCTCATCTTCGGCCAGTTTCAAGTGAGCCCAGCCAGCAAAAATGCGACGCAAACGATGATCGTTTGGCTTCAATTCTTGCACGAGCTGTATTTTATAGGCACGTAAGCTAAGATTCTGACGTAAAATTTTGCACGTAGTCGAAGGACAAAGGCCAACAAGTTGAGAATGACGAGGAATCGACATTTCGGCGTCTTCTTCAATACTTCGCGCTACAGCAGCAATATTCTCTTCGGTACGCACATTTCTTTATCTTGTTGATGGTTTTGATCGAGAAGAGTAAAATTATTGCGAAAAAGTCAATAACTGCTTGCTCAAGAGGCCGATTATGTTGACCGTAAAATGGACGTGCTCTATGAACTTCGCGAATAGATTTAATTTTTTCAAAGTAAATTTCCACAATTTTGAACAGAAATGTCAACACAGTGTGACATTATCAGCTGTCAAACAATAGTTATCGATATTGATAGTTCTCATGCAGCTTAAAAAACACCCATTAGAAAGTACGCATTGGTAGAGATTTATACAATCTGTTACAGGGTACTAAGATACTGAAATAAATATTGTACCCTATGACATGTTATAAGTAATAAACTTACAGACTGTAATGTTAAAAAATACTTTGATCATACTAGATATTCTTTTACTCAAAGCTAGTTTTTGTTTTATATATGCTAAACAGAATACAACTCCAAACCAAACATATCCAAGAATTTCCTATTTAGTAGGAAGTCGAAAATCACGTTATAAGTTTATTCTATAAATTTTTGGCAAATTGTAATTCTATCTAGTGGCATAATTTATGTGGCCTTATTTAAAACAAAATGAAAAATAACGTATTAAAATTAAAGATACGCGAATTTAGTGTTCCAACAAGAGCAATGGCTGATAATTTGAGTGCCATTAAAATAGTTTATTATTATTTATTAGATGAAATGGTAACAACTTTTTGTGGGATTCTATTAAAAGAAAAAAGTTACGAATCTATGTAATTTACATATAATTTAAATTATTTCGAAACATCATTTCCATTAGAACGAAATATTTTAAATTTAGAAAAAATCGAGTATTCGAATATTGCTTAAACAATTGGAATTTCCCAATCAACTCTATATGGAGAGAAGACAAACAACGGAAAATACAAATTCGATTTCAGATAGAAAATTAATCACAATAAACAATGGAGAAACATCTCATTTCATCTTTGAGTGAGCTGAGCGAGCAGGCCCGTTCGTTTCGAAATTCGATTCCGAAAATTAAAAGCAATCAAATTAATTAGGTACATAATTTACCAAGTTTCGGTGCGTCTTTGTCGCGACAATAGTTCTAGCCGACAGGACTCGAGTACCTCTGAAGATGTATGCGTGTTTATTCCGTGAGACGAACCTCCCGTACAATAAATAAATGTAAGCGACTTTCCGGCATAAATTATGAGCGATCTCGGTCATAAATCCGAAGAATTTAAAAACATTAGGACGAACGCCGGATCATTAGATTATTATCTTGTACACAAATACAACACATACATATACGCATATAGGCACAGAATGTTGATGGCAATGCGGACTCCTTTCATAATATATTGGTAGTGAGCAATGGGACCAGAAAAAAAAGTTACCTATTACATAGAACCTAACTAAATATATGCCCTTCCACTTTATTCTTATGGCATACAGTCTGTTTATATATACATAAAAAGTAAAAAAATTAATACAAGCAATGAATATTAGTTTAAAATATTACGAAAATTCCATAATTAAATAGCAAAAAGATGATTTACGATGTTATATTAGCATCGCATTTTTGGAGAATTTGATAAATTTCAAAGTTAGAAACAATAGCTATAACTTATATTTTCATAGACAAGAAAATTTTGGAAAATGGTTTAAAAATTGCAGCTACATTGTTTTTGGATTAATCATTTTCACATTGTATGTTAATTATAGGTTCCAGAAATAGTGCACTAGGTTGTTGGAAAAATCATAAATTTTTTGTTTTTCGTAGGTCATTTATTAATACAATCAATCAGCTACATATTTCCCGTTTTCCGCGATAACCTCTTTACATCTTTCGGTGAGCTTCATAATTCCTCGTTCATAGAAGGACCTCTCTTTATCGGCGGAAAATTTTACAAGGTGTTGATTCACAATGTTAAGGTAACTCTGTTTTGGAAACCCTTTTGAATGATTGAAATAAAACACCTAAATATCATATACAATTTTATTTGAACAGCAAACTGTTCAGTAAGTTGAGGTATGTGAGCATATAATAATTCTAAATAATACAGTTCAAATAAATATTAATATTCAAATACTTAAGAAAAGAAACAGTTCAAATAGTCCTACAAGTATAAATATAGCAGTTTAAGTATGTATAAAAGGTACCCATGCACCCCAGTAGAGTGGAAATATTCGACACTGTCAACCTTGCACCTACTGGGGAAGAGTTATACAACTACCGTAACACAGCCAGTCAGGTAGACCAACTTTGATCCCCCGATATACAATATACATACAATTACCATAAAACACAATAGTATACATAAAACACACGAAAATAAGTCGAATTACGCAAGGAGTTTTGAAAACAAAACAAGTGGAAGTCAGGAGGGGTATGCTCCGGCGAGTATGGTAGGTACGAGGGAGCGTTTTTATATTCGTGGAATGGGGGACAAGGGGTGGAAATAAAAAAGACCAAATTATTTTTCTTTTTCAAT
The DNA here is from genome assembly GCA_031893035.1 of Dermolepida albohirtum. Classification (NCBI taxonomy): domain Eukaryota; kingdom Metazoa; phylum Arthropoda; class Insecta; order Coleoptera; family Scarabaeidae; genus Dermolepida; species Dermolepida albohirtum. The sequence continues at coordinate 367,916 of JAVIWB010003879.1, read as the reverse complement.
ATATTCAACTGCAAGACGGATACATTTTTCACATCTTTCAATTAATTTATTTATACCCTCATAAAAAAATGATTTCTCTTTATCTGTAAAATACGCCGAACTGCCTCCTTGACTTCATCATCGGCAGTAAATTTTTTACCCCGCAGCTCTTTTTTATTTTCGGAAACAGGTAATAATCACTCGGGGCCAGGTCTGGGCTGTAGGGTGGGTGATTCGCAATTTCGAAGCCCACCTTATGCAGGGCAGCTAACGCAACGCGGCTCTTGTGGAGGGGCGCGTTGTCGTGCAAAAGCGGAACACCTTTTGTCAATTTTCCCCGTCTTTTCTCTTTAATGGCTTCTTTTAGTCGCTCTAATATTGAAGCGTAATATTCTCCGGTTATAGAAACACCTTTATGTTTCTAATCAATCAACAATATTCCTTCCGAGTCCCAAAATACCGTTGCCATGAGTTTCCCAGCTAATTGTGTCACTTTAAATTTCTTGGGAGGTGCTGTGCCCTTTTTATACCACTGCATGGAGTCTTGTTTGGACTCAGGTTCATAATGATGAACCCATGTTTCGTCTCCAGTAACAATTCCACTCAATACACCATCCTTGTCTTCATTACAGAGGTCCAAAAATGCACGCGAACACTCTACGCGCTGTTGTTTTTGCGGCGGCGTGAGCTTTCTCGGCACCCATCTTGCGCTGACCTTAGACATGCCGAGATGATCGTGTAGGATTTTAAAAATTGTTGTATCGGATACTCCAACCATTTCTGCGAGTTGTTTCTTCTTTAGTCGAGCATCTTCGAGTACAATTTGTTCAACTTTTTGGATAAGTGCTGGCGTGGTCACCTCAAAGCTCCTGCCCGGCCTCGGGTCGTCTTCTAGGGATTCCCTTCCTTGTTTAAATAAACTATGCCACTTGTACACCATGGTTTTTCCTGGACAAGAGTCGCCGTAAACCAATGACATCTCATTCATTATGGTCGCGACTGATTTTCCTTGCCTGGTAAGGAACTTTATAACGGCACGATATTCGATTTTTTCCATATTTCACTTTTCACTCCTGATTATGTTACTTGGTTGACGATAGCTCAAAGACTAACTGTCTAATAACAATGAAACTTCGTATTTATACTAATCATGAGTCGCTGCTCAGGCCACCCCCCCCAATGCGCCTACTCACCCCTCTACAACCCGCTCATTCCGCGAATATAAAAACGTTCCCTCGTATGTCAGCATGTTTCATCCAAAATCTAATATTTTTTTATGGACGATCAAACTTAAATACTGTCCCCCGTTGTTGTGACGAAATACCACTTGCTTGCTAGGAGCTCCAAAAACACAACGCTTTTAGAACTCTATCACAGTGATAGCATAATTTTTCTCTCATGAATGTTTATTTTCGAAAACCTTTGAAGAAAGTCTTCAGGTCGGAATCAAGACCGCGCACCATATTGGTGTAAATGTTCCATTTCTTATCACTGATTTCATTAGTCGTTTCAAAAAGGAAGGTTTTTCTTATGTTTAAGGAGCATATCGCAGACATTTATCTTCAGTGTACTTCCTTGATTTTATGAGAATGACAAATGTTTAACGTGCCTGCAAGCAATGTCCTTATTTTATCATCATCAACCTCAGAGGACCTCCTTGATCGAGAAGGACCATTAAGGTTAAAATTAGTAATACAAAACTTTGTGAAGCATTGTCCACATTGATATTTTTGTAGAGCACTATCATCCTAAGCTGGACGCCACTTGTCACATTTGACACGCGTTTTTCCCTTCATGTAAAACTTCCATTTTCAACTTAAGAGTTATGAATTGCTTGCAAGATAAATTCGTGAGATACTTTATCCAAGACACTACTACTAGCAAAACTTCTATATAAGTTTCTTCTTATTCTTATTATGTGACTTAAAAAGTTAGATACACTTTGGCCTTACTAAATTTTTCTGTCTACCTTAAATTTAATGCTTGTTGTCTTTTTGGACTAAGGTAATAACATAGGAATACAGTCTAGCTTAACTTATTTGTATTCTTAATACGTTGGTGCTCACATTAGGAATATAAATCTATAAAGTTTCTCAGTTAAGTAAGAACTTCTTAATTGATGGACTTCTGAGATCAAGACATCACTACTAATAAAGCTTGAACTATTTGTGTTGATAGTGTTACTTATCAAAAAAATAAAATATTAAAATAACGTTCTTACATACATACGTATTATCTCGTTATACGAGGGTGGTCCCATAAGTACCCGGCCTGACCTAAAGATGACAGTAGTTGTTTGAAAAATATCACTTTATTAGAAAGTACACAATCCATACAGCACATGTTTCACGTTTGAAGACGCCACGTTGTTTAGTATTTGTTTGGCAGCCAGCAATAGTGAGCGTTTTCAGTGAATTTGTAAAAATGGAGAAAATTTGTCATCGTTACGTCACAATACATTTATTTGAAAAGCCTTAGTACAACCGATATGAAAGCTGAACTGAATTCTACTCTGGGTGAGTCTGCTTCTTCGTTTACAACAGTGAAATATTGGGTAGCAGAGTTTAAACGAGGCCGTACGAGCTGCCAAGACGAGCATCGCAGTGGTTGACCAAATGAGGTGACTCCAGAAATGGTGAAGAAAATCCACAAAGCGGTACTGGATAATCGTCGACTGAAAGTACGCGAGCTAGCAGACATAGTAGAAATTTCAAAAAGTGCGGTACGTCGTATATTATCTGAAAATTTGGATATGCGAAAGCTGCGTGCAAGATGGGTGCCACGTTTGCTCACACTCGAGCAAAAACAGTGTCGTTAAAATTGTTTAGCGAAGTTTCACAGCAACAAAGCAGAATTTTTGCGCCGTTTCATAACCATGGACGAAACATGAGTCCATCACTGCACACCCGAGGCAAAAGAACAATCAAAACAATGGACTCAAAAGGGAGAACCGGTTCCAAAGAAGGCGGAGACCGTTTCATCTACAGGTAAGGTAATGGCATCGGTTTTTTGGGATGCGCGTGGAATAATATTCATTGCAACGTTTGAGTGAAGAAATCGAGCAAAAACGGCCGCATTTGGCTAAGAAGAGAGTGTTGTTTCATCAAGACAATACACTAGCTCACAAATCAGTTATCGCAAATGGCCAAAATTAATGAATTAAACTTTGAATTGCTACCTCATGCATCCCATTCGCCAGATTTAGCCCCTTCGTATTATTTTCTGTTCCCAAACTTAAAAAAAAACAGCTCAGTGGTCAAAGATTTTCCAACGATGAAGAGGTGGTTATGGGCTATTTTGAGGAGCAAGACAGTTCTTATTATAAAAAGGATATCGAACTTATTGAACATCGCTGGGAAAAGTGTATAGAGCTGAAAGGAGATTGTGTTGAAAAATAAATATATTTCTTTCAAAAATTTTTGTATTTTCTTTGTTGGGTCGGGTACTTCTGGGACTACCCTCGTATGTCTCGTGACAGTAAGTTATGCAGGAAATGGATGGGGATTTGAAACGTGCAAAGATCACAGGGCGAATAGGAAATATGTATGCAAATGTTGGAGCAGGGAAATATGAAGCATGAAAATGGAGACAGATCATGAGATCTAGAAAGCTTCAGTGAGGCAGCACAGCCATTATTAGTTAGATTACATTAGTTATTTTGTAACCATCGAAGTTAACACACGTGATCTCTTTCTAATATTGTCGTTATTCACGAAAAGTTTTCCAGAGCATTCTTTGACATCATGGTAAAATTTTCAAGTCCTAAATTTCTCAGGAATGTATAATTCTCCAAAAATTGTGTTATTTCCAGAAAGTTTTAAAATTATTCTATAAATCTACTGAATTTTTGTGTTTCTAAATTATACAATACTGGGACATACTTCAGCGTGCCTAAAAACGGAGCAAATCAATATAAAATTAAATTACTTAATATAATATATACATATATCTGTCAGTATTTCATTCACTAACATTTATTTAGATGAGTCTGTTTGTAGAGATACCTAATTTTAAACAAAGAATTTATTAAATTAATTATGGTATTACGAAATTTGTGATATTTCTTGTATAAAATAATAGAATGAAAGTATTATGCCCTGATTATATTTTAAAATATTTGAAGTTGAATTGTAGTTAAAAATATGAAAAACAATTAAGTTCTAGAATAATGTTTGGTCAATGATTCTCTGTATCTATTAATGTACGCAAATCAAAGGGGTTTCTAAGGAATGTTAAAGCGTACAGTGAGATAAAAATAGAAAATGTAAAGGCGTGTAAATATATTCGAAGATATGTCCTGTTAGCGACGGGATCTGCTGTTTATTTTCTGGTTTTCTTGATCTAGCTAACTGATATAACGTCGAGTTCCTTATTTATGATGTGAAAATTGGGCTTTTATCGTTACTGGTTTGAATACGTCAGTATAATTTATATTAATTATGAGCATAGTTTAGTGATGTATCTGCAGTTAAATAACAAAACTTCTACTAATATAAAAAATAGTAAATAAACTCTCTAATGTATTGTACTTCCAGAGTAAATAACTTAAATATAACTTGAGCATTGGAATAACACAGTTTCTAAAGATTTTATGTAATTTCTAGAAATATCCATTTAAAGTAATGCATTTGTAAATGCAATATTCTATTTTGAAATTTTCCCGATTTAACACTCTAATGTTAACATAGGTATGGAAGTCTAACGAATTTCCTGTATGCTTGATTTTATGTTTAAATAGAAGCCGAGTAATATTCAAAATTTTTAAAAGTACATGTTCTATGAAACTAGACCTTTACAAAATGCAATGAGTGGCTACAAGAAAACTCTTCTGTGGACAAGCTGTGAGCGCGTTAAAGTCAAGCGGTGCACTACAGCATCATGTAACATCCCCTCTCTATTGCTGTCGTCGTTTACGTTGCGCACTGCTCAGTTTGGTAGTGGCCTTTGTTAGAAATGGATCTTACATGTGCTCCGTCGGAAAAATGTTAAGTATTTAAATAGAGCAACGTGTCACTGCGAATTCACTATTTTGATCAACTGAAAATTCGCATGTAGCGGTGAAGAAGAAAGAAAACCAATAAAAGATTTTATAGAACTAATCTGTTTTCTTTTTGTAACTACATAGCTTACGTTCTAGTTATTTCTAGTTGCTTGTGATTCGTTATCGTTTGACGACTTTATATAATTGTTGTTGATAATAGATATGGAATACTACACCACAGAGAAATTGTTAAGTTGCTCTGTCAAAATTACATTTTTGATAGAGCTTTACAATTGGGTCGACAACGTTCTTGTTTATAAAGGATTTGAGAAAGAATTACATCTACGTACATACTTACAAGATCTAAATTACATGTAGATGACTAAAAAAGCGTTCGACGTGGAGTAATATGGCGTTAAATCTTAATAATTGATTCCTGATTACTTCAATAGATAATCATGAGCGATAAATAGCATTTTCATCTTTCCGGTTAAGTAAAATAACAACAAACTACCGTTTGAAAACCGAACTTAAATCCTGAGAGTCTGCTACACACAGTAAAAGTGACTGATGCGTTTGATGCAGTTACAGTCACTGGGAAATTATGTTGTATAACGTTGAGCGACATTTTCATACTGGAATTGACACGTTTTCTGTAAGATATATAGCTGTAACAGGAAAAGATCCATCGCATACAGCCAGAGAAGCGATTGAAACTTCGTATAGAACATTTCTAAATCAAATAAATTTTCATAACAGTAATATTGCTTAGCCGTTGAAATTTTGCAGTTAATGATTTTTTGTGGAGTTTTTTTGAAAGGAAACATATTCGGAAATACACTACACACGGTACAGAAGCTAAAGAACAACATTTGTGAATCTATCACCAAAATAGTACTATAAATGTTAAATTGTGGTATGAAAAGTTTCTTAAAATGGGTAGAAATTAGCCGTAGGTCCAACGATAATCATTTATTGGATATTGTTTTTACATAATTGTTATTGAAATACCTAACGTCTATAATAAAACATTACTTCCTCCTGATCATTTTTAGTATTTATTATTAAACTGCTCAGTACCTTTTGGCCTACCCACTATAATAAACATTTATTGGTTCATGTGATGGCCAAAACTTTGCTACTTGAAGGTCAATATTTTATTCTAAAATCAACATTCTCTTAAAATATTATCAGTTACAGTCGATACGCTTTTATATTTGAAGAAACTAATTTTCGAAACATTTTCTTGCTGTTTAGAAGTACGTTGTTTGCTTCTCTTTTGAAACTAAAGTAAAACGCATTTTTTACAAATCATATCCGAAATATGTAAGTAACGTAAAAAAGAAAACTGTTGGGTACTGGAGCTATATTCATATATGTGTATGAGTAATTCAAAATTCTGCAAATTTGTCTATCGTTTGATCGGTGGTATGTGGATGAGAGCTATCTTTTTGAAATATACAAATAATAAATATATATACAAATAACTGAGTAGAAATAACCTCACTGTAGTAGGCTAAAGGTATAATTTAGAAATTAATGAATAATGTTTTGTTCACGAGCAATTTTGTTCATTTTCGTCGTGTTACATGAATAGATCAACGTTCGTCTCCAACTACAATCTTATAAAATCAGAGAATCCATGAGCAAAACGCACAAAAGAAGTTTTAAATGAATGAGTAATAAGTGATAAATAATTGATTATATAATATATAGTTTCTGTACTTTCAAGAGGAACACTGTAAGACGCTATTTATCGTTTTGATACTAAAACGAATAGTAACATGACGACATCTGTTATCATGTTACATAAAATGTAAAAGTTAATCTTTTCGAAATTATCGACCAAATTTTAATTTATTATACCATATGCTAGCCAATGAACTTAGCTCGAACTCAACACCTTCAGTTCTTCAAAACATTCTTGGTTAATTAATATACATTTAGAGTAGAAGAAAATTATTTGCTTAAGTATTTAATCCTAACGCGTTTTTACTCTATTGTTTATAATAATAGTATGTAAGAGATGTGGTCTGGGGAATAAGCACCTCAAAACAATCTGCTATTCAGATGACGTAACCCTCATGACAATAGCCAGAGAATTTATCTGCTGCAAACTGACAATCGGTAATAATTCTCTAAACCAAGTTATACCATTCGATTACTTAGGAGAACGAATATCAATCTGCAGTCGCCGACCTAAAATAATAAATTAACAAAACAACCAAAATATCAGCATATTTATAAGACGCAATCTAGAAAGATAAGAACCTGACAATAAAATATTAAACAATAATGAAACGACTTTTACGAATTATAAAAATGACAGCCTTGAGAGCAATCGTCGAGCACGCATTACTTACTCGAAAACGAAGCTGTAACATTAGAAGTTAAGCTAAGATTGGTGACATCGTGTGATGAGTGAGTGAGCATAGAAAAGAGTGGAATGAATATATAAACCGCATACAGGAAAATAAAATAGCGAAGAAATGTAACATCGATAACATAGAACTAGACCCCCCGATCTATCACAGAAAAGATGGTGCGTGGGGCTTTAGTTGGTAATAGTTAACCCACGAGCAAGGACAAGAAAACATAATATTTTAGCAAAAAGAAAGAAAAAGTAGCGTTTTTACCTTTTCAGGTACAAGGCCTGTTGGAGTTGAGTTAGTACATATTTGCCAACTTACGTCTTGTTTTTTCATTGTGTTGTGTTGGTTTTGCCTTCAACTTTTTCCCTGAAAATAGTGTTTCTTATTTTGTATTTCCCTGTTCTGCCTTCTAATTTTCAGAAGAAGCACAATTCTATATTTCAGATGTCCGTGTTAAATTCCATGTTTCCGCGCCAGGTGGGAGAAAATTGCTGCTCAAAAATGCTTCTTACTAAATTTCATAATCTATCACAATATTTTCAAAATCTCAACATTTTTTCTATTTGTACTTTTACCAAACAAAATGTTACAATGGCATTCGCATCAATTAATTATTGTCCACTATTTCCTATTAGGTGCAGGAGAAGAAACACTAAAAGAAGTTATTAGAGATCACAAAATGTATATATATTAATCAAGTTAACACATAATCTAAAATTGTATTAATCAGGTTAAGCTATTTGTCTTTATAAAAAATATCCGTAACACAAATTAACATTTTATATCACACAACCGAATATTTAGAGAGACTTTATCTTTCAATGTCAATTATGTTATCATTTCGGAACAGTTATGATACTCACTTAAATGAAAAAGAAAAAGTATATTTAATGTAGGTATAAATTACGTTAATATGTCCATACAATCGCCCCAGTAACGATGTAGTACCATTTTGGACCTAAAATAATTCATTCGATATGAACCTAACTCCGACATATTTATTCTTATTGTATTACATCCGCAACTCTAAAATTATACAAGAACTCTCGCTATTTTTACGACGACAATTTTACCAGCATTCCACGGATATTTCGTCATTTATCGACGTGCCGGCACGGCAATATTCCTTCTCTTCTTCTTCTTACCTCTTTCTTTCCTTTTGCTTTCTTCCTCCTACTCTCTGCCGCCCTCGATGCTTTTTCCGCAACACAACGACGAAGACCGTCGGCATTGACAATCACAGTTTTCAGGTTTGATCGAATTTTGGGTGTGTTATCTAAGAATTATGGCGACATCTCTGATATCGACGCGCGCAATTCTTTGATATGATAATGTTTTAGATATTTAATACATCTGAGTATAAATAATAACCCTGTTATGTGAACAGGCAATTATTAATTTAAGCTTCTTCCTAGTTTAAATACAATTTATAATTTGTAAGAGTGCTTGGTTTTTCTAAACAATAGAAATTTAAATGTAATATTCATGCATACATAATGGATTGCTACATCCTGTTTGACGACGAAAGATAAGAATTAAACGATTACATCGCTTATAATTTTTAATTCTAAAAACCACTTATTTAAATCATTTTATTGTCGAATTAACTTAGAAGAGTTTATATTATAATTTTACAAGTTCGGCACTTCGCCTGTTCAACAAATTTTTATTACAATAGACCAAGAATTCGAAGATATACAGTTGAACATTTAGGTATCGTCCCATAATTGCATTCGTCCAACTGTTGACAACATATTGATATTTTATTTGCTTGGTGATTTAGTAGGAATATTGTTAATTTTACATGCATTCAGTTTTTTATTTGTAACTTTCTTTTTTTACAATTTCAATTAGCAATTAAACCATTTACGCAATTAATCCTTACATTATCTGTTATTGAAGTAGACACAATTTACCAGAGACTTTGTGTTTTGGCAAATTCCCAAGGTACCTCTTAGTCGGATCATTCATGTAGTTGCTATGGCACCACGTATTAATTTTCGTTAATTGCTGGAGTGGTGGTAAATTTTATCTTCAGTAAAATTTCTGTTCTCAACGAGGGACTCGATCGCCATTAGACCACGGAAACAATAAATTCAAGTCCTTCTAATGTGCCATAAATTGCATTATGGAAACAGTTATTAAATGAAAACCCAACTATTAATCGCATATATATATATATATATATATATACGTGCTTTTATGATGCTAAACTGAAAAATTTTTTGACGTGGTGTTTTTAATATGATCCAGAGACCAAGGGTCAAAGCTCCGAATGAAAGCATCCAAGAGAAGAAAGACTGAAAAAAAGCCATTTGTTTTTATGATTCGAAAGGCATAATGTACGAAGAGTTTGTACCAACTAGGCAAACAGTCAATGCTGTATATTATCTTGGTGTTATGAAGCGTCTTTTGGCGCATATTCGTCTTGTGCGCCCTCAGTATCGTGAAAGTGGTAGCTGGCGTTTGTTACATGGTAATGCATCATCTCATCGCTCGACGCTTATCATTGATTTTTTAACTACAAATGGCATTTTAACCATTAATCATTCACCATATTCACCGAATTTGGCCCTCTGCGATTTCTATTCTCCAACTTACATTTTCCGATGAAAGAACAGCGTTATGTCGACGTCAAAGCCATCAGAAAGCCATCAACAGCGATCTTGAAGGACATCTCTAAAGATGAGCTTCAAAATTCATTCGATTTGTTAATTGACTGTGGAAAATATTTTAATGTAATTGAAAGCGACTACTTTGAATAAAATAAATAATTTTTACCAAAACAGTAGGCTTTTGTTTCTATTTTAAAAAAGTTCTGTGTCCTCTGCGGCAGACTATGTATGGGCTTTTACGTTGTTAAGTTGAAGAATTTTAATTTTAGCCACTTTTTACATCGCATATGTAATGCAGACTATTTTGAAAAAGTTTCCGATCTGCGCCCGGAACTCGAACCCGCGGTCTCATTTCTCCGGGAATGTGTCATCACCGTCAGATCAAGGAGATAGTGAATTCGAGTCCTTCTAATGTGCCATAAATTTTTTCAAAAAATGTCTGCATTACATATAAGACGTAAAAAGCGGTTAAAATAAAAGTTTTTCAGTATAGTATCGTAAAATCGCATAATTATATGCAGTTCTTTCAAAACATTCGAACAAGGAAATGCTTAAACTGTTCTTAAGTATTAGTCATGATATACGAAAGCATCAAAATATGAACTTTGTTGGTAAACTGTTTGTGTAAATAAATACTTACATAGTAAAAGCGGTCGTCCTTTACAAAATTAGACAAGTTTTTGTCTTTCGAGAAAACAAACAAATAACTAGTGTGGAGTACCATTTAATCAGTCCACGATTTCAAACAATCGCTCCACACATCACCAAACCAATTAGCGACGACACAAACTGTTATGTAGCAAACCTTATTCTTTTGTCGATGAAGCAATCGTTATAAGAAAACTCATATTTACATGTACTATTTGTTTATGCATTTGTAGTTCCTACTAAAATAAAAACAAGTTCAATTTAAGTAAATAACTGTACTTAATTTACATACATATTTATATTCTACATATCACAGAAAGCAATTTAACGAGAATAAAATGAATGATCGAGAGAAATGAAACTGAATTTGTATGAGGAATTAAGAATAACTATCAATAAGGGATATTTATATACAATATACAAAGTTTACTAGAAAAGTTTTGTAATACAGCTTTGTTTATTTAATTTTTTCAAAGTAGTTTCCTCTACAGTCAATACAACTCTCCATCCTCCGAAACCAATCTTTAAACCAGTTCTGCCAAGTTTCACTAGGGAGTAAAGCCCACTCGTTGTCCCAAGCCCGCAGAAGGTCCTCATCACTGGAAAACCGCCTCCCTTTTAGCTTCATTTTCACATGCGGGAACAGTGCAAAGTCGTAGGGAGCAAGATCTGGACTGTTGGAAGGGTGCTCGAGAAGTTGCAATCCTGTCGTGATCAAATATTTGGTACAGGCTTTGGCACGGTGAGCTGGGGCATTATCGTGATGGAGGAACCATGTGTCCATTCTTGACTTTGGCCGCATGTTCTTCATAGATTCAATGACTTTAGGCAGGTACTGTTCAGTATACCTCTTAGCTGTGACTGTCTTCTGTGTGTCCAAAGCGATGAGTTCCACAATTCCACTCGATTTGAAAAATACAGCTATCATTTTCTTCTTTATAGATCGGTATTTTCTGACAACTACGGGTGTGTCCTCATCATCGAAGACCCAAACTTTGTTTTGAGCTTTGGTCGGCACATCGTAATAGTACAGTAAAGTTTCGTCACCTGTCACGATGTTGTTCACATACCGAGATTGTCCCTTATTAGACTTTTTTTGGCATCTCCCGGCACCAAGTCACACGTCGTGTCATCTGCTCTTCAGTCAGTCGATGCGGCACCCAGAGACAACAAAATTTCTTCACGTGCAAATGATCATACAGAATCGAATTGCTGCTGCATTTAGGCCTGAAATACCATCTATCTGTTGGTAGGTCACTCGCCTGTCATCGCCAAGCATTTTCCTTGCAGTAGTAACGTTTTCCTCCGTAACCAACGTTCGTGGCCTTCCCGGCCTCTCAGTATCCTCCACAGTTAAATTTCCCCTTTGGAGTTCTCTATAGCACCTGAATATCGTTGTGCGATGTGGACAAACATCACCTAGGGCAAGAGTCATTTCTTCGAAGCACTGGTCTATGTTTAAACCACGCACGAAATTATAACGCAAAACTGCCCTTATCTCATTTCGTGACCATGATGCCATCGCAAGCACTTTACACTCACTGCTAATGAATAACTGAGCCCATCGACATAGTGCAGCGGCTACTATGCACGTATGAACATGTCTCAACATGCAACAATAAGCAGCTTCCAACGATTCATTGTTGCGTCATATTGCAAAACTTTCCTAGTACCTTTTGCATGTTTAAAAATCAATTATTTGCTTATGTGGGTATAAAGTTTTTCTGTAAGTAGTTAATTCACTGAAAAATAGTGTATATCAAGAGTGTTAAAAGTAAAAATTTATTAAACCGCTATGAGTCCTGTAGTAGGAGGTTGTATTGTTGTCTAGTTAACCTTGAACGATTCTTTGCATAAACAAAGTATTGCGACATCGTGGCAAGGAGTAGTAATTTATCAGAAATATCACTGTGAAATTTCATGTCAGAAAGTCAAAGCGTGTGTAATATTATTTAACAAAAATAATGTTATCTAATCAAAAGTAACAAAATTCGGGTGTTGAACCATTATCAATTATTTTTATTTGAAAGTAAGCAGATTTTCGAAAATATACATAAAACTCTCGTTGTTCACTTTTCTTCGTATGCGACCATAGAAAACTGAATGGCATGCTTAGAAAGTGGCTAATTTTCCAGTGAGGACAATGAAAGACCTTAAACATCGATTTCTGTGTTCGCTCCTGAAGATATTGATGTTAATGATATTACGAGTATATTACGATGTCTTTGCCTTAGACTAGAACAGATGTCTGAAGTACTGGATATTTCATATGAATACGTTAATTTTGAAGATGAAAAAAATTTCTGCAAAACGGTTCGTCTTGAATTGAGAAAGATACTGGCTTTTTAAACTACGTTTTTACCATAGGATGAAATATGGGAATAATAGCGAATGCATAAAGCAATTACGAAATACCTCATTAAAATAAGTGGATCAAGTGCAAATACTTCCGTGTCCTTCAAATGACAAAAAAAATTGTTAGTTTATTAGAAAGTGTTTTACGTAAAAATTCAGATTTTCTCAGACTAAAGCGAATATAGAGAGATATTAGTTAATTCAAACACCATTCTAACTAGGCAAAAAATACACAACACCGCGCTACACATACATATACCATTACAGATGTTATTATTATTATTACATTATTAATATTATTATCGAATTAAAATAAGCCTAGTGTAGTGAAACAATATGCAGTTTTATATCTTAATCACATTCAGTTATTTTTTTGAAATTAATCATGCCAAACTATCTATTTATTGACAGTTATTCTAAAAGCATTCAGTGTAACGCACTAGTTATATTTCATAATATATTTAATTGATATCAAAAGAATGGTTGATAGTGTAACCATTCAGATAAACAAGTGTACATATTATAATTCTTCGTTTTTTCCATATACGAAATGCATTTTAAATTTATTTCAGCTGATTCTTTTATTTAAAACAATACTTTTTATTATCATAATTTCAGAAACGTCGCCAATGTCAGCGCGTAATTTTCCCGCCTCCTTCTGGAATAGTCAGCATTACGGCGGAGCGCACAGCCATTCTGCCGCCGACCTCTATCCAGAACATTACCATCCTAGCGAAGCGTGGTATCCCTACAGCCAACACCATAGGGTTCACGACTATCATCACCACAACATGGCCCAGTACTCAGGGTTGTTGCTCCCCGGTTCCAGGCTGCACATGGGAGCACAGTGTAAGGCCATGGACTGGCAGCATCCCTCACTCGATAACCCCTATTCGTCCTACCCCTCCATGTCAGGTAAATATATGTGTGTGTACAGCACATACATACATAGACACAATAATAACAATAGGAGTGGGAAAGAGACGGAAAATGTATGAGTTGATTTTCTGATTGATCGATATAATGAAGCTGATAGGGTGTAAACCAAAATAGGCGGTTCTTGGAACGATGTTCACTAAAAGTGGAATCAATAATATCAAATTACTTTTAAACCAATTTCAGTTAACTAACTTAACAAATAGAAAATTTGCCACTTAAGGAACAAAAAGAGTTGAAACTATAAAGCGTAGAACTTTAAATATTATTCTTATATCTGCTAGTACTCGTGGTTTAAGCAAATAGGCACAATATGTGCTTCTGCAAACATTCAATTTGATGTATTTCTAAAGTAACCACAGTATATCAAGTTTCGTTTCTTAAGACATCTAATTTTCTGAATTATGTCTAAGTTTAAGAACGCCCTATTCTTTAGTTTTTAATTAATGAACTTAACTTAAGTCTGAAATCATGGTAAAAATTTAATGTATTTAAGAATTTGTGCAATAATAAAAAAGCCCATTAGAAACACGAATATTACATTACGGTAAATACTGAATAAAAGGCTATATTCAACCATCATCCGAAGTGTAAGCAGTCATACAATTTTTAAAACGCATCTATAACTAATAGCTTTTCTACAATTATCATTACCATAATTGGTTCATTTCTTCATAGACCTCCCGCATTCTTCACAACTTCTATCCCTTCTTCCCTCTCTCTCTGTCTTTCTTCTCTTTCTTGAGCCTTCCTTATCCGGTTAAATTCAGTTAGGTGCTTTACACCATCTCTTAGATCATTTTTCTATTTTCCACGTCATTTATAACATGTATGATTCATGTTCCATTGGTATATCTGACAACGTGTGCTACATAATTCCGTTTTTTAGGGATCATTTGATTTTGGTCCGAATCCATTTGTTCCGTTTATGGCTTCTTGTAAACACGTTGTATATGTCAGTCTACAGAGCCCATATAGATTCTTTCTATAAAAATTCATTTCAGATCTTCATTTATTAATATTCGTAGAAGTAGATTTATAACTTCACTGTTTTGTTTAAAAAGTACACGTAGTAGTAGGATTATTGTATAACAACTGTGATAAAGATTTTAATTTAATAATGCCACTACAAAAATACAAAATGTATTAAGAGGATTTCACAGAAAGTGAAACTCTAACTGTTTTAGCACATTACATTCCCTTTCTATTTATTTATTTATTTCTCTTTAACTTCAACCATGTTAAAGTGTGTTTATGCCACTTCCGCAATATTCTTAGAGTACTACTTCGTTGTTGGCATAATTCTACTAGCGAAGCTTCTTTCCAGTAAGGAAAAGTTTGGATTTGGGGAATAAGTGGAAGTCATTTGAGGTTAAATCTGGCTAATAAGATGAATGAGGCGTAATTAGAAATCTCGACTTGTTCAATTTTTCGCAAATAACTTTGAGTAGTGTGGAAAGGCACATTGCTATGGTGAAAAATAACTTTTTTATGAGCCATTCCAGGCCTCTTTTCATAAACTACTACAATTTTTATCTAGAACGGGCATAATGGATGATGGTTTTGCTCTTTGAAAAATAGTCTATGAAAATTATTCCCTTCGATTTGTTTAATAGAAAGGGAATTATATGGTTGACGGTTTGACCCTTTGAAAAGTACTCTATGAAAGTTATTCACTTCGATTTCCAAAAATTCATAGCCATTACCTTTTGTTTTTTTGAGGTAGAACTACCCTAATGTGCCTGTTTACTATTGAGATTGCCGTTGGGATTCAGAAATATAATGGTGAAATTAGGTTTCATCAATCGCGTCAAATCTTAGCTTGGCACTTAATTTGCTAACAGCTCAGTCAGATCTAATTTTACGGGTAAAATGTGGTATACGCGTCTTGACTTTCTTTGAGGTAGAACTATCATAATGTGTCCATTATTGAGATTACTGTTTGGATTCAGAAATGTAATGGTGAAACCAGATTTCATCCAATTCACTTCATTTTATTTACATTGACGCAATATTAAAATCAGCCTGATGACAGAATTAGAACATACGGATTTTATTTGTGGCTCAAATAGCAAAAATATACAAAAATATTAAATTTTCACCAATATCTGACGTTTCTTCTATAGAGTGATATTAGTATGTTACTTACTTGTGGATGCATATGCGGAAAGGAAATCCTCAGAAACAGTGTAACGACAAATGTAATAAACAAAGAATTCATTGTCATCATCATATAATGTATTTAGGATCTTTCTTCTCATAAATATAATTTAGTGTAGGTTAAGGACCCAAATAGTTGTGGGACGCATCGATGCAGTTTGATTCAGTATTTGAGACTTGCAAAAGTATATCGAAGTAATATTGAAAATATCTTAAAACTGAAAATCACACAAATAAGATCCAAAATGACAATTCTAACAGTTTTGCATTAAAATACAATTGAACAAATTCTTTTCCTCGAAAGAATAAAAAATACCAAAGAATTCAGAATAACTATAACAACGTATTTTGTTTTCTGCTGCTAATGTAATAAAACAAACACAAGGAATTAGAAGGTATGCCACTAGATGCGTTAATGTAGAAAAAGTAATTCAAATGACAAAGAGCCACCTTTGATGGAAGTATCTTGGTGTATCGTAAACGGTATTCTTCTAATATAATTATCAATACGGATATTTAATCAACCCTTAAAAACTTGTAACAATAACAATAATATATACAGCAAATGAACGTTTGAAAATAATAACAAATAATAGATGTAAACATAAACACATAAAAATATTACCGACATATGAAGATCAAAAAGTTCAAATGTAAGAATCTTTAAACTACCAACAGCAGCCTGGTCAAATTGCTCACGGTATAATTGGCACATATTATTAATACGCTAATATATACGATTATTCGAAAATAAGTTCTCCTCCATCATTTGTACATACTAACAGTTTGGCTATATTATGGATATCAATATGGTTTAGAGGGTATGGGTTTCTCTTTCTATATAGGATCGTTTAATTTTGGTTGCTATGGTGACTTAGATTTTCTAATTTCAAAACACACCTGCGACAATTTTCAATCGATACAGGTTATAATGGTTTCACCGCTACGGGTTCATATTAGACTTACTGCTGCTACGAAGATATCAAACAATTCATGGGTTGAGAAATGACCTTTACTCAGAAAAATTATTTCGTAAGCCCATGCCAAAATTTTGAAATGCTCGTACAGTTAGCGACAAAGAGTGATCGGGTAAATCAAAGTTATTAGAAAGCGAAATCAGGGCAGCTCTTATTTTTCAAGAAGTTCACGATGTTCGGAAAAATTCTTCAAATGATGATTTTAGTAACGACTGAAGATGAGTTATACAATAGTATGACGAATTCTGAGAAGACAGCTTTGCCTGCATCCCTATAAATTTAAAATGCGCTTTGACCTTACAGAACAAGATAAGTAGATTCGCGTTACTTTCGCTTTGTAAATGTCCTCAGAAATACAGCACTAAATGGATATATCAAATTTTTCGAATAGATGAGACATATTTTGAATAAAATGAAGATGTTATCACACATTGCAGGACATGGACAGTAAATAATCCAGATACAACTGTGCAGTAAGGAGTACATGATGTCAAGTTTATTGATTGGCACAGCTTTTCGTCAAATCTTCTGATAGGACCTTATTTCTAAGAGTAAAATAGAACATGGACAATCGAAAATAGTAACGATAAATGGGTAGCGATATTGTCGAATGTTACACGGCTTTGTACTACCAACAATATTTCGGAATCATGATAATGACAATATTCGGCATTCGGCCAACACACATTCAGCGATTGTGTAATTAATAGGCATTTTCAGATCAGTTGTCCGTCTACACCGGATATGAATTCGACTGGCTATTGGTTATGGCGTTACTGCAAAGAAAAGGTATTTCTTAATAGACCCCACTTTCCAATTCATAATTTAGAAGAACGATTATTTTCGTGCTCATACTTAAGTTTGTCTTGTTTCTTCTTTTAAAACTAAAATCCATTCCTTTACGGAAAATTTGATTCTTTTCTTTTGGTATAATCTAAGAATTTGGCAAATTTACGGCCACATCAAACTGGGAACTTACTTTCGCATAGCGCTATAGATATGGAACAATACAGTCGTTCTATTTCTTTAAAAGAAATTATTGCAAGAAAGTCAATACGTTAATGTAGAAAAAATTATTAAAATGACAAATTTTCAACAACGACGAGCCACCTTTGATGAAAGTATCTTGGTGTATCATAAATGGTATTATTCTAATATATTTATCAGTACGGGTATTTAATTATTGCTTAAAAAAATGTATAAATATAACAATAATATAAACAGCAAGTGAACGTTTGAAAATAATAACAAATAATAGATGTAAACATAAACACGTAAAAATGTCACCCACACATGAAGATCAAAGAGTTCAAATTTAAAAATTTTTGAATTACCAACTGCAGCCAGGTCAAATTACTCACGGTGTAAGTAGCATGTATTATTAATACGCTAATATATACGATATAAGAAATATTCGCATAAGTAAATCAACAACGTAAATGAAAACTATTTCATGGAAAAATAATTTGCAAATTTCAGCATGTAAAATTATGAAATATACTTTTACTAGAACGTTTCTCTGCTCACTCTTTCTAACAGCTTGCGTTTCAATTAAGAAGAGTATAAAGCGGGACTTACTACCTATATATAATAGAATTTGGAAAATTGGTTATTTTGTCACGTACTTAATTTAGAATCTCATATGTATATAATGTAATTTCCCCTTTTTATGTCGGTCATCTAGTATTACAGTACACCAGGCCACTATTTCGCATAGAGTAGGCAGCACATAGATTGCAATGCATATACGCTAGAACAAACAAGAGATATGGCCGAAGAGAAGACGAAGAGCGTCGCGAGAATGACAATTGCCGAGGGAATTCGCGGAAGAGAGGGTGAGGGGTGCGGCAAGCGAAGGGGGAAGGGTTCCTGGTCATCTGTATTGGGATTGGTCGGTCGTGGTCAGACTTGTTATTGATCTCAGGCGGCCTCAAGTACAAACCCGCCACCGATCTGCTCTTGCACTACCTCTGCTCCATGCTTGTTATTCCCGGAATCCGGATTGACAGTACACATATATTTTCAGACCTTGGGTAGTTGCGTGTAAGAAATATAAATATAAAATGTAATTAAATCTCAATTACATATATGTATGTTAAAATTATTACTTGACAAATTTTTATATCTATAATTGATACTCCATTATTGAGATTCCGAGAATGCCGAAAGTAACTTACAAATTGGAAATTTTAAATGTAAATGAAGAAAAAACGAGTCCAGATTGAATTTATATAAAATTGAATATTAATAACTTATGCACTTACGTGTTTAAACAGAAATGTACCATATAGCAAATTGTTTATATGCTAGGCCAAACGCTCGACTTTAATTTAATTATTGGTTTAATGATGACTATATGGTATTTCATTGTAATACGAGTAATTGTAACCAAAAATAACTCATTATTAACTATAAATATATAATAGATAACTACTAAATTGAAATATGGACGCTAGTGACTAAAACATATGCAATTTGTTTTTAAAACTATCTATCTTTCTAGAATGTAATTGTAATTTATGAAAATATATTTTTAAACACCTGACGATTAATTTCGAATTTAGTTTCGCTTGGTTTTCCAAAATAAAATATAAACTACAATCAAATGGTATAATTTGGAAAATAGTGTTCAAAGCTATTTCATTTTCGAATCTCACTTTGGGGTCTAGCTTATTATTGGAGATAACGGGTAGATCTAAATTTGATAATGTCGCTAAATTTTACGTTTGTTATGGACTCGAAAAGAAGTGAAACTACGGCAAATTGTGCTCGGGATTTTTAAAAAAAAACGAAAAAAGGTGATTTGCTTCTTTTAACTTTTAGCCTTTATTTAGTATTACTAAATATATATTCTTGAGCCTACTTTTGGTACTCTACCCAAGGGTGTACTTTTGTGTGTAAGATTTCATACGACGTTTCGCTTCTTTCAGGAAATCTTCAACTTTATTTCTCCTTATGAGCGCTAGTTTTTGAAGACTCCTCTTCAGATACAAAAACGAAACTTACAATCACGGTAGTCATGGAATTTCAAACTGTCAAATCTTCAATCATTATCCTTTAGCAATTTGAAAACGTCGCGCACTAACAAAGAGAAACGGAATGTGTTAAGTGTTTTCTATTCATCAAATTGAAGTACAACAGTAGTTTACCGACGTAGTGGTTATGTTAACAGGAATTTTAATTAGAATCAATTCATTTTTATTTAAATGTGTTACGATAAATGAAAATAACAATAAAAGTAAAAGTAATAGAAAAAAAAACAATAAATCAAAGATTATAGTAAATGTTTAATTAACTGGCCATTTACATTACTGCTGAGTTGCACATGCTTTCTAACATTTTGAACAGCCTCTGCATGGTTCTTCCTGGAATTGCATCGAAAGCATTATGGAGTCTATCTCGAATTCCTGATATTTTTGTGGCACAACGTCTTTATAATTTTTATTTTTAACAAACCTCTATAAAAAGCAATTGAGAGAACTTAAGATAAGAGGTCTCATCGGCCCTTCAACAACTCTACCATTTCCAGTTCTATGATTTGTAAACTCCTGGTTTAAACTCTTCAAGATTGTCACATTGTGAACTGGTGAACTATTTTGTTACTATTATAAATGCCGTAGTTGATTCAGAAGAATATTATTATATCTGTTAACATAAATATTACGTCGCTTGGGATAATCCATTCTCTATCAGTTGCTATTAAGATCTTGAAATAATGGCAAGACGTGGCTATTGTTCTAGATACATTTGTAAATATCTTGTGCTCGCTATTGTTGTATTTCAATTTATTGAATAAACAACAGGTATCTCATTGTTTTTCGTTTCGCAAGGAGTTTTGAAGAGGACAAAGTAAATGGAAGTCTGAAGTTGTAAAGTCCGGAAAGTATGGAAAATATGACAGCATATCCCTTCTAATATCCAAACACTTTTACCAGGCGATCAAACTTGTATGCGATATTTGACATCGTGATGAAATACTATTCCTTTACGACTAACAAGCTCTGGATATTTCTGGATGATGAATATCATTCAAATAGCCCAATTTCCGACAGTACACACTTCAATTTATTGTTTTGTTCCTTGGTAAAACATACATTTAAAACTCACCATACATTTCAAAACTATAAACTTTATCTGGTGAGTACCTGCTTCCGATGACATTTAAGGCATATATTCAAGCTCGGACCAAGGTCGCTTTCGTACTACGTAATTAAAAATAATCCATCTCTCATCAATTTCTCATTAATCAC
The DNA here is from genome assembly GCA_031893035.1 of Dermolepida albohirtum. Lineage (NCBI taxonomy): Eukaryota > Metazoa > Arthropoda > Insecta > Coleoptera > Scarabaeidae > Dermolepida > Dermolepida albohirtum. The sequence continues at coordinate 346,643 of JAVIWB010003879.1, read as the reverse complement.
TTCAAAAAAGGATAGTTTTCCTAACGTTTGAGGAGTACGTCACAGATATGCTCCTAAAACGAACCCAACGAACTTTCTGATCTATCCTAACTTTTTCAGGTGGTCATAGATGTTTGAATGATATATGTTTAATATTTCTGTAGCTTATCATGTCATGTGTCGCAGGTTTGGTTCAATTCATGCCTTGAATTTGTTGTCATCAACCTCAGTGGGCCTCTCTGATTGAGGAGGGTGTTTAAAATTAAAATTACCACCACGAAATTTTGTAAATCATCATAATGTTTACATTTTTGTAGAATACTATGTCTGCTAACTTTACGCAACAGCTCGCTTAATTTTTTGCAAAATGAGGATAGATCTGTCAGTACTAGAGCTGGTATTAAAGATAGATGCAAAGGATTTTAACACTTACGAAAATGAGCAACCGCCATCTGTTGCAAAAATGCTTCATTACTTTCCCGACAACACCCAATAGATTCTATTGAACACAAACTATGTCAATCAAGCAAAGACTTCAAGTCAGACCATTCTTTTAAATAAAATATCTAATAAGTAAGAAATGCGTAATAAATAATATGGGTAATTTTGCTTATTTGTGGGTGCAGTTATACTTAATATCAAAATAAATATTTTATGGTATTGCAGACATATAAAAATAATAAACATAAATTTACGATTTCAATTTATTTATTGTTATTACAGAATATTATCTAATAAATGAAACAGGTACAAAACATGATATGTATCTACATGACTCTACATTATTAGACCTGTCTTTAATAATAGTTTATTTATTTAATATATTATATATATATATATATATATATATATATATATATATATATATATCTACGAAACATTGAATGCATGTCCTATACATATTTATATATAGTAAATATGACCAACCAGTTAATTTTAACATGAAAATGGATGTGCACGAGCTTACGTGTTTAGCATCATTAATGTTTCCAACGTAGTTTCATGAAAAGATGTACGTCGTGATAATAAAGTGTAGAAAGTGTCAGAAACGAACGCTCGCTCCGCATTTAGGGATATTCTGCATTTTCACTTAGCATATCATAACCTTTTTTAAAAGTATACCCAATCTGTTAGTGATTAGAGATGCTGACATATGTTGTCCAAGATGACCAAATAATGAAAAATCGACATTTTGCAATGCATCTATTGTATTCACTAATGGCGTATAATTTTTTTACAAAGTACTTAAATCAGCAGAAACACGAAGAACTTTAAACTGCTGCAGAGATTTTATGATTGCATTAGATCGACCAGGATTTAGCTTCATAACAACATATTTGAATTGATGAAGATATTTATTGCGGTGGAAAGAAACTTTTAACCGAACATCCCATTTGCTTACAATTGATTCACGAGACTGAGGAACTCCTACACAACTATTGTATGTGCTCTGGTGACTTTAAAAACAACTTGTTCCACTCTTGATATTAACTTGTCTATATATATATATATAAGATATATTGGTGTTAGTTTATCTGCTTTCATGACACATATCAAAAAACTTTCCACCGTCTTTTTTACATCTGCAGTTTCATTAATAGTCATCTATATATATATTTTCATTTTACATGTCTGATCGTTTAGTATTGTCAAGCACTTCTCAGATGTGTTTTGCTTTCCTGTGTAATGTGTATCTACTGGATAGTTTTCAAGTTTTTAAATATTTTTGCCAAAATATGCAAAACTGCTCTTTGTCGTGCACATGAAAAGGTAACTTACGCGCACATAATAAATGTAAGATCGAAAAGAAATATTTAATAGGGCACCAGTCGTGTCTTGTTTCCCTTGTCAACATAGTCATTTGGCTTGACATTATAAATATGGATGGTTTATATAGTAAACGGCAACCCTTTTTGGTTTGACATCGTGCATAAACTAAACAATTTTGTGTACAAATTCTTGTATTAGCCTTCATGATCACCTGCGAATCACTGATTTTTGTTTATAGTGATAAACCAAACAATTTAAATAGTATACGGTAGAAAGGAGTTTTACATAAATAATGCAAAGCTTTTAGCGTTCAAATTTAGTATGAAGTAAATAACATAAACAATGTGATAAATGTACAAATGTTTACTATAATAATATGCAATATGTTTTCTACAAAAAAATTATTTCGAAACTATAATTTTGTATTATTTTTACTATTTCGTTACGTAATGAAAATTATATTTTAATATTAAATATAGTAGATGTCAAATAACAAATCGCACCTGTAAATGAAAGTGCCGAGAAATCCGAAAAGAAACTATTTACAATTTAAAATTAACAATAACTGAAGTATTATTTTAACAATAACATCTACATATAATTATGATCCTAGTCTTTAATTTATTGTATAGTAAACATTATATAATTATGTATTTAAATATATCCTGACAGCGTTTGAAATAGTCTGTGAGGGTGTAACTGTATATATATCTATATATATATATATATATATATATATATATATATATATATATATATCTACGTACATATGTAGGTTATGTTATATATATATGAATTTATGTTGTGTTGTCATTTTATAATATGATAATTACAATTAAAATTGAAAATATTTGATTTTAAATTCGAAGCAGATGTAACATGCATTTTTATTAGTATTATAATTTGTAGTTTAGACAATTATTAGAAGTTTTTAGGATACTACGTAGTAAAAATTGTCTAGCGCTTTTTCACACATATTTTATAACTAACATTTAATACAAACAAATTTGGTTTAAAAACAGATAAAAGATTTAAGTAGGGCGTTTTTAACTATCAGGAAGTATTAAATATTTCTAAATATGATTATATTTCCCTAAAATCTAAGCTTATTTTCATTTACGGGATTATGTTCTTAGTAATTCATTAAAGAAAATTCAGGTTAGACTAAATAACAGCAAAATAATTTAGTATTGTCTTTTTACAAAAAGTAGCTAAAAAGATAGATTCTTCATAAACTAATAAGCACAAGAATCAGGAAATCGACTCAACGTTTTCTAAAATCAGTTAGTTTAATTAATATACTTCAAACAAAGAAACATAAAGAACTATTATACACTGCCACTATGTGCCTTTGTGTTGTTACTTATTGATGATCAATTAGTATCTATTTTGGTATTTTTAAATTTGCTTTTTATAGGCTATCACGATCTACTAAATAGTGCATCTCCATTGTAATATCACCACTCTCTCTGCACGGCGAATATTGCTAAGAAAAGTTAGTTTCCGATCATTGTTATTTTTGGAATATTATTGTTCTACACCATGAAGTCTAGTTAACAATTAATATGTGGTAAATCACTTGTAAAACTTTTATGGTTTTACTTTTATAGATATCTTGTTAGTTAATGTAGGCTTATATTTGATAAGCCTTAACACTAGTAATGTTGATAAGTAATCGAGTTGAAAACTAAGCAAGACGTTTTACTTCGAGCAAAACGAGCGAAGGTATAACATATTAAGCAGGAAAGTCTCGAATGAACACTAAAGATGAATTATTTAATAACGTTATGTGGTCCAAAGCACATAAATTATGTTGTACATTTTTGATCATTGCGTCGATTCTCAATAATTTCATCATTTTGGTGACCAAAATTGATGAAGTAAATTCCGACAAGCAATGTTCACGATAAAAGTTGACGGTGCATGCTCTAGAAATACGTACCACTAAAACATTTTTTATTATCTATAACGATGATTTTGTTTCTAACAAAATTAATATCTCTAAAAAATCAGTAACATTAAGGCATTCTCTGAAGTTGAGCTACGGGGTATTTTGGAAACTTGTGTATGAAGTTATTTTTCTCAACTCTTGAACAATAGTGATGTAAGAAATGTAAAAACGACGTGCAAGTTTACGAGTTAGTGCTTCAACACGGTTTTAGCAAAGAACAGACTTAGACCCTAACTGGAGCTAACTGTCTTTAATGCCATTTTATGGTAGATTTTAACATGACACAATGATTTTGTTTCTAGCAAAATTGTAATATATTTCCTCATACTGTCCATACTGCCCGCTGCTTCATAATCGGCTATCAGATTGATTCTTTCCGCTGTTGTTCTTCTTTATATATATCTTTAGTTTACCGGTATGCGAGCATCGTGCTCCACTGGCCATGACGGATTTTCGTGGTAAGCTCTTTTAGATTTTGCTGAGTCTATAACTGGAGTTTGGATGCTTTCCTATCTTGATGGCTTCTCTAATGATTTTGAAAGAAGTTCATTGTACTAGTTTATATATACGTCAATTTGTTCAAAGATTACTTTATGAACATGTTCTGCAACCGCTGATTGACCAATCAATAGTGTATCGCTCTGACCTTCTTTAATTCTTTGTTCAATTCATCTTTATATTTGTCCGACTTAATTCTTTCCGAACTTGTACATTCATTTGAAGACTTTCTCCTTTTGTCCATGGAAATTTGTACTTATTACAGAAAAGTTATGTCGAATGGCGATTGCAATACTGGAACATACTTTTACATTCTTCTCCGTCAGTATTCTCAATTATTTCCAGAAATGTTGGTTCTGGGGGTGGAAACTTACGAAACTAAAAAAAATTTATCCCACGACTCTCGTTCCACCCATTTTTATAAGTTTAGGTTATCATACAGATAAAATAGTTTCATAAGATACACTCGCCCAAATTTACAACTGACCTACTGTATATGACCATAAAGACATAGGATGAAAGTTATCTACTAAGAAGGAATTGTAAGTTCAATAAGCATATGATTAATATCAACTCGACAGGAGAAACCTTGTGGTATCTCATTTATTATGTCATAACAGATACCTCGATTATTGTAATATTTTCAAATAAAGGTCATATACAAAAATTGCTAGACATTCTACTTTCAATCATTTGCTGGTATTGGAAAAACAATTGAATATCAACTGTTTAAGTTTAATTTAACATATTCGAAATTTTAAATACAATATAATATACCTTTTTTAATGAATATTTTGAAAGAGCATGAAATTGCCGTTATAACAATATACCACATGCTACTCTTCTAAATAATAGAAAGCATAAACCGACAAAGAAATAGCGATCGATAGCTCAGTGGTAAGTTGCTGGCTCATCATGTCGGGTCTCAGGAACGAGTACAACGGACTGCTGTTTGGAAAGGTTTCTATCGTGGTTTTCTTTTCCTGTTTAAGTGAACTAGCCAACAACCAAGGATGTCGCACCATAAGTGTGTGCGTAATAATAATCCATGGTCTGCAGATGCCACCTGTAATTCGCGTTAAGCTGTTGGGGATGTAAAGGCAAGGATTTTTATTATAACTCACGTAATTTCAAATAGTTTCCTTCGAATAAGTAGGCAGTAAAAATAAAGAACACACTTTCATAAATCATATAATTACGAATAATATTTCGTAAGACTAGTTTAATAATATAAACGAAATAAGAAACAACAAAAACAAATTGAAAATGGGTATATGCAAATCTGTAGTTAGTAAAATCTGAAGATTTTATTTGAAATAGTCTCCATTATTTGCTATGGATATCCGAGCTCTTTGTATTAAGTTTCCTATTTTCTTTCTTTTGGCCAGTTTAATATTGTATACACATGTTGCTTTTAATGACACTAACTAAGCATAGATATTTCATAAAGTGATCATAATCTCCATTAAACATTACCTGGTGAGAAAACTAACATTAACGCCATTATATATATTATATACATATTAATTTGGAATATTTCTGACATACATAAAAGCAAAATAAATGATAAATTATATCATTAAATTAAAATAATTAAATGTTCATTTCTTAGGCCAACATATATATATTGATTAAGTTGAAATGTAACAATACGCAAACTTATTTAATTTACTTTGAGTTTAAAAGCATTGCCAATTATTTTAAACACCTGCGAAGTTAATTCAATTGTTTGGAAGAGTATAACATGTGCTATATTATTATAAAGGGAATTTTATGCAGCAAATGATATAAATAAAATGCCTAGCAACTTTTGTATATGACTTTTATTTTAAAATTTTACAATAATCTACTATGACATAATAAATTAGATACACTCTATAATTTTTGCTAATGTGAGGGCGTGACAATAACACGGTTGCTATAAATGGTACTTGAATATCATGAACCAGAAATCTACATAGAAAAACCGCTCTCATAGTTGTCAGGTCTAATTAAAGCACTGAAACTAAAATAGGTATTCTGGCAAAAAATCAGTACCACAAAAGCTCTAGAGAGAAGACAGCAGTTTTAACTTAATCGTCTGTGTTAAAGATTTTTTAAGAATAAGTGACAGCTACGTCAGAACATTATGATGAATGAATCCACAATCTTTAATAGTAGCTTGAGCAATATGGGCAAGTTCATTATCATAAAGAAGTCACTTATCTTTAGTAAATTTTCTCGGTAAATTTGATATTCCACAATTTGCTGAGAAGTATGGCATTATAATAGATATTTGTCGTAGTGCTTCTTTCTTCGAAGTGAATTATCATTATTCCTTCACAATATCAGAAAGTTGTTACTGTGGGTTTTTTCATCGATTGATCTTTTACATAAAACTCCTTCGTCCGGTGTTCGTCATTCCCATGACTCCGTTTAGATATGAAATCATAATAGCACAATATTATTTCATTTCCGGTAACAATCCACTGCTAAATTTCTTCTTCGTTTGTTGCACGAAGTTTTGGAATACAGTGTATATTTGAAATAAGTTCCGGCAGGGAAGATCGGAGTTGGTAAGCCAACTTTTAAGATTTTTGTTTATAAAAAGAAAAACATCACGAAGTTAATAACTTTACTAAATAGATGATTTGCATTATTAATAGAATATTTCACAGAAACCTTCTTCTGAGCTTCCGGGCTGGAACCGCGTCACTGGTATAACTGCTGACATTTCGTACCCACTCGTATGGGACATCTTCAGGGCTTAACTACTGCTACTATCTGTCGTACTGAAACTGACTTAACAGTTTCCAAGCTAAACTAATTATGTGTTCTTCCACAAAATACATATAATTAGTACATGATAAAAACCATAAATTACCTTCCTATTCTATCCGTGGTATTTGGATACACTCAATACAAGTCTTAAAATCGAATAGTAGAAACTTCATTGTAATTAATCAATGTTTTTAATTGGGTAGGAGAGTATCACCAATGAATGAATGATTAAGATTACCCCAAGTTTGGTCATTGAGAAAGACTAGAGAGTATAGATTTAAATCTGTTTAATGAGGTGAATTAGAAACGCATAAGATTAAGTGTAAAGTCATTTGTTTCGCATTTAACATAGACGCCGTGTTTATGGCGGCTAAAAATCTATTTAAGATTGCACAAGAATCAACGCAATGATGTTGCAAATATAATTATGTACTTTGGTTTCTCATTCCAAAAAAGCAAAGATCTTTACACTAAAAAGGTCATGGTAGTAACAGTCAGGATATTCTTTTGATTGATTACGAGAAACATAATCCTATAATAAACAGCTTTCTTGTTATCGCCCAAATTTATATAAATTAGAAAAAATAAAATGTGGGAAAAGACGAGAAAAACTTAAAGTGGTTAATGTTATATAATCATTCAAAAGTACAGTTTCACTAGATTATCCGAAATACATTTTTACTCCAGACCTTATACTTAGCGATTACTTTTATTTGAAGAAAGTCTTCCGAGGAAAAAACATTATAAAATCATAACGAAGTGAGAGCAGTTATAATCGATCGTATTCAGAAACTTATTCCGAAGTGCATTAGAAAGCTGAATAATATAATAAAAATGTTCCGCTTTATTTTGTTTTTTACCCCGCTGAGAAAGACAATCTATGGAACTTACATACTTCATTCAATACTTATTTACTACTACTTGCATAGTAAATGTCTTCAACGACAGTAGGGGAAAGAGCGGGGCAGATTCGAACTACTTGCAAATTTTCCAATTTTGTAAGGAATACATACATATTTTATTTGAATAAGTATAGGGACATATCAGATAATACTTTCTTTTCAAATTCTACAATTGTCCAAATCCGCCTTCGGTTGGGGTACATATTTGTACATACAGACATGGGGTTCTTCCGTACAAAAATTTATTAATAAATATATAATTTAAAAAATATATAACCCTCTAATAAAGTATTATTAGAGGATTATATTTTGTACAGGTATTATGGTTATTGTCTATGTTTTAATACTCGTATATCCAAGAATAATTCCATAGTTTTTAAATTCTAAATTATCAATCGGTGGGGTATTCTTCATAGACTCTGTCTTCATTAGCGTGCGTGGAAACATCTATACTGGAAGCACACTACATATTTAAACTTGCAGCTATGATTCCACAAAATATAAAAAAAAATCCGCTCTGCTAATATCCTGTCTAATTTGCTTTTTTCCTCTTATTGCAATTACTCGTAAAACTGAATTAACACTTGGAGATTCAAAATTCTCTCTGCCATGAATTTATATCGGATCAATATATTGCAATACTTATTAAAAAACTTATTAACATTTAACATTATGCAGATTAAAAATTAAGTTCTGTCTAAGCTGGTACTTTTCGGTTTGCGAATTGAAAGATTTGGATTTCACTTCATAAAACCTATCATGCACTCAATTTCAGCAGTTTCATTCTTGGAATACTCTTTAGGATACTGCTTCGAAGGTCGTTGAGCGTGAATGAAGGTAGTGTTTAAAGTATTGCTTTTTTGCGTATGAAAATACTATCCTGGAAACGTACTTGGAAAGGTTTCTAAGTACGCAATCATCACTCTAATCTTCGTTTCCTGAATATAAGTTAAAACAGCATTCCTAATACTCAAACCATTTTCCTATATGTTTGTAATGCCTGCGCATCATCCTGAAAATAAAAAATAAACAATTAAGAGTCAGTTTCAGATTGTTCAAAAGTATTCTCAAAGTTATGTCTAAAGATGCTCCGTATGTATTAGGCTTATTATTATTTTACTCTATTATTGGCATTTAGATTAATATTATATGAATTTCTAAATAAATACTAAATTTCGCTACTATTTATTACATTGTCCTAACAATATTTTGAATGAATTTGTAACGCTTACCTCTAATTTCGAAAAAAATTTAAATAGCGTTCACACTTTTATAAAAGAAATTTACCTATAAGCAATACCAGAAATCTGTTTATATCTGCTCCTTTTTCAAATGGGCCTTCCTCTTCCTAATACGTACACACATAGTATCAGTATTTTAAATAGTGCATTCGCCTAGTTTGTTAAAATATTAATTTATTTTGAATTAAGTGCTATCTGCTTCTGGGCTTCCGGGCTGGAACCACGTCACTTGTATATCTGCCGACGTTTCGTACCCATTTGCATGGGACATCTTCAGGGCTCAACTACTGCACTGAAACTGACTTTCTCAGGGCTACACAGTTGACGCGGTTCCAGCTAGGAAGCCCAGAAGCAGATAGCATGGACCACGACCGCGGAAGTCTACGTACCAGATTTAAATTAAGTGTTTTATCTTAGCAACATACTTTCATGAAAACTATTTTTTTTACATAAAATTATTTAAAATTGGAATTTATATACATATTTATATGCATTACTTTTGCTCATGAATTGGAACTTTAGAATTTAACTAACAAGAATCTAATCATTCATAATTTCGTTAAATTAACTTTGTATGAAAAATAAATAACTAGACTTTGTGAAAATTCTGTTTGCTATTATAAATTTTCTTTGACCAAACTAATAAATTAACTTTCTATTGCTTCAGGTTTAGAAGCGCAAGTGCAGGATTCGTCAAAAGATCTATATTGGTTCTGAAAGGAAGTGCGTTCCCTAGTGGCTAGTGTAAATAATGAAAGTACAAACTATCAAATAAGACTTTTTAAATAATAAAATGAAAGAAAGGAAATTTCTAAATTAATTAATTAATCGATCCCCCAATGTTGTCGACGAGGATTAATCTCGAAAAAAAAACGAATCAGAAAATGAGGAAAAAGAAATCGCAGTGAATGTTCCTTAATTAATTTTTATAGAGACTGTTCGATTATACAGCTCGCAATTATTATACTGTTACTTCTCTGTTGGCAAGTGATATATTGTTAGAGCCAATATAAGACACTTAATTATTATTAGATATGTACATGTGTATTATTAATGATGATAATATTATTATATCGAGCATCGTTCGTGCAATAAAGTAGTTGCTATTGACAGAATCTTGGAGTTTTATTTTCGCATAAAATAAAAAGATCCTAAATTCCCAGTACGAATATTAAGATCCTTGATTTATTGAACCTACCTTTGGGTAATATGTTATCGAAATTTTTATCAGTATTTATATTTTGTTGGGCATCTTGAATGATAATATTGAAAATTATATACAAAAATACAAGGACTTGGGGTGATATTTCAATTTATTATATTTCTACACAACGCACTGGTTAACAAACAAATAAATACATATATGCCTTACAAATAAACGTAGTACACATATATAAACACGGAGTCCTTAGGTTTTCTCTCTTCTCTGAGCTCTGAAGCTCAACTATCTTCTGATAAAAATGCCCCGACTATTTATACTCGTATACATACTAACTCTTTATTATCAACTCTATAGACAAAGGAGCTATCTTATTATTCGCACACCTGACACTCCTAAGTGCATGTCATAAACCGAGACAATATAAATTAGAGATTCAATAATTAAATATAAAAAAATCTATACTAAAACATAAGTATAGGATTATAATAATTAAACATTCTTTTCAAGTTAAACAAATAATGTAAAAATGGGGAAACCTAAAATATAATAAAAGCGAATATAAATGCGTTAGTTATTACGTTAAGGAAAATACAAATATATTTTTAGAGATAATATTCATAATAGACGCAATAAATGTACCTAAAAGAACAATAAGCTGTACTAAAGAATATATACTTTTAGACTTTCTTAAAATTAGACATACAATATAGGGAAACCTATAATATAAAGAACACAAATATAAAAGCATTCCAACAATACAATGCATTTATATCCTTTGTGTAATTAGAACCTTTCTAAAACTTTAATGATACATTAAGGGAAAATACACACAAATACACTTAAACAAAATTATATAAATACCACGATGTATTTATATTAACTAAGATCTGTTCTGAGATTTAGTATAAGATATTTACATTTAGAAAATATGAACCAGACAGCATCTTCATTTACAACAATTTTCAACTATTCAACAGGAAATGCTTAAGGGACTTCTATATACCTTATATTATAGTTTATTCAAGGTGAGTACACAATTTTTAACTAAAATTACATTTATTTTATTTTATTGCAACTATAGCTAGTTTTGGACATATAAAGAGAGAGATTCGAATCTCACAACTATCCATATATATGAAATTAATTTATCGAGACTAAAGTGTTAACTGTTCCTTTGTAATGTGGCGGTACACTTTAAAAGTTCTCTTGGTTTCAACAGAAGTATAAGAAGAAAAGCTTTCACTCAATTAGGCCATATATTACAAAAGAAATTATTCACATTCTATACACGATGAGCTAGTAAAAGCACAAAGTACACTGTACTTACTGGACTGACTATTCTTAGACTATAGTAGGAATACTAGTAAACTATCACATCGCCGTGATTTATTCGATACTACACTACATGACTGATATTTACACTTGACAAATATGCGTTTAGTATGTTTTTATACGATTATTGTTGATTAACAGCATTAACATATTCTTCATGGACACGTAAACTTTTACTCACCACGGTATTAATAATAACAGTGTACAACAAATTTCAACGTTTGGTTTTACCACCAAATGATGGCAAAACTATACACTAATTTTTGTAAAAAACACAATTTGTTTTAATAAAAGATAGATGGTCAGGTTAGCTCTAATTTTGTTTGAACTTTAATGAAAAGATTTTTCTATTTATAACATACTTTAATACAATACACACTAGGAGATTTGGCGAACCGTGGGACTAAGTTCGTGCAGCATTGGAATGGTAGAAGGTCTTGCAATGGGTTTAACATAAAGTTTCAAGACACCATAGGTGGTACAGTCAAATTCATTTATTCTGTGTGTTTTCAATTTTTTTTTCTTTACTTGATACGTAATGTTTAAAATACATATTTAAAAATTTTAATCTGATAATTTACAAATTATTACTCCATATACCAAAGTTGTGAAGCAACTTCGATGTTTAAACTTTCCTGTACAAATTAGATTCCAGCTTGACAATTGTTATATACTTGAGTAAATAAAAAGAACTAAATATTTGGAAAGGTAATAATGGGAAAACAATTTATTTATTTGGGACACGCAAAAACAATTCTTTCAATAAAAAGGAGTTTAATACCAGGCAAAACAATCATAGATTCGTTGACATGAATAATGCAGAAGGCGTTCTCTTTCGTGCCTCATGCTTTTAACCGAACAAGGACGAAACAAGAGCAAAAACTATACGAATGTCAGACTAAGTACTAACAGCGACGGCAGGTGTTTGATGCTTTATTTATATTTCGTACGACATTAGCGTAACTGACCCGCACATATATTAAAAAGGGAAACATTTTAAATTAAAGCTGCAAAATTAATTAGTGAAATTTTATTATATGTTAATGCAATTCGATTATCCTAGAATTTTAGACGGTAGTCTCAATTTACCTACCACCGCGAATATCACTTTCTGCAGTTGGAAATTGGGGTGCATATTTGACAACAGTCTTAAAAATTAAGAAGTTAACATTATTATTAATAAGTGCTTGTAAAAGTTGCTACCATTTAGCATATACGCAGGTGCACAGCATATTTCGGGGAAAAGGACAGCCGTATATTCTATTTCAGCTATTTTTTCTATGGCGACAGATGAAATTAGATTAATTACCGACGTTTAGCCTCTTCTTTTTTGATATAATAACCTAGTATTATCTATTACTGGAACGACGAATAAAATATAAGCGATGGCATACCCTTACCAAATTTACTAAGAAAACCTAAATATTATAAAATTATCGCCGATAGGCATATTTCCAAATTAAATTTAGTGTTCTGTTTCAAAATGATTGTTTTTATGTTTTAAGTGCGTGATTATTTAACTAAACTAATTTTTGCTGGGTATCATGCATGATACTTTAGTAAATTGCTGCAATACACATTATTACTATTTTAAGCTATCTATCTCAGAAGGAATTGAAAGGAATTGCAAAAAATTGTAGTTAGACGACTCTGGCATTGATGACCAATTATTAGAAGTGAGTGATGAAGGTAATTTTTCTCCCAAAAATTTGTCTGAGCAACAATACTTTTTAACAAATGGCGAGTTTGATTCATTAGATGATGAATTTCTACCGCGCTTCCTTTCTTCATTTACCGCAAATATTAAATTGAAATCTACAAGATAACGAAGTTTATCAAGCGGATACATAAGTTAATGATCTAAATGTTATTTCTAGGATAATAGAATATTTTAGTAGATATCTAGACTACAATTTTGTTGAGACCACGGCATCTTCCACAAATAGAGACTTCTGGTGAAGAATTATGCAAGTTATTTGAATACAGCATGTTAATAGGTATTAACAAGAAAATATATCGACTATTTAGATTTTAAATTATCTATTGCAAAATCGCTGTGTGTTATGAAAAGATTACGAGAAAATCAATAGCTTAGATGTCGGCAACTCTGTAGAGATTGTAGAAATTACTCCTTCGATAAACAGAGAACCGAATCAATTTCTGACAAATATTTGACAAAGGTGAAATATTTACGTGAATTTATGTGTAATAAAAACAGATGTAGATCAAAATGTCGTTTATTTGAATGAACGAGTTTAACACTTGTAAAATGTACAACCTGTAATATATATATATATATATGTCAACTGAAGCAAGTTGTTTCATTAAATTTAATCAATAAATATTGTTAAATAGTTTTATTTTTGTTTGCATTCTTACAGTACCAAGATAGCATATATCATGCCCATCCTTTTTCAAAAGTATGTCATTTTTTAATATTTTGCTTTTACCATTTATTTTCTTATTTATTCCATTCAAATTATTTGGAGTCCGAAAAAGTTAATTTGAAAGTTACATCACCGTAAAAAATGTGTCTGAATGAAAATTACTAAAATGCATAAACTCGCAATTCGTGTTCTTATCTAATATTTATTTTTTAAAGGATAAAAGACATCTGAGGCTTTGGTTGATATGAGTGACCATTCTTCTACGAATGCCATAATTTATCGCCAAGGTACGCAACTTGTTGTGCTATAGGTATCTAAGATGATGTGCGGTTAGAACCATAAAAACCTGTCGCAATTTAAAAAATGTTATTGTTTCGAAAGATCAAGTAATTGACATTAAGACATAGAATTGTGAATATATCAACTAAACGCGTACATTATATTTTACACGCAGAATTGAGCAGATGTCAAACGGTGAACAAAATAGATTTTGCGAGTTTCGAGTTGTGATCAAAGAAGTAAAAGAATACAACCGTTCAATTCTAAAGTGTAACTACTGAACAAGAACTAAGTTGATTTTTATAAAGAGTTATTATAGTTGAAGGGACCTAGCTCTGTGTATGTGTTCCAGAATTCAAACGGCAACTTCCACAATAGATATTATGTTAGCCTTCCCCAAAGAAAGTCCAAGTAAGGGGGGAAAGGGTAATTTTTATGGAACATTTTGAAAAAGTTTAAACAGTTAAAGAGCTAAATTATATCTTCCTAGCGAAGAAAGCGATTTCTTAAAACGACCTGGAATGACTCATAAATAAATTCTTCATCACGACAATACACCAGTTAAATTGTTAACGAAAAACTGGATCGATGTGACTTTAGATTGTGCTTTCCTACTGGAAAGATGTTTCAGTCGAATAAAGAACTTATCGCGAATCATCAGAAAAATGATTACAAAAATGGCCCAATGGCAGCATCATTGGTCCAACGGTGGAGTTTAAAGAGGATTTCTTTTGAAAAATAATGAAAAAAAGTCCTCTCAAACTCTTCATCTCAGGCAAATCGTCCTCGTATATATTGCAGAACTATACTTTAAACATAAATTATATATTTTTTTACATTAAAACCTTAGTATGAGATTTTAATCAAACTTTCACACATTGCCTGTTGTGTGCCCTTAATAGTTATTTAGAAAAGCAAATAATATGCTGCTTTTCTTTTCGTGCAGGAATAATACTCAACTCGTGCGATTTTTACAACATGAAGACTAATTTGTGATGCGTTCGTTCAGGTATTCTTTTATTAATATTTTTTGCGAATGACACCAAAGAAACATGTATTGTAATACGATATGAAATTTAATTTGACTGTAATAAGACAACCGCAAGTCAGTTGATACTAATATTTACTACTATTTTAAAGAAAAGACAAGTCAAGCCTCGTAAGACTTGCAAATAGATTAAATGTGACACATATTATAGTACTGCGACGTTTCCTTGCTAAGACTGAATTAATTAGTTAGATAACATCCTAAGATCACTTAAATAAGTGTTTTTAGGATTCGATAGATAACACGAGTCTTTTATAGACATATTAATGATGTGTAAAATATATACCATATGATAATTATAGAGAATATCGTAATGGTTATATAAGCAGAAGTCTCAACATTTATTAAAAAATTACAGCCACAATAAGAATTCTCGTAAACTTCTTTTTACTTATAAATGATTTATGAAAAAGGATTTGGACCTCTTTATGTACATATTATACAGTATAGTATACCTCTTATATAGTCAAAATGTTCCCGGAATTGTGTCGTAGTGTTGGCAGTTGTGATGCAATCACAATAAATTTTGTACAGTACATTCCTTATGGTGCATAGTCATGACGCTGACAGGTCTGAGCAAGTCTGAACACGCAGTGTGACTGCAGTTTAGCGGAAGGTAGGAGTGTGTGGTGATCAGTTGGCGCGATGTCGCAGTTCGAGCAACGGGCGAACATCAAGTTCATGTGCAGATTGGGAAAATGTGCTTCAGAGACTTTGTTAGCCTTACAAATAGTTTACGGTGACGATTCTTTAAAGAAAACAGCCGTTTGCGAGTGGTTTTCAAGATTTAAGGGTGGACAGGAATCGCTGGAAGACGAGAGTCGCACTGGGAGACGTTCAACCCTACAACCCAACGAAGGTGTGGTGCACCATGAATTTGTACCAGCTGGACAAATGGTTAACGGTCCTTTTTACGTGTAAGTTTTGAAAAGAGTGAGGGAAGCAGTTCGAAGAAAACGTCCAGACAAATTGCAAGAAGGATGGTCACTCCATCACGACAATGCTCCCTCCCACACGTCGATTGTTGTGCAAACATGGCTTGCAGAAAAAAACATTGCAGTCCTCCAGCAGCCTCCCTACTCACCGGATTTAGCGCCATTGGATTTCTGGCTCTTCCCCAAGCTCAAAAAGGGCCTCAAAGGTAACCGTAGAAGACATCAAAACCAACGCGACGGCTGAACTTCGGAAGATACCACAACAGGACTTTCATCGTTGTTTCCAACAATGACAGGAGCGGTGGAGCAAGTGTGTGTGTTCAGACGGCGCCTACTTTGAAGGCGATTAAGTGACTGTGTACCTATGTTGTGGTAATAAAGAGTTAAAACAAAATTCCGGGAATTTTTTGACTCCTCCTCGTATAAGATTTTTTGTGTAAATTATGTTGCCCTAAATAGATGAAATTGGATTTAAGTTAAAGTTCTATAACACCACGAAATCATTTTGTAATAAAACTATTTTCTGTTTGCCTTGTCAAAATAATTTACGTGACCTAATTTTCATAAAGGAAATATAGTACTTATTAAAAAATTAGTTAATACAAAACTATTCCAAACATCAAATTTTAATTGCAAATATTAAAGGAGTGTGTTAAAAATCTCCTAAATTATATAAAAAATGTTTAATTTCCATAAAAATTATATTTATTTGCCCCAAAGAAGACCAACTAATATTTACAAGAATGTTATACAAAGTGTGCGTCTGAAAAATTGCGCGAAACATTATTCGAAAAAATGACAGAGTTGATAGATGTTCCGAGCTGTGAAAGAATTCAAAATGTTTTTACACCAAAGTTTAGTGCTTAAGTTCGTACAGGAGTAGTCAATATTTAAATAGAGACAAGTTATTTACCTACTACAAAACGGTAGTATAATAATAAACATCGTTAAAGCCATAAATTGTTGAAAGATCAGTCTCGCAATAAGTCAAACAAAATACACTTACTAGTGAGATATTGAGATTGTACACAATGCGAGGCAGGAAAACACCCTTCGTATAGGTGTGTGACAGCCACCAATACAAAGTTTAAAAATGATATTGATGTATTGTAATTATATATTCTATGGTTACTCCACAACCTAACGCCAGCTTGGAAGGTCTGTTTTGTCAATTAGAACAAAGTCAAAGTTCTTTTCACATGATTTATAATACAGCGTGTTTCAAGAAGAATATACGTACTACAAAGTATTATTTTGTTCAAACTATCGATCGCTGCGCCTCGGCTCGGCTATTGGAAAAACGAATACATAGTCTACTTTATTTAATAGCCGCTCGATGTCGGTTGTCTTTTGTTTTTCTTGGTAACCGTCATATGTTTAAAATGGCTACTCCGCAGCAGAAATCATTTTGTGTTCCCGAGTTTGCGAAGTGCAATTCCGTAATTACAGTGCAAAGACGTTTCAGGTTGAGCTACCAAATTGATCTTCCGAATGGGTGAAACATTCGCAGATGGTATCGACAGTTTGTAGAGACAGTATGTGTATGTAAAGGAAAGAGTCCTGGTCGCCCTCGTGTTTCTGAAGAAAACTTTGTACGAATTCAAACTGCTTTCCAACATAATCCTTCAAAATCAACTTGTGCTAGTCGGGAGTTACGACTGCCTACAACAACAATTTGGCGTGTTTTGAAACGTCGGTTGGTTATGAAGCCGTACAAGTTACAGTTGTTACAAGCTCTGCGTCCTGATGACAAACGGAAACGTGTGGCATTTTGTAACGAGGTTCGTGATGCTATTGACAGTGATAAGACTTTCGCACAACGCATCGTGTTCAGTGATGAAGCGACTTTCCATGTTAGTATTCTGGTAAACAAACACAATGTTTGAATTTGGGGTCTACAGAACCCACATGCAGCCATTGAACATGTACGAGATTCGCCTAAAATCAATGTGTTTTGTGCGATATCCCGATCATCTGTTTACGGCCCATTCTTCTTTGACGGAAGCACGGTTAACGGTCAGAAGTATCTCGTTATGTTACAAAACTGGTTGTTTCCGAGGCTGTACGAAGACAACTTCATTTTTCAACAAGACGGGGCACCCCCTCACTGTAGTCGCCAAGTGCGTGAATATCTTAATGAAACTCTACCAAACCGTTGGATTGATCGTCAAGGAGCTAGCGACTTAGCATGTCTCATCTGGGCTCCACAGTCACCGTCATAACATCAGTGACGAAGGACATGCTTGCCCGAGTATGGGAGGAATTTGAGTATCGACGTGATATTGTTCGTGTCCCTGATGGAGGACATACTAAACATCTGTAATCTGAACTTGAGAGGATTATAAATATGTGTGTAAAGTTTCATATTAGTATGTCTTAAAGTTTAATAAATATATATGCATATTTTTTGAAACACCCTGTATTTCAATAGGCGAAGAAATGACGTCATTCAGCTATTTATGTTTTTGAAAGTGTATTTCTTTCAACACCCTGTATTTCAATAGGCGAAGTGTCAAATTTTAAGTCGAAATGTTTTTGAAAGTGTATTTGTTTAAACAATGGAAAAAACCGAGTTTCGTGTTCTGATAAAACATTGTTTTTTAATGGGTAAAAACAATACCTCGGGTAGACCTGACCTAACATATTGTTTAAATGCAAACAATTATCGTTGCTATAAGGATATAATCGGAAAGCTGTTTATCTATTTACTTATTGGACTGTACAAAACAATTATACACTATTTCTTTCTGTTTCAACAAATTAAATACATAACTATTATTAAATAGTAAAATAATGGAAATCATGCACCCTGCCACAAGTCGATGAAAGCAATGGCAAAATTTACAATACACGATTGTATATACTTATATTTAGCAAAAATTATCTAAAAGGTGATTATGTTGATAATAAAAATGTTGTTTTCAGTGTAAGTGTGTTACAAGTTATATGTTGACATTTTTGTTTCAATTAAATACATAACTAATAAATAGTAAAATAATGGAAATCCGTGTTTTATTAAAACAATATACATATGTATGTATATGCATAATAAAATTTTATTTCGCTCTTTTTTGTACATTCTAAAATATTGTATAGATAACGCAAACCATGTACTGAAAAAGCAGTTTAACTGATTATATCTAAATGTTGGTTTTAAAAAGATTTCTTTCAAACACTGTCAAAGAGAAGTTGAGTATAATTAATCATCTCTAGACAAGATGACCTGCAGGCCTTTCGTTAGCATGACATGTTTAGGCATTTTAGTAATGCTTCAGAATTTTGCTGTGTATCGATTAATTGTGCTAAAGCATATTAAGAATAATTTAATATTTACGTAAAGCAAACATAAAGAACCTCTAAATTAGAAGTACGAAATTATTAGTTTATTTAATAGATTGTATAATGTATTGTGGTCCAAGATAAAGTTTACAGTTACATAGTATAGTTATCATATTAAACTAAACTTCAATAAATAAAGTAATGTATACACTTAGCTAAATAACTTCTATTATTTTCGGTAGATATATCTAGTGATCTGTTGCCTGTCATAAAAGTTGATTAATTTATTATAAAAATAAAATTACATGAATAAAATAAATAGATTGTATAATGTATTGTGGTCATAAAGTTTACAGTTACATAGTAACCATATTAAACTAAACTTCAATAAATAAAGTAATGTATACACTTAGCTAAATAACTTCTATTATTTTCGGTAGATATATCTAGTGATCTGTTGCCTGTCATAAAAGTTGATTAATTTATTATAAAAATAAAATTACATGAATAAAATAAATAAACTCTTTTAGATAGAATGAAGAAGATGAAGATTTCAAATTATCAAATAGAGAGACAATCGAAAAACAAATGAGTGCATTGATGTACTAATAAAAATGATAATAAAGTGCCCAACAGGATATACCAAAACGGAAGACAAGAAGTATATGAAGCAATAAAAAAAAAATAATAAATTTCTACAAAAATTTAAAAGCAAAAATTAAAATATAGAGTTTGTCGCAGAGAAAATCGAACTTTTTTAATATAGTAATTCTTAGTGGCGAAATCTATTAGGAGGGTAGCCGTTTATTTTTCAGGAATAGCAAACAAAAAAAAAATTTTATTATCGAAAATAGTTTTATTGCTTTTCAAAAAATACTCCTTAAAAATCAATACACTTTTGCATACGTTTAAACTAATCCGAAAAGCATTGCTGCCACTGTGAAGGCGGTATCTCCAAAATATGAGTTTTGAATGCGTCAGCTGCCTCTTCCGGCGTAGAAAACCGTCGACCACGAAGTTTATTCTTCACGTGTGGCAATAAAAAGAAATCAGTTCAATGTTTTGCCCGGTCAAATATTCAATTGTTTGAACCAACCTGTGAGAGCTCGCATTGTCATGGCGGAGATTAATCTGTCGTTTTCAGTTTGTTTTCCTTATTTCTTCAAAAACCATTTGCAAACAAATAGTTGCGTACCATTCGGAATTGATCGTTCTACAAATCTTTACAGGTACGCTTGCAACGTGACCAGTTTTTCCGAAAAGCAGGGGACCATTTGTTTTGATGTGCTTCGAGCGCGAAGAACTTTTGTTGGTTTTAGATCATCTTGGAATACCCATACTGTCGACTACTGTTTACTATCGGGTTCATATTTATAGATCCAAGATTCATCACCTGTGACGACTTTATAAATTTTCTTTGAAGCACCGCCATTGTATTCATTGTGCATTTCTTGGCACCAATCGACGCTAGTCCTTTTTTAGCGGTTGTCAAATTATGTGGTACCCAACGTGAACATAGCTTCTTAACGGCTAAATATTCATGCAGGATCTTATGCACGCTGGTGGTACTAATACCTAGAGATGCCTCGATCTCACGGTATGTCACATGACGGTCTTGCATTAACAATTCAGACAGTATATTTGTGTTTTCTGACACAACAACATTTATGGGACGACCTTCACGAAATTCATCGTCCAGAAAACGCCGTACAAGTTTGAATTCACTATACCAACGATATACTGTAGTTTTCGATGGTCCTTCATTACCATATAAAGAATTCCTCTCGTCGATGCATTCTTGTTGAGATAATCCACGCCGAAAGTTATGAAAAATTATTGCACGACATAAAATTTTCAAGTTAATGTTAACAATAGAAAGAGCGACCGGATAATAAAACTGTCAAGGTAAATATATTGTCAAAAATGACGAACTTCACGATGCAATCATCAGATCAGAAGCAACACTAACCGTGTTGCTAGTTCCCGAAATGCAAACGGCTACCCTCGTAACAGAAATATGCGTCAGTAAAGTATATCTTTCACCAATGTTATGCCAAAATTCATGGCATTCGCATGATTAGAAGTAGAGAAATTGCACATAAGGTAACAGAGTGTATTTGGCACTGATCGAAGAATGAATTATGAACAAACAGTGGCTACGGAAAATAACATCGAACTTGTGCGTGAATTTATCAGATATGTGACGAACTCCTGGTTGCGATACATGGGAATAGAATTAAATATTTCCAAAGATTTAATTCGTCGAATTTTGACATAGCATTTGGGAGTGAGAAAGATTTGTGCAAGATTTGTACTACACTAGCTAAATGATGATGAAAAATTGCTCCCAATTCAACATTGTACAGACTTAATTAAAGACTCATAAAGAAAGAAAACTTTAGGTATTCTATTGTAACTGGCGATGAGAGACGTGATGTTTTCGACCGAAAAGAGGCCGTTTAGAGAAGTCGAAAGTGAAGACAATGCTAATTGCTTTCATGATTCGAAAAGCATAGTACACAAACAGTTTGTACCAACTAGTCAAACAGTTAATGCTGTATATTATCTTGGTGTTATGAAGCGTCTTTTAGGGCGTATTCGTCGTGTGTGCCCACAATATCGTGAAAATGGTAGCAAACGCCTGCTACCATTTTTCATAATAATGCACCATTTCATCGCACGACGCTTATCACTAATTTTCTAACTACAAATTGCATTTTAACCATCAACCATTCACCGTATTTGCCCCCCTGTGGCTTCTATCTATTCTCCAAACTATATTTGCCGATGAAAGGACAATGCTATGCCAACGTCGAAACCATTAAAAAGGCGTCGACAGCGATTTTGAAGAACACCTCTGAAGATGAATTAAAAAATTCATTGGACATGTTAATTGACTGTGCAAAACGTTGTATTGAAGTTGAAGGCGACTACTTTGAATAAAATAAATGAATTTTACCAAAATAGTAAGTTTTTATTTTTATGTACACACAATACGAGTATAAAGAGGAAAAAATCTCTTATGATGTATTAAATGATTATTTATTTTGAAAAAAAAATATCACTAAAATATTTGTTGGTTCTCTGTATAAAGACTTCTTTATTACAGCAATCCTTAGACAAGTTGGAACCTAAAAAATGTATGATATGGATGTGAACCATACAGCATCATCACCTGTACCAGTTCCAGTGCAGAAAGACAGTCGGTTCTATAGTGAAGAAAACCATGCAGCAAATTAGCACACATAATTTCACGCTTTGTGCAAAGTGAGACAAAGTCATATTGGCTTAAAAGAATACTACAATTCCATTTTATTATGTACCATCGAACAAAACAGATATTCAGAATGGTATGATCAATAAAACATTTGAAAGAAATGAGGTCCAATTACACCACCTGACCATAACGCACACCAAGCTGTAACTTATTTAGGATGCATAGGTTTCTCATGAATAATTTGTGGATTTTCGTCACCCTAGATACGGCAATTTTGTTTATTAACATAGCCACCGAGTTCAAAATGTGCCTCATCGGAAAACATTATTTTTTGAGAAATATGTGCTGGTTGTTCATTGATTAAATTGACAAATGAACGACGTTCTAAATGATGGCTTCAATTCCTATGTTATTTGAACCTTATATGCCTTCAGAACTAAATCCTTGTGTAAAATACGTCATGTTGTTGATCCACTAAGTCCAAGTTGTTGTGAACGTCGTCTAATGGATATTTTATGATCTTCAGCAACACTTTCACGAACCAAACCAATATTTTCTTGTGAACGACCACTACGCCTGTATTTTTCACTTTTTTGATCTTCCACGGAACCGGTCTCTTGAAATTTTTTAATAATTCGACCAATAGTGCTTTCAGATGGAAGATTGTGTAAACCATAAAACTCACGTAATTTTCTAAAAACTGTTTTCACAGAACGCTGATTTTCATAAAATAATTCAACAATTTGAACGCGTTGTTGTACCGTGTACGAAGCCATTTTTATAAATGTCATCACTTTTTAAATGCCCACATACCCAGACAAATTCAGTGCTCCATCTATATTTTACTTATTCTTAAAAAAACAGCCTTTATATCCACACAAGTGGTTTGTACAATTTACTTAGAAAAACATGCTTGGTAACAAAGCTTATTTGTAGAATTTGTAGAAGCACCAGTTCAAGCTAATATTTATTATTAAATCTTGTTTATTTACTGTATCAATTTCCAATGTAGTTAATATCAGTTCAATTACACTAACTTACTGCAGCTTATTTTCTCAACTGTAAAGAACGTTCTAAACGGAAAGAAAAAATTGAAACGTAAATTAGATACAATCCGGGGAGTGCCAGAAAATTGCGAACTAACAAAATAAATTATCAACTTCACAAGCAGAAATCCGACAGCTTCCTATAAATTTTAATGTAGTATAGGATTTTCCCACTGTGCTAATGACTACTAACATGAATATGGAAACACGTGTTAATTAGTAGAACGGCTGATGCTACTGAGGTCCTGATGTTGCGGATTTCTCAGTTCCTGCCCTTTTCAGGTGTCCATCTGTGTCCCACTTGGTATCTGGCAGCCGACAATCAATCAATCGTGCGGCGGTACGACACCAAACGCCTTCTTGTGATAAATGATGGTCATTTTAATATGTATGCTAGCGCATAAAGGTCGGGTGAATGGTGTTACTGATATTTTATTTTACATAAATTAATGGACAACTCGTAAATAAATGAGAATAGAAACAAACCGTAAATTTAGAATATTCTCTTGTGAATCATTTTCGTCTATGCCCTTTTCTTATTTTTTATTCCTCTTATTTTATGTCTTTTCGTTTCTGAATTTTATACTCAAAGTATTAGGTTTTTTCTAAAGGTAGCTTAAATAATGTAATTAATATTTTTAAATTATTTTATAACATTAATGTATTTTCAGCTACTTTTAAAAGATTGTCAGTACCAAATTCAGTACAAAAAATATATATGAAGTGATAAGCATTTGTACATTTTCTGTAACATTTATATTATTTCCATCACACTAAATTTGTATGCTAAATGATTATAAAGTTTTGCATTTCTTACTAAACATCTAAAATAAAATTATCTTTTTACCGTATAATAAGTTATTCGGTTTCACTATTAACATTCTATATCGGCAACGAAAATCGATAATTCACAGGATGATATCATCGAACGATGACAAGTGTGAAAATTTTTACATGAAATAGTTTAGTTTAGACATGATGTTAACTCGAAAAGGGTTGACTTTATTGCAAAAATATAAAAATAGCTACTTT
The DNA here is from genome assembly GCA_031893035.1 of Dermolepida albohirtum. NCBI lineage: Eukaryota > Metazoa > Arthropoda > Insecta > Coleoptera > Scarabaeidae > Dermolepida > Dermolepida albohirtum. The sequence goes on along the minus strand of JAVIWB010003879.1, from coordinate 321,825 downwards.
TGTATTTATACAATAAAATGCAATAAACCACTCAAATTTGAAATATGTATCCATAGAAGTACGTTGTTTGTTGTGCAGTAAATATTGTATACATATTTGGGAGCGTAGAGATATGTTATAGGAAAGAAGTTGAGTATTGAACGACACATAGCCGACAAGGTTTCTACCAAATATTTCCTTTCGAAAATATACTTTCTTATGTACGTGTAATAACCTTCTATGCTTGGTAACCACCCAGTAAATGTATATCGCAAACACAACAAATTCGAAAAGTGCTTGGAAATCGTGTACGGTAAAAAATTGCAAAGGAAAAATATTGATTACTGATGTGTTACGCATTTTGTATCGAGAACACTTACAATTAGACATTTTGTGTAAGTAATTACTCGCCATTATCACTTGTCGTTGTTGGTACAGTTACATATATGCAAATTATTGCATTTAGCATGTGTAATGTTTTAAACTTGCTAGCAGAAAATATTAGAAAGAATTACCCACACGTAAAAAATTAATACCAAGCGCGGAATAGGTTTTTTCGTCATCAAATAACATAAAAGTGTTGTTCAGAGCTTCTCTAGGAATTCCTAGGTCTCCTAAACTAATTCGAACTAAAGTTTAATCTTGGCAAACCTAATTCAATCAGAAAACCCCAGTAAATGTGCACAGCACATGTACTACATTTTTCGTAGATATATATTTTAAATAAATAAGTTAATATTGAGGACAGATCTAATAATATAAGTTATATAGTTACATACAATATATTGTACGTGTTATATCTATTACACAGTAGAACAATAAATATAAAAAAAATCGTAAAATTAGGTATTTTTACATGCTAATCATATAACATTTTCACTAAATGTTGTATGTCCCGAATAACGAACCACATTAGATCTAGTCAGTTTCTTTCATTTGCAAATGAAAGAAATTGACTAGATCTAATTAGTATTATTAAAAACTGTAGGAATTGCAACACCTATTAACCACTAAGAAATCTAAACAAATGTAGGAAGTAGTCATTGTTAAGCACTTATTCAATTTACAATAATGGATACACACAATATAATATAGGGGTCCAACAAAAGATTGTTTCTTATATTGCTGCTTATCAATTTAATTTTTATTGTAATGTATTAAATATTATAACTTTTGTTTCACTATATGTTGAGCTTTAAGTGCAAAACACGATAGACATGTGATATCCGCCATGTTCGCGGATGATGAATTTTATATACATGCAAGAGTAGATATTTCGTGAGAATTTTCTATAAAGAACTTCTAATTCCCACTTATAAGTTGTTCATCACAAGATTGATTTTCGAGAACGATTGCATCCAAACTTTTTATGTTTTCAATTGATCTTGTTTCTTCAAAGTTGTTGACCAGATTCTCAACTATTGTCGCAATCGACATGTTACGACGCCCGAGTATCGTAAGGAGTTTTCTAACAGTCTCAGACATATCCATTGCGCTTGTATTGGTTTTTCACAATTAATACCCCCTGCTCAATTATATATCCACTCCAGAACGTTAAACAAAAAAAAATATTCAACGAAGCGATCTATTACACCTAGCCTCAATGACAATAGACGATAGAGATAATAATAATAGAGAATAGTGGGGATTTGCAGATCACGATGTGAGTCTCTTGTAAACTATGGAGTTCCTGTCATTGCACGAAGGATGTTTTCTTTGCTGTGAGAAGAAGTGCGGAGAGCATATCCAGAAGAAAAACAGCCTTAAATCATATACAAAAACATTTGCGTTATAGATAAGACGCTTTGTTCTACTACCATGACAACGTCTCCACCCATCACTCCAACATTTGTGTCGAATATTTACACTTAGCAAGAATCTGATATTACGATATACACGAAAATAACAATATAACAAATACTACAACTGCTCTCACTGAGCGGATACAATGTGCTAAATTCACTTTGTGAATTATCTAAGTGCACGCATCCCAACTCCTGGCGATTTTGATGTACCGTTAAGAGTTGGCAGCTCTACTGATAAGTGATGTCTTGCTACTATTCAGTTTTTTAAGTAAATTATTAAAAAATATTACAATCTCAGTATTTATACAGCGAAATGAAATTGACGTAATTTTCATTTACAAATTCGTCGTTAATTCAACAACAAAACACTGTGCAATTTAAATCCCTTGTTCTTCTTGGGACACTTTATTTTCAAATAATATTAGATTTTGATACAGTAGTAAGAAAAAGTAAACTGAAATTTATTTTCTACAATTCAAAGGAAAAAAGAGTTGAAACGAAGATATACAAAATGTTAAAGAAAAGGCAAGAGTCTTTTCGAATATTTTGTAAATGATTGAACTGCAACATTAGAAAACTAATACGAAACAAATATGTAATTTTAAAGATAATATTAGAATTAAAACTATAACCGTAGGAAAATAAAAAATAATCATACAAATTAGTCGATATAAAAAGAAATAAATCATAATAATCAAAAATAGAATATGAGAGAATATAAAATGTGTTTTATGAATAATCTACCTTATTGCCGGGGATGAAATATACAAGGTGGCGGAAACTTTAACCAGTATCTGGTAACTAAATTAGCCCAGGTCTCAATTATGATGAATAATATATTTTAAATAGATATTATTGTACTCTCCTGGAAAGATAAATGTACATATTTAAAAAAAAACAGAGAGCCTACAATAGACATGTATTTATTTATTTAATTCTTGGTATTAAGTTTTGGGATCGCTAAGCCCTTATCGGACTAAAATCTTTTATCTGTGCGAATTAAATTCCAGGAAGGTGAAGGATGATATAATGCGTTTTAGTAAAATTTATACAGAATTGTTAGAATCCTCAAAAAAGTGTGTTTATGAAAGCGCATTTACCGTTTTTAGTTTAGTGTCTTATATTCTCAAAAAGAAATTGCTAGAGAAGTAAAAGTTTCATACCTAGCAGAGGCAAGAACTGCAACACCAGCCAAAAAAAATTGTTCTCAACAACAAGCGCTCGATAACATTGTCACTGACAATGCATTGAAAGGGATGATAGAAAAAACATTAAAATTTCTAAGCATAATAGACAAACTTTTATCAGAGCTGTTACTTTTCTACCGTCATTTAATATAAAAGTATCAAAGTTGGACCTTGCGATCTCGGTTAAACGCTATTGGATTAAAGTGTTACCAGCCTTGGATAAACCATCTTAAATCGAGACAATGAAGAAGAGCGTCTACGGTGGTCCAAGACACATACAATTTTTTTATTGGAGAATGGAGAAATGATTTATATAAAATTATATGGCAAATATTTTAAAAATGTTTTCTTATGTCACGTATTAATTACTGTTGTTAATTTCTCAATCACAGGTAATATATAGTGGCTAGTCACGATTCGAAGCGGTTACAGAATCTATTCGAAATGTTATGGAAAAGGATATATAGCGTCAAGTGTTAAAGATTCCCCAGCTTGATGCATTATAAACTGACTGAAACAGAACCTCTGTGCTTTGTCGAAAGGACAAGCTATTCTGGTGCTCTTTATTATTTCATTAAACGCAGAGGAAAATCCTTCCTTGTTTTTGTAAGATGAGGCTCCGTGCCATAGTGCGGTATCCCCCTGGTGATTGAAAACTCACCGAATCGCGATCCAATTGAGAATGTTTGGAGTGTTCCCGAATCACAATTTAAGTGTTTTAAAAGAAAATAACAAAGCCTGGAAAGAAAACAGAAAGATGCAAGACATCGAAAAAGCCTATATCTTGCAGTGAAGTAGTATATCAAATATAGAAATGATTATTTGCTCTCTTAAAGCATTATGAATAATACTAACATTAAATGTCTTATTCAAAACATACATCTAACATCTTTCTAAGAGCATAAATTTTTTCCTTATAACAAACAACGTATGGCGTCTTAACCTCGGAGCCGCTTTTAAACTGAAATTTCGTTTCTGAAACTCTTTATACTATTTGAATACGGTTATTCTTCCTACATCTGTGTAGCTCAGAATTGTCTAGCGTTTTGTTTTTGACTACTAGTACGATGAAAGAGCGTGCGTGCTGTTTACACTACACTATTAGCTTCACAACACTACACAATTAACTACACATTACACAATTCTGGAGCAAGTAATACGTTGAGACCAAAGCGTCTGCTATAGTGTAGACCTAAACAGGTTTCAAACTACACTGAAATTGTCAAAACATTGCAATATTCGATTGCGCTATATTGCGAAACTCTGGTAGTCCCTTTGTATGTAATTACTGTTTAGGCATATATTCTTACTTTCCTTCTATTTTCGTTATTACTCTGTAAATGAAATGTCTCTTGGGTAAATACTACTATTATTGCTGGTAAAATATTTGTTTAAATAAATAAAATATACATATGCATGTTACAATGATTCGTAAAAATATAGTTAGACTGGAATATGTAAATAGTAGTGAAACAGTAATGTATTTGCGAATATAATAAGTATCAATATCATATAAAAATAGTTTAAAATTTAGGGGCAAATTGGCATAAGAAATGTGGCACAAAGGTTTTAATTTTATTTACAAAAAAGGAGCCGATATTGGCAAGTCAAGTGCCAGTAAGGCTTTTTAAAATGTTTGGTCTTTAATAGACGTTAACGTTAACGTAAACCCGATTTGTCATTCGCTATAAAAACGGTAATAGATTATTCACTTAACGATCGTGCAAATAGCTCTAAGATAGAGTACTAGAGCTAAATATGAGTACACGCATTAAAATCTAGAGCTAATTCCAACACTTTTTCAACTCTTTTCCGTTGCCTTCTGACGAAAATCATTTTTTGGTGTTAAAATAAGTAGTTATATTATTTATGTACGGGAAGTATCAGTATTCTATAAAAAATGAAAACCAACAAACACAAAAGAATAAGTTTTCATTAATACGGTGTCAAAATTATATTAAAAATGAATGAAACGTGTCTTCGACGGTGAATATGAGTAACACTAACACGTTTTTGAGTAAAATTATATCCATTTGCTTGCACCTTTTTAAAGAATAACATTTTATTTCATATTATCTCTTTATTTATGTAAATAACTTGTACGAATTATGAACCTTCATCGCCCATATATTATCATAAAATAATTAATTTTAGCTTCCTTACAAGTCAAGTTATTGAATTTGATTAAGTGTACTCAGATTCAGACAAAAAATAATATATATTAATATTATATATATAATATATATATATATATATATATATATATATATATATATATATTATATACAATATATATTACTTTTTTTTTGAAATCTAGTGTTTTACTGTATTGTGATTTTTTTCTAAATAAATATTCTAATTCAGTTCTCATTGGACTAGATAAAAAATTGTTTTTATTCATACTAGGGCAGATTACGAAATTTAAATATTCTTTAGTCCTAAAGACTAAAAATTAATTTTTATGTTAATAATAATATGAAACTCAATTTCATTCCAATAAATTTGCATTTGATTACATAGCTTATATCTGTCCACAATCACGTTCAATTTATCTTTGCAATGTCTCACACCACTCCAAGTAATAACGCGGTATCGATTGCTATCGCTCTTACGCGGCGGCGTCCCCCAAACACTTAGTTAATTTAATCAGTGCCTCCCAACTCTGTGGATCTTCACTTCTGGAAAGATGCGACGTTCTTCCTCTCTTTCTATTCCAGGATACCACTTCATAACGAGTTGGCGAACTTCAGAAGCTCATTCCTCAGCGATTACCGAGTTTCCTGTATCCGTTCGTTTATCTAGAACATTATTAGTCCTCATATACATTGGACTTCAAGTAATAATTGACTTTCGTTCATTTTGGATTTTAATGAGGTATAGGTCTATTGATTATAGACATTTTGGATTTTAATGAGGTATAGGTCTATTGAGCTTAACCTCTACATGATTTTAGAAGTTTGTTCTTTTGCGTTATGCCTTATTTAAAGTAGACATTTTACATACTAGTGCATTTTTATTGAACTTAATTTAAAACTGTAAGATTTTCGTGAAGAAATGAAATCAATTATATGCAAATGCCTCACTATTTACATCAGTGTCTGCAACGTATGAGTTTTTAACGATAACGTTAACATGTGTTAGTAACAAATTATACTTTTCCACTTTATAATAATGTCGATAATACTTGGGTTTACTTCATTAAATATTCGGAATATATTTGAAGTTGATCAGAAGTCATTTTAAGTATTTTTACTGTGAGGTTCTCCTCTCCCACTGTTTTTCCGCATTTTTTCACATCGCTCTCTATATTGTTACTTTTCTGTTTTTCTTTCTGCTTTTAATTCCCACATAGTACTGTACATTTTCCGTTAAATATAATGTAATAATTGTGATTATGCATATACAATAATATTCAGTGCATATAAAGTATGGAGATTGAAGTATATTATATGGACTTATGTATATTGTTACTCTGTACAATGTTAAATTATCATTAAAAGATTGATATTGATATATTTAAGGACAAATAATTTATTTAAGAAAATTTAATTTATATTTCAAAGGACTTACATATATACTATGGAAAGTAGTTGTAGCATATCGAAACTGACTAGCAGTGAAATTAAAGTAATACATCCCGAGCGTACTATACTGGGTTACAATTTGGGAAATTTGCTAGCCATTCCATTTTCTTTATACCAATTTATTTTATCATTATCGTCCACGAAAATGAATTTTTTACCACTGCTTCTGCATACAGACGAACAATGGGCCGTACTATTTCATCCACATATTTCTTGGCGAAAAAGGGTCCATTTTCTATCATGTAAATGTTCGTGTGCCCTCCTTTTCTTACCCATGATAATACCATTACGTCATCATCTTCATTCTGAAGCCTGTGCCGAATTCACGCCCAATTAAAATACGCTCTTTACTTAATTGTAACAGAAATATGGATTAATCATTGCATAATACTTATCCTCCATTCATTATGACCCTAATTGATATGCATTTGCCTATATTCTGCTGACTCTTTTTTATGTTCTGAAGTAAGAGGAATGAAATGCAATATAAGAAAGGCGTATGTAAACAATTTCTTATTGTTTGCGTATATAATAGTCTTCCAGTAGTAACAAGCAAACTCGCTTTGAATATGGGTTCTATTAAGAATTAGGTATTTACAGAATGTTTATTTTGAACGACACCCAAAATTGGAAATCTTCCCTGTTAAGCGAACGGTGAAGGTGAACTTTTGATTATTGTTCGAGAAGTGTATTGAAAACGCTCTTATAGACGATTACTTTAACTGATGCGAAAACATGTTAAGATATGTCAGCTTTCGTTTTCTCGTCTAAAAAGGTTTAAACTAGCTTACAGAAATATTTGTAGGTGTTACTGGCAATATTCTCTTAACAATTATATAGAATATTTGATAATGGTTTTAAGCAATGCAATTTGGAATAGGTACTTTTCAAGACAAACCAGATTTATTGTTCTGATTGTTTCTTATTTTATAAACCGTATCAAGTACTTTGAACATCTCATTTACTTTTTTTAAAGTGCTGCAGTTCAGAAGTGACTTCGTTCGTCTTTTTAATTACATTATTTATTTTACAGTTATAATATATGCAATTTGTATAAATTCCTAATAATAAATTTGTAGATGTAATACGAGGGTAGCCGTTTATATTTCGGGAACAGGCAACATTGTTAGTGTTCTCCGATCTGATGATTGCATCGTGAAGTTTGTCATTTTTGACAATATATTTGCCTTGACAGTTTTATTATGCGGTCGCTATTTCTATTGTTGACAGTAACCTGAAAATTTTATGTCACCGAAAAATTGAATTAACTCGCGAGCATTTTCGTGCAATTATTTTTCATAATTTTCGGCGTGGATTATCTCAAAATGATCGATTAGATGCATTCTTTTTACGGTGATGAAGCACCGTCGAAAACTACAGAATATCGTTGGTATAGTGAATTCAAACTTAAACGGCGTTCTTTGGACGATAAAGTTCGTGAAGGTCCTCCCGAAAATGTTGTTGTGTCGGAAAACATTAATGCAGTGTCCGAATTAATAATGCAAGACTGTCATGTGACATACCGTGAGATCGAGGCATCTCTAGGTATTAGGAAGACCAGCGTGCATAAAATTCTGCATGAACATTTAACCGTTAAGAAGCTATGTTCTCGTTAGGAACCACATGATTTGATAACCGCTCAAAAAATGACTCGCGTCGATTGATGCCAAGAAATGCACAGAAAATACAATGGCAGTGCTTCAAAAAACATTTATGAAGTCGTTACAGGTGATGAATCTTGGATCTATACGTATGAGCCTGATAGTAAACAGCAGTCGACTGTGTGAGTATTCCAAGGTGAGCCAAAACCAACAAAATTTGTTCGCGCTCGAAGCACATCAAAACAAATGGTCGCCCGTTTTTTCGGAAAAACTGTTGCAACCGTGCTTTTAGAGCCTTCTAGAACAGTAAATTCCGAATGGTACACAACTATTTGTTTGCCAAAAGTTTTTGCAAAAATAAGGAAAACAACCCGAAAATGACAGATCATTCTCCACCATGACAATACGAGCTCTCACAGGTCGGTTCAAACAATTGAATATTTGGCCGGGCAAAATATTGAATTGGTGAGCCATCCTCCATACAACCCTGATCTAGCACCCTGTGATTTTTTTTCCCACTCGTGAAGAATAAACTTCATGGTCAACGGTTTTTTACGACGGAAGAGGCAGTTGGGGCATTCAAAACTCATATTTTGGAGATACCGCCTTCACAATGACAGCAATGCAAAAGTGCATTGATTTTCAAGGAGCATATTTTGAAAAGCAATGAAATTCTTTTCGATAATAAAATTTTTTTTTATTTGCTATTCCCGAAATATAAATAGCTACCCTCGTATAACGGTATGCTGGTTATGGTTAGAACGCTTCCTAACACTATTTATTACTTTTGTCGTTCAATTGCTTATTATTATTTATTATTACACTGAAATTTCAAAATTTATTTTAAATAAGAAATTATTATTATGTATTATTGTGCGAGAAAGTCTCTCATGTTTATTAATTCGTTTTGCCTACTTTAGAAAACATTAAAAACAAGAGAAAACCAATTTAAGTAATAGAGAAATAAAAAAGATAAAAATAAGTTGTTTAGAGTAACCGTTATCATCTCTTTAAAATTTCTTAAGTAATTAAAGTTTACATTGACAATATTCAATGTAAAATTAAAAGATATATTTTAATAGGCATAATAAATATATTCTAGGCATATGCTACGATTCGAGCGAAGCATATAATTACCATAAAAGTCCGTGTCAAAGATATGGGGTATACTATGGTTTACACCATTAAATGTTAAATAGTTTGCCGTTTAGATTTAAAATGAACTAAACCTAAATATTTTCTATATGAAGTAACTATTATAAATCCTTGATTTCTGTCATTGTTGTTTGAAGAATTGTTATATTGTATTCGATTCTTCTTCTCTATCTCACATGGGTAATGTTTACCTTGAAAACAAAAATATCGTAACAAAATACTTAAATTTCAAATTCCTGTTACTCTAACACTGTTCTCTCTTCGCTCTTCGTCGAATATATACCATTTGCTCGAAGATTTACAGCCGGTAAAAGCTAGTGTTTCTCACGAAAACCGCTTCGTATTACTGTTTTACTTTTCTTGTCATCCGTGGATTTAGAGATTTGTACGAGGCGTTAATTTTCTCTTCTTTTCTTTCTTTTTTTGTTTTTCGGGACTTCGGACACACCGAACGCTAAGTTTATTTATGACATAACGAGAAAGTAAGCAAGCAAACGTGAAGAAGAAATAGAAGAAGAAAAAAGTATTGTTTGGCAGTCGGGCGTGATGAACGCGGTAGTTGGTTTTTAAGTTCGGAGCGTTGTTATTCCTAGACCTAGACGATACAAAAAATCCAGTTGTGCAGGCAGGCGCACAACATTAGGGGTCGCTATTTTCGTATACGCAATTGTCTCACTGATTAGAGTCGTGATTTATCTGACAGCCGGTACACGTAATTGCTGCGCACGTCATAACTCAAAACTTTAAATTATTTCAGTCATATGTACACGTATATTTTATATCATATATAACCACTACGTTTACTTACGTCAAGGATACTATTTTGGATAATAATATTTTTATATTAATTAATAATACTAATGTGTCAAACGTGGATAGCTTCAGAATTACTTTCTAAAAATAAGTTCGGAGCACAACGAGCGATGGGGTAGAGTTGATTTTGTCTATTTTTAGATTCTGCTTTAGAGATCTATGATGTACATAATTTTTATTTGTAAACATGTAGATAATCTTCCTCATTAAAATTCTTTGGTAAAATTCGCACATCTAAGAAGAAACCCGCCAAGAAATAAAAATTATTTCCTAATTAAGAATAGCATTGTAGGAAATCATCGTTCTTAGCTTTTATTAAGCATATAATGTTCACTAAATACCGAGGTCATCTTATTAAAATACAGAATTTACGTAATATTGATTTGGAGAACTAACAACATTTAGTATGACTATAAAAAAAAGAACAAAGTGCTGAAAGACTTTTTCAAATTGCTCATGTGATATTGTAGAAATTCCCAAGTATACAAGGGAGGATCATTAATTAGGGACGCTGATTAAGGCAACATTAACAAAAATCATATTTGTTTTCAACTTGCAATCCTTCAAACCATAACTGTCAAAATTTGAATTCAACCCGTAAAGACGATTGTTATTTCAATAGAAAATGAAATATTTTTAACTTGTTTTGAAACACCAAAAAAAATGGAATGCCGTTTTGTACCTAAGTTTTTATTTTTACAGAACAAATCTGCATTAATTTCAATCATAAAACGTTTTAACGTAACCGGACTAGTACATTTGATGCATAAAGCAGTAGACCTTCAAAATACGTGTGTTAATTAATTATTAAAAAGTACATGATATTGTGCTAGGCTTCCATGAAATAAAATTACATGAAGTAACAGAAATTCTACACGTTACATATGAATCAGTGATTTCCATTTCTGATAATCGATAAACGTCCCACCTGACAGGCTGGGCGTACTATAGTAGATAAATTTGAGTCAAAATACTCACTATTGGATGTTCCTGTGCCAATGGTATAACACATCGGTCGAAGTATCGAAAATATCGTAGCTGTGCTTCAGTTCAAAATGAGCCATATCAGGCGATTCCATGCCGTTCACAGGAATTGGGAATCTCTGAAATTACATTATGGCGAATTGAAGTTTATCGAAAAATCGTCTTCAGCGATGAAGCTCATTTTCACCTTAATGGCTTTGTCAATAAGCAAAATATGCGTTATTGGACAGCGAAAAGTCACACGTGCTTCAAGAGACTCTATTACAACCACAAAAAGTCCATATGGTGTAGATTTCATGTCGGAGGTGAGACTAGACCATATTTTTGCATGGATAAAAATTATCGCCATGTTGCGGTGGATAGAGTTCGCTATCGTACCATGTTGCATGATAATTTTTGGCCAGAATTGGATGGGTTCGATATCAGTGATATGTGGTTCCAACAAGATGGTACCACATGCTACACAGCTGGTCAAAAATTGATCTGTTCAAGGGGAAGTTCGGTAACCGTGAAATCTCGAGAAAAGGTCAAGACGAGTGGCCACCTCGCTCATGTGATTTAAAGCCGTTAGATTTCTTTTTATGGACTTACGCTAATTCGTTGGTTTATGCTAACAACCCAACAACGTTAGAGAAGTTCAGAGACAATATCGAACGCGAAATTGCCTACGTTCCGGTCGATATGTGTGAAAGAAATTGGCTCCAAAGAATTTATTGCTGCAAACATGCTCGCGGTGATCATATGAACGAGATGGAATTTTATAGTTAAATGTAATATTATTCAGTGTTATATTTAAGTACAAAATTGTTATATGTCCATATTGAAAAACCCAATATAATGTTGCATTACATTATTTATTGTTTGATCGAATATGTAAACGTTTCCTCGATTTATTATTTTACAAGCAGGAATGAACTTTTTCGGCCACTGAAGCAAGTCGATCCAAGTTATTCGTTAAACATGGAGTGCGATCACTTATGGGAAGAAGAAGTATACATTTATTAAAATTTATTGCAGGGCAGAATTAATTGGGAGTTTCTTATTTTATGAGCAAGCATGATAGCACATTTCGCCTTTTAGCGGCAAGGGCCAATGTTTTATGACGAGTGTACATATCATTAATGTGTTACGATGCTGACAAACTTGAACCAGATGCTTTCCATGAATTTGAATAATATTTCTTTGCCTAACTACTTACTTGGAATCTTAGCCAAACCGAGATGTTGCTTACATACCTTCAAATATATTGAAGAAATGCGGCAAATGATCTTTTGATGACGAATGTTGTTCGACAAGCTTGGTTTCTTCTTACAAAAGTTTGATCTGATTAAATCCTGCAGTTGTGGTGGCGAAATCATATTTACTAACACATATTTTTCTATTTGGTACGTCGCAACTACTATAAACATTTTCCTAATTAAAGGCGCATTGTATATATCATCCATCTTAAACAAGCAAAATCGTCCTCAAACTATAACACAGCCAATTTCTGTTATACTGCAGTGCATCCTCTGGCGACAATGATCACATTTAAAAAGAATTCAAAGTCTAAACCTAAATACCTCGTACTTGGATTAATCGATTAATAAAATATTTTTTCACTATTCTATCCAAATTGGTGAATCTTGACTCGCTGTAATCTTTTTTTTTCTATCATATTACATAATATTAAATTTTCCAGAAATTTTAGGTGTTATTCATATTTTATTTATTGTAATTGTTAAATCTCCAGAATCACTTGTAACAACACTTCCACACTCTTGTTTTTCTTTATATCTGCCGGTACTTTGAACTCTTTCAATTGTAATTTGCATAATTCTTGATAAGTATACATTTGGACATGTTTTCCTTATTTTATTTTTTTACATCATAATCACTTGATTACTACATATGTACTTTAATCTTGCTGGCATTTACAAATAATAGTTACTTTGAAAGGAAACCAATAAAACGAAAGTACTATTGCTTTAATAATAATTGATAATAGCTAATAGAGTTGTGATAGCAAGAAAACTAGGAAGAATTACCGAACCTATTAATTATTTCATACGTTGCCTGCCTAGATATAAATATATTACTTGTTTTGGAGATCATTTTTTCCTTTTATAATCACTACCTCTTTCTGTGAGAATCTCGAAAATTTGTACGTTTATATACACACTCCATACGTGATTACCTATATACGTGTTTCTGTTCAGAATCATAGTTATATAATAGTTCTAACATTTTCAGACGTGTACAAGTATGAACATACATACGTTTTTATTGGCAAAACAGCCGTCAAGCAAGACTTGTACGCAGGGTACATTCCACACTCCAACGCTATCGTTGCATTGTACCGGTTTTTCTTTTACTTATTTGATTCATTTTCTAAATACTTGCCCCAATTTCGTGCATTTTAGGAATAGTTTTCTCTACGAAAGGCACTAAGACAGAATGTTTCCTCTCTTCCCTAGAGGAACAAGCCGAGTGCTTTTAAAATAGAGAAACATGTGTTAGTCATAATGACTACTAAAGTTAAACCTGTAAACAGATCATTAAGTAAATATCTTGGAGATGATAATTTAATATATTTATAAATACTCGAAACGCATTGTAATTAATATATAAAATTTTATTAATTATAGGTTAAAAGATCTTGTTCTTTTTTCTATCTGTTCTTATACTACAATTTTTTACCTCTAACTTTTTAATTAGCATAATACTAGAATATAGACATATACATACGTAAGAGAGTGTTTAGTACATGAAACACAAAATGAATAGATATCGTTGTTTTCAGTGTAATTGCAAATAATAATAAACTGGTATTTAGCGCTTGTTAGAAACTCTTAAATCTGTGTTAGAATTTTCATATTACGGATTAGTATATTAGAAGATTGAGAAAATATATTAAAATTATTAGGCTGAAACTAGGTTATAGTTTCTGAGATTAGAAAACGTATTTTTTACAGAATTTGTACGAGAGTGGTCTGAAAAGTTTCCGACCTCACCGTGAAGATAGCATCGCTCATCAATAAAAACTAGGGAATATGATTGTGTATCTATTGTCAGGTACTCACCAAAGTTTCAGTCATTTTGAACGCTCAGTTGTTATTTGATAGTCCTTTGAGTGAGTCGATGTGAGTGTTTTTGTGAAAATGGAAAAAATCGAGTATCGAGCTGTCATTAAATATTTGCTTTTAAAAGGCAATACGCCTACGCAAATCAAAGATGAGTTGGACTCTGTGTACGAGGACTCTGTACCATCATTTACCACAGTGAAATTTTGGGCAGTTGAATTTAAACATGGCCGTAAGAGCTTGGGAGACGATGAACTGCAACTACTAACGATAACATCGCTAAAGTTTATCAATTGGTGTTAGACGACCGTAGAATTAAGGTGAGAGAGATAGCAAAGAATATGAATATGACCAAAGAATGTATTTGTCACGTGTTAACTCAAGATTTAGTCACGAGAAAACTGGCCGCGCATAAGGTGCCGCGTTTGCTAACGTTAGACGAAAAACGTGTTCGAATGAACATTTCCATTTGGCGCAGTTTAGGCGCAATAAATCCGAGTTTTGGCGCCGATTAATTACTGTAGATGAAACTTGGATACACCATTATACGCCCGAAACAAAAATACAGTCAAAACAGTGGACTGCAAAGGGGAACCTGTTCCAAAAAAAGCAAAAACTGTTTCGTCTGGAAAAGTGATGGCTACCGTTTTTAGAGATAGTCATGGAATTATCTTAATCGATTATCTTCAAAAAGGAAAACTATTAAGGGAGCATACTACATATCATTACTTGACAAGCTGGAGGCAGAAATTGTGTAAAAACGGCCACATTTGCAAAAAAAGAAAATCCTGTTTCACCAAGATAACGCGCCGTCTCACACCATGGCGAAAATCCACGAATTACGATTTGAATTGCTTGACCATCCGCCTTACTCACCAGATCTAGCCCCAGGTGACTTCTTTTTGTTCCCTCATCTAAAAATTGCGCTCGGAGGACGGAGATTTTCGTCAAATGAGGAGTCAATCACGTTTGTGAACAATTATTTTCCAGAGAAAAACACCGACCGAGTACTATTTGGACGGGTTAAAGAGATGTGAGCATCGCTGGGAGAAGTGTGCAGTGTTACAAGGAGATTACGTAAAAAAATAAATATAACTTTTAAGAAAAACTGTCTCGTATCTTTCTTAGGTCGGAAACTTTTCAGACCATCCACGTATTAAAAATCGCTGCATCAAATCTTTATTTGGTATCACCTCTATTTACGGAGACATACTACTATTACTCGCTTTTTTGACAAAATCTTTATAATTTTGAATGAGTGGCAATACTAACAATATACAAATCACAGAAAAAAAATTGATGTTAGTTTATGTTGGTTTTTATCATATTGAGTAACATGTAAAACATATTCATAAATAATATATGAGATTTCTTTTACTGGTCTTCTTCAGATATCTTTATAAATCGTCTATTTAGAAATATATTTGAGCACTGTTTATATCTATGCTACGTATTATTTTTAATTTTTATTCACTTCTACTGATAATGTCTAACTGTGTTGACATTTCTGTTCAGTAAGGTTTAGCAAGTTATCATGAATCGTTTATCGCAAGAACAACACTTCCAAATTGTGGAAATTTACTTTGAAAGAAGTAAATCTGCTTGCGAAATTCATAGAGCACTTCGTCAATTTTACGGTCAACATAATCGGCCTAGTGAGCAAGCAATTCGTGCAGTTATTGATCGTTTTCGCACTAATTTTACTCTTCTCGATTCAAAACAATCAAGACAAAGAAATGTGCGTATCGAATAGAATATTGCTGATGTAGCGTGAAGTATTGAAGATGACGTCGAAATGTCGATTCGTCGTCGTTCTCAACTTGTTGGCTTTATCCTTCGACTACGTGGAAAATTTTACTTAAGGATCTTGGCTTTCGTGCCTATAAAATACAGCTCGTGTAAGAATTGAAGCCAAACGACTATCGTTTGCGTCGCATATTTTGCTGATTGGGCTCATTTGAAGCTGGCCGACGATGAGCATTTTTATCAAAGAATTGTGTTTAGTGATGAAGCTCATTTCTGGCTAAATGGCTACGTCAATAAGTAAAATTGCCGTATTTGGAGCGAAAACAATCCTCAAGCCGTTAATGAATCACCATTATATCCATTAAAATTGACTGTTTGATGCGGTTTACAAGCTGTCGGCATCATCGGTCCTTATTTCTTTCAAAATGAGGGAGAAGCTGCCGTTACGGTGAATATTAAATTGACGGCCAGATTCATTGAAAAAAGTAGTCAAAAATTAGACTGATCGAATGGGCCATGTAACTCTTAGCCGCGGCGGACATATGCCGGAAATCGTATTTAAAAAATAAATGCCATGAAATTATCTACCCGATTATAATAAAAAAAATTTCATTTCAACAATATTTCTGACATGTATTACCATTTTAAGTTCTCAAGCTCTTAAAAAAACACCCTATACTATAAACATTACATTTATTATCTTTACATTTATAGTAAAAAGGGAAATAAAGAAAAATATATCATATAAATATAATTATTAAGAAATCATTAAAATTGACATACCAATGTATATATACCATCAATCAACATAAACATATATTTGATTTTGACAATACTACCATTTTATACAAAAACCATTTACAAATATTTTAATTTAATAAATGACAGAAATGGAAAATTTGTACACAATATTAAATTTCATGTGCATACTCTCTATTCAATTTTTTTCGCATATGTGAATGTATTGCCATAAAGCCACAGACACCTCAAATATTAATTGGATATATATTGAAATAATGATTGATGACGTGTAATTTTAAACAGTAGGTTTACGTAAGTTTTTTCTATACATAAAGAAATTTCCTTTTTAAATTATAATAATAATTATTATAAGTAAGTGTCAATTAGTAATATACTGATAATTTTAAATACAATCTTCATCGTTTTATGAACTAATGTATATATATATACATTAATTAGTTACACTTACTTATAATAATTATTATTATAATTTAAAAAGCAAATTTCTTTATAAATAGAATAAACTTACTTAAACCTACTGTTTAAAATTACACGTCATCAATCATTATTTCAATATATATCCAATTAATATTTGAGTTGTCTGTGGCTTTATGGCAATACATTCGCATATGCGAAAAAAATTGAATAGAGAGTATGCATATGAAATTTAATATTGTGTACAAATTTTCCATTTCTGTCATTTATTAAATTAAAATATTCGTAAATGGTTTTTGTATAAAATGGTAGTATTGTCAAAATCAAATATATGTTTATGTTGATTAGAACGTTTTTTCAAAGCAGTGCTATTTTTTGAATATTTATGAGCTTTAACTCTTTTTCCATATATTGTTTTGTTTGTCCTTTGTATGCATCATTACAATCATTGCATTGGAATTTTACAGATAACATGAGAATCATTTTTTGGGAACATTCTATTAATTTTGTGTGCAACTTTATTATTATATGGTAATATTCTATTAAATTTTTATGATAGCTTGTTTGTAAATGATCAAAATACATATTGTAGTGATAAATAAGAAGAGCGAAAATTTCAATTATTTAGAAAGAACCACCAGAATGATTTATGTTTTTTTTTTGCGGATGATTATTATTTTTAATGTTATTATAGATATTATTAAAGCGGTTAATTTTTGATCAACGCGACATGGTAAAATCCGATATACTAACGGGTGTTTTTTTTAGAGGTATAGAACTTTAAGTTGGCAACACTTTTTTAACTGGCGGCCATTTTGTCAGCTGTTAAGTGATTTATATTTAGTTTGGTTTGTCATTTCAACATGAATAGACTGACGCCTGAACAACGCTTGCAAATTGTGCAAATTTATTTTGAAAATCATGGTTCTGTTCGAAATACGTATCGCGCACTACGTCAATATTACGGTCAACATAATCGTCCATCAGAGCAATTAATTCGATTAACTATGGAACGTTTTCGCACCACGATACTTTAAATGATAACACGCATCCAGAGAGACGTCGTACAGTGCGTACAGAAGAAGTCATTGCTGCTGTAAAGCGTAGCCTAGAGGAAGACCCGAATCAGTCTATCCGCCATCGTGCACAGGAATTGGATATGTGTCCATCCACTTTATGCAAGATTTTGCGGAAAGATCTAGGTTTGCGTGCTTACAAAATCCAACTCGTGCAAGAATTGAAGCCACACGATCACCTAGCAAGGCGTAGATTCGGTGAATGGGTCCAAAACAAGATTTCCGTTGATCCCGATTTTCATAATCGAATTTTGTTTAGCGATGAAGCTCACTTTTGGTTGAATGGATACGTCAATAAACAAAACTGCCGTATTTGGAGTGATGATAATCCTCAAGTGTACGTTGAGACACCGTTATATCCAGAAAAACTGACTGTTTGGTGTGCTTTATGGGCTGGTGGAAAATTGATCCGTACTTCTTTAAAAACGAAGCTGGTCAGAACGTTACAGTCAATGGTGACCGCTATATGATTACTGACTTTTTCGTTCTTCAATTGAACAATCATGATGTGCAGGAGTTGTGGTTTCAACAAGACGGCGCAACATGTCACAGCTCGTGCCACAATTGATTTATTGAAGGAAACGTTTGGTGACCGCATAGTTTCACGTTTCGGACCCTTGAATTGGCCTCCAAGATCGTGCGATTTAACGCCGCTTGACTATTTTCTGTGGGTATATGTGAAGTCGCGTTCCAAAATTCGGCGGACCACCAATTAAAGTTATATTTACAATGGGAAATTTTAGTGGGATAATTTGGCGGCAACTGTGAATGCCTAAAACGTATAGGAATTCCTAACTGCAAACACATATATAAGCATTTAGTCTGCTCATTGCCACAGAAGTATATAACTATAATTTGTAAATGAATACTTTAATATTTTTCCATTTGTATCTTATAGAAATGCTCACAATCCATTAAAGAAATCTTTGCATATGTATCCAGACATGCGTATTCCAACATTTATATGATCACGATTATGAACAAATATGAAACTTTTACTTTTTATTTATAAAATAAAGTGTTTACTAACCATCCCTGTAGAATTATTACAATATATTTTCGATAATATGAAAAGATGGGTAGATGTATGTATTGAAAAGAAACGTATACACTTTCTGCATTTGCTTTAATAAAAAACTTACAATACATTATCTGTTAGATTACATTCTTTGTACATTATCTTTTGTCACTATTTACATTTTATTATAACTTTATCTACATTTAAGAAAACATCAACAAAACACAACTATATTCATGCCATTTCTCATCTGTAAAATGTCAAAATCAAACACGTTTGTGAATTTAATTCGCTGTAAAATTATTCAGCCAACATTTAAAATGAAACAAGGGTTCTTTTTATTATACCACCACATTTTATTTGAGTTTAATAGTCGCTATCACTTGAAACACTGTCACTGCTGTCGTCAGGGCCAATAGATATAATCAAAGGCTCTACAACAGCATCCATTAACCCATCAAGAGCTGACATTTTTATTTCTTCTTTGATCACATGGTCTATACATTTTTTCCATTTGACGGAAGTAATGTTATTTATTGCATTTATTAACAGTTGCCGTATCTCTGCTATCTTAAATGTTGTGTTGTTTGAAGCGACTTCATCTTTGATTTGTGCCCATACCAATTCAATAGGATTCAGCTCACAGTGGTAAGGAGGCAGCCGTAAAACAGTTTTATGTGCTTCTCTAGCCTTTTCATCTGTTACATATTTATTATATTGGTCTTTATTAAGTCGCACTAAATGTAATAATTCTGCTCGAACCATGTCAGGATTAAATTCTATATTTTTGGAATGCAGCCATTCCTGTATATCTGCTTTCTTCCAAGCTGTAGTTGGCACTTTGTCTGCTTTTCGAGAATGATAGGAAGCGTTATCCATTACGATTACTGCATTATCTGGTAATTTGTATAATATTTTCTCAAACCACTTTTCAAACACAGTTGCATCCATCTCATCATGATAATCACGTGTTTTTTTTCCTTCGAATAAAAGTAACCCATCCTCAACAAAACCATCCTCAGATCCGATGTGAAGTATAATAAGTCTGCGACCTTTTCCGGAAGGATGTTTTAAGCCTGTAGATAATCCATCAATAAATGCTTGTCGGTGACTTGTAACATTTTTGTCAACCCACACCTTTTGTTTCGTATGTCCTTCGTTGACCCATGTCTCATCTAAATAATAGATTGACCGGCCTTCTGATCTGTAGGACTTAATCGTGGCAAGGTATTTGCGTCTCCAGCGGATTATTTCACTACGTTCAATCAAGACGCTCTTTCTGTCTCTTTTCATATATCTGCAATAATTTGAATATATTTACTGAGCTAAAATCAATCTAAAATCTATCAATTTTATTAGGCACAATCTGCAACTTACTTGAAATTAAGTTTTTTCAGCAAACGATGTAATGTTGTACGACTGATGTGTGGTATATCATCACGTTCGTCTATGACAGCCATGATTTTGTTCAGTGTTGGCAATTCGTTTTTATAAAAAAAGCTATGAACAATTTGCCGCACAGCATTTCTCACTGTCTCATCGAAAAGAGCTAATTTGGAAGGTCTTCCAGTGCTTTGCCTTGGAGCAGCAACATCACCCTCATTCTTATATTCCTTCAGTACACTGTACACTGTACTCCTTGCAATTCCTAAAACGAATGTAGCAATAAATTAACCATTAGTATTATCATATTTTACACTTCGTACCTAATGTTTTTGTTATATTTAACACCACTTGTCTTGTTGAGATATCAGGTGTGTCTTGTTTTAATGTTTTATACATATTCAAGACAAACTCCTTCTCTTCCAGTAACAAGTGACCTGAACGGCTGCGCTTTCTAGGTGGTGATATAGGAATCACCTGTTTCCCACTTGTACCCGGCGGTTCATCCATTACGGAAACGACGCAAATATAAATAATATTATTGTTTAGTTCTCAAAAGACCTCTTTTGTACAAGTAATTAACCAAATATAATAATGCGCTGAAAATACTACAACCTAACCTATCACTCGTAAAACAATATGGCCGCACTTTCTCATCTAAATATAGCTGTGTTAATTTATCTTCACAGTAACCAATCCCAAGGCCACATTTTTGCGCCAGATTTGAGAGGTGGTCCGCCGAATTTTGGAACAGAGTATTGTAACTATTATTGAAATTTCTATATTTAAAACTAGTCAATTTAATTGCCATATCAATAACATTACTTTTGATTTTTAAAAGATGACGACGAGACTTTGAAAATCTACCAGAAAAACTTTGTTCTGTGAACCAGTTTGTTTTTATTTTATTGTTTCATAGATTCAAGTAATGTATAGAAAATTATGTATTGTTTGTTTCTACATCTGTGATGAATTGAGTTTTGGAATAATAACTACTGAATCTATCAAGACTGTAATTTAAATGTGAAGGAGCGGTTATTCGGCACTCATCGACATAACCTTTGACAATCAGAAGAGGTGCTCTTATCCCAACAATTGAAAAAATTGTAAAACTAACGTGCTACATTTGATGTTTTCGCGGACGTCCTGAAAGAATCATTATCTCGACGTTTCAACGAGATCGCACTCGTCATCTTCTGGAGCTGGTTTGTCATTTACTGAAGATGGAGATCGTCTGGCGTGTGTCTAGTGGTGCACCTACTCATACGTTACTGACTTGATGGGGAGGTTGCCTTACAAACGTTGCGTGCGATCGATTGAGTCGGCCCCAATATCTGTGAATTCTGTAGTCGGTCCATGTGATTATGCGGAGATTGCATTCTGTCCCGGTTCGTTTCAGTCTTATTCTGTAGGTTAGCAAGGAGCGGTTTTCATGTTTGCGGCAGGCGTTGGCCTTCGTCACGTTTATTCAGGCTATTAGGTCTCTTCTCTATCTCGAGCGCTTCTCTAGGTTTTCGCTTTTCGCTAAAATTTCAGTATTGTCAAAATCGATAGAATGTCCTGTTGAAAGCCTATATTAGGCCAATGATGATGCTGTTTTTCTTGACAACAAAGTTTCTGTGTTCTTCTCTTCTAACGTTAATTCGCCTATTCGTCCGCTCCACGTGAGATTGATCTCACTCTTAGCACTGAATCTCGTACACATCCTGATCTTCTACTGGAATTATTTCTTTCGTGTTGCCATTTTGCCAACTATCTTTCTATGTGCAGTAAAAGCAGTGTCAATGTTGTGTTTTCTTAGACGCTACATCGACACCGTATCCGTATCAAATTTTTGCTTATATCGAATATAATTTTATTCCATTCTTATAGTTTTCCAATTTCAAGTAATTTTTGCGAAAAAAAAAACCGTTTTTCCGTAGAATTTTAATATATGATATGAAGTGGAATGCCTTCTTTAGTGTCCAGCACCTTGAATACAATGCAAAGCTTTGGATCACTATATAGTCATAAAAATTAAATTTCTCAATTTTTCAGTACTAGCTTTCAAATCTTTTGTAAAATATGTACATATTTACACCTGTACTTAAGATGGCCATAAAACTTATTTCACTGTTGTGATCCTCATTCATATCTGGACTATTCTGTTTTTTTGCATATGTCTGTCCAAATTGTCTTTGGTTGTGGCTTTTTCAGCCTCTACATAATCTTGACTCTGTTTCGCCAGCTTTGCACATTAACTTTAGAAATTCCAGACTACCTAGGTGATTGGGTGATTTTCCTCTATGTTGCTGATCCTCACAACTTTATATAACTTTATATTTGTAGATACCAGCTTTTCCACTGTGTGCATGACACTCATTTATACTAGACTTCCCGGTTTATTTTTTCTATCGAAAGTTCATGCTTTGTAACTTTAGAATTTATCGCATGTTTTTTTTGTTATGCTATCTATGTACCTTTCATGTTATTCCCATGTGTAGCGAGGAAAATAACAGTCTCACTGGTCAAAGTCTTACTTGATCAGATGAGGTGAAATATATGGGGATTGTACCTAATACCCTCAAGAGAACATTGCCCTGCGGGCACACAATTCTCAGCACGTTACTCTACAACTTAGTTTGGGTTTAACTTGAGTTTCTCGGGAGAACATTGCCCTGCGGGCACCCAATTCTCAGCACGTTATTCTACAACTTAGATTGGTTTAACTTGACTTCCTAAGGAGTATACATTAGTGTGAGGCCCTAACAGGGCTAATCATAGATACTTTTTGAAAGAAATTTCTTGTACTTTTTATATTGAGTTATTTAAACTTCGACATTTTTCATTTACAAAATCTGTTAGCTGCTTCTGATTTCTTTTTATATTTATTAATCAGTTATAGGAGATAAATATGTTAAACTAGATATTTAATAATGCAAGCGTCGTTAAAATTCAGAGGAACACACGGTAAAAATTAATATTGACCAAAATAGTAAATAGAAATGTGGTATGTTAATCCGAGAAAGGAAGTAAAATTAAAGAAAACACGAATTTCAATGTGCAACATAATGTTTGGAACTTTTTGTACATGTACTGTTATCAACGACTTCCAATTGAGTAGTTAACGAAATACATTTACAAAATAATAAATTATTTAGGCAAAAATTTTGAATCTTAAGCAAACTATCGGATAATATTGAAGTGACAATTTTGTTTTATAGAAGGTATTGACGTTCAAACATAAAAGCGCAAGGTTCCACAGCCTTTTCTTAATTGCATTAAAATTCAATGATTAACGAGCGGCGATCAGCGCTTGATGGGAATGAAAAGGATGGTCGTACTTACGTATGTACGTATCCAAGAAAAGGATTCACGTTTATATCTTTGGGTCACAATCGTAAATTATCGGTGGAGACTACCGACAATACTTTATGTATTCCACAGATCGTTATCTTTATTTCACTAACCTTTACGGCGGACACTTTCTAAGTGAACCAACTGGAGAATCTGCGACGGCTACTGTGAAGGGATAAATGGTCTTCTCCTCTTGCCTGTTGTGAATTTGTAAAATATATATTCATCGGCTAGTCCTTCTGACTGATTTATGTCTTGTTATTTTCCTATTTTGTCGTCTTTCATATGTCATTCATAATAATGCTAGACAATTGAACAATTCCATTGTATGCTCTTGGTGTTGCAGTAATTTAATTATAAATGACTAAATTTGGAGAAATATAATAATATTATATAAAGTTATTCATAGATTAATACATTTAAAGACGAAGTGTATACAACGAAAACATATCTAGGTGAAAACAATCAAAAAAAGTTCGACGAAGAAAATAGTATTGACATTTGTTCATTAAAAGTTTCTAAAAAATATAAAAAGCATAATATGTAGTGCTTATATATTTCTATAAATAAAATATTACAGTATTTGTTAATAAGTTACTAGTTTGATTTGAAATAGCTTGAATACATGGTGGTAGAGCTTTCCTTTTATTGGTTTAATAGTGCTCCAAATACTAAAAATTTTAATATTTCTAAGAAACAACGGTCATGCTACTGAATTATGCCAGTTAGTTACAACTGAGACTGACAGTTTCATGATGAAATGTACATGAAAATTGAATTTCTTTAAGAAAAAATGTCTTATAAGTTAAATATACATATGTATAATATTCTGTTTCAGAAATTTTAATAGTCGTATGATCTGCAATAGTACCTGAATGGTTCCTTAGGTACTGAGTATATATAATAACGTGCAACCGAATAAGTCACCATATACATTTCACTTTTTATAGTGAATGAAACAAAATAAAACGTCTCACGTGAATAATATTTATTTAAGCATTCGCATATATATGTACTATATACAAGAGCTTTAATGAATATTTAGTTAATCCACCCTTCATCTTAATTACTATACTTCGGAAACAAGATTGGAAACCTCTCCTCTTCCTCCACGTTTTATCTTAGTATGTCTAATGTTGGACATCTAGACGAATAAACAATTCATTTTAAACTATTCCAGGCATTTTCGATTAGTTTAGGTATGGCAATTCGGAAAATAAAGTTCTGATAGACGTTTCCATGTGGCATAGTGCCCTATCTTGCACAAATATGTAGGCAGAACCTAAAGAATTAATGTATAGAATAAAAATTACAGTAACGAAGTAAACATACTAAGTTATTCTTCTGATATGCAGGACCAAGTCTTTACAGTTGAGAGATGTTTAACAAAACAAGCCACTTCTTTATCTCCTCTAACCGCGATTCATCACTGAGCACATAATGTTAAAAGTTTAACAATTTAAAATTAAAATGTTTTGTTTTCATTTGGAATGCATATAATATATATATATATATCATGCGTTTTATGTATATTACTATTTTATGTTATGAATATTACACTAGTTTGTATACATAGTAGTTTATATAAGCAGAAACTTTTGTCGTCATGTACACATTGTACGTCACGGGACCGAGATCACCCCACCCGGCCGGCTGCGACACCGTCGCTGCCGAGTGGTAGCATAACGATTCCCCAATAGGTACAAGGTTGACAGTGCCAAACATTTACACTCTATTGAGGGTGTATGGGTACCACAATGCGTAGAACGCGAAGGGAGGGGTTTTGAACTGCTTTTCGTTACGTTCGTATTCAAACCTATATTTATGTATATAGAACAATTTCAACTGTTTCTTTTCTATTTAGTGTTTGAACTGCTACATTTGTGCTTGTATAATTATATGCGCATGTATCTCCACATACCGAACAGTTCGCTGTTAAAAATAAAATTGTTTTAAACATTTGTGTGTTTTATTTCAATTACATAGTGCTTTCAAAACAGAGAGATATTCAACACGTCCTTTAAAACAGATATTTTAAATTAAATTCCAAATTAATGTTGCATACGTTTTCCCAGTGATCATCCTAATGCCTTAATAATGGGTACGTTTTATCGACGTGGACGGTAAGATTTCTTGAACTTATTTTTCTACCCTGTCCATGATGTGACTGGAAATGCATTCTCTTTTACTACTTCCCGACAAGAAAAATTTCCTGTTTTAAATAAAGTCTCTATTGCAAGACTTTTTTATTGTAATTTCTTTACATTTTTTCATTGTTCAAAATCAAACACTGTACACACATGCCTTTTTTAAGTCTCAAAATATATAAATATTTTTGCAAAACATTCACCTAACACTTGCAACGAGATTCCCTTCGTATTACTCATAAACGGAGTTAGGACATAACATAGTCGTGGATTTCATAGGCGATAGATACGTCGATGTTTGACGGTAAGAAAATCAAATAACTGTATTATCTCCTTCTGTCAGATCCATATATCAACGAACTAGTCTTGTATTAGTTTGAGACTAATTCAAGCATACCAGTGACTTCGATTCTCTCTCCAATAAATTCCTGTACGCATATCTGCAACTTGCTTCTATTTTATCTCAACCTTACAGGAATCTTCTAGATCGTATAACTAACAAGTCGAAACTACCACACCGTGTCACCCAAAGACACATCCGAAATTTCAAGATCTTACCACCCAAGCCTCCACAACATAATACTTCTATGTAACATACCATCATTAACCTCTGTAAATAATCCTTATCTTCCAAAGAAATATCTGTTTATTCCAAAAGGCCTACTCGCAAATACATTCCTACAGAATAATTATTGGCGTAGAGCCTGCTCTTGTCAGAATCTCTCCGGCTTTCGAAACCTCAAAAATCTTCATCCATGTTAAACTACCGAAATCTAACTTTAGAGATGTGAGGTTTTAGCTCATAAAGCTATGAAAACCAAGTCTCTCGTCATTGCACTCAAAGCTTATAAATGCAACGTCACTGTTTGCCTTGGACTGTAATGAGTACAAACATAAAATACAGACCCTTCTACAGGATGGTTTCTATAATTTCTTGAATGAATTCGCACTTCACGAATAGGTTATAACTTCCATAAAAACGTCTTCTATTCCTGCTGATACTCAAAGAGCCTTATTATACAGCAACCCCAAAATTCCCACGGCCTAATACTCTTCTACATCTCACTTATAAATAGTGATTCCTTTATCGAAAACTCTGAACATGCTCTTCAAATGTTGAATGACTTACTAGTTGACTTTGGTATTGAATCCTTACTCACCAAAGTTCCTATATCTGACACCATACAAATAATCAGACAAGTTCTATCCACTAACAACCAGCTTGATGATTTAGCTGATCTGGTAAAAACTTGCTTTACGTCTACCTATATCCAGTTCCGTGGCAGTTACTATGATACAGCTATAGCATCCCTCTCTCCTGTCGTATCCGACGTCTTTATAAAGGCATTCGAACAACAAATTCTATACTTCTGCAACCTAAAATCGCTTATATCATTTAAACCACTCTAAAATCGCCCCATGGTCGGAATTTCTTGAATAACATAATTGTTTTATTAAATTCCCACAACAATGCCATAAGTTTCACCATGGAGGTTGACTCATAAACTTCCTTTCTTTCCTAGGTGTCTTGGTGATTCGTCGTCTGGATGATTCACTAGGACAATCGGTTTACCGCAAACCCAACAACACAATGACCGGTGTCTAAACACCCTTTCCCATCATCATTCCGCCTAAAAACAGGGCGTCATCAACTTCTTTAGTTTAAACACATTTGACCAGTATTCTCTACTTCAGAAATTAAGTCATGTCACCAGTGCTCTAATAAACAACAATTTCTCCAATCATAATATTTAATAAACTATAGACCGACAACTTAACCTTAAAATTTCACAACCCAAACATCATGCTCTCTTTCTAAAGTTCATCTACCCTATATATAAGCCATCGCTGACCACATCAGTAAAATACTTCTTAGAAACAACATCAAAACCGTATTTAAAACCCATTCGAAACTTTCAGAACCATTTTCAGTGAAAGTTCGTGATTCTCTAAAAGAATCTGGTGTGTACAGAATTCCCAGATCATGCGGCAGTGTACATATTGGCGAAGCGAAGTAGTCTGTCCGCACGTCATGTTTACAGGCATGAACGTTGTACTAGGCTGCTGTATGTAGCTGGTTCTGTACTTGCTAGGTATAGACTTGCAACCGGGCACCAAATCCGATTCAATTCCACCGAAATCCTGTCCCGAACTAGCCATTACTGTGGCCGAAAAATCCGTGAATCTATGGTATACAGATCTCCAAACATTCTAATAACCTAAACCATGATGACAAAAGTTTCAATGCCACAACGAAATCAATATCAGCAGTTAAGCTCTGAAGATCATCCATGCAAACGAAGACGAACTGTCTGCAACAGAAGTACTGAGAACGCGGTACCAGTTCGGAAACCAAGATGAAGGAAATATATTACGTACCCAAGTTTATGGCGTTATTAAACGAGTCAAATCTCTCCTTGGTACCTCAATAGTAAGCAGTGGACTAGGCTTCGATTTCTCACCGAGGGCAAGGTTTTTTTCATTAATGTCTGCCTTAATTATAGCATTGTAATAAGCAGGAAATTATGAATTGTTGAAAAAATCAATTTCGAATATTTTAAGGCAACTTGTGATTATTATGTTATATTGGTAATAAAGTAAAACAAACTTCATTTAATGTCTGGATACATCGAAAAAATTAAAAATAATTTCTAATAATTGTGCTGATATTGAGTTAACTCTTGCTAATGATAATGAGTTTATATGTACCGACTATGTATAATATCGGTTGTCAATTCTATTATCAAATATATTTTCTCTATTATAACATTAAATTCACGTCTTAAAGCTTATCTAATTATTTTAATGATAAAATACACAAAAATCAAACAAAAAAGGAATAATATAACAGACAAGTTAGGTAGTTTTGTTATTAGCTTCTTCACTTTAGGTATTTTTGTTGATGTAAATGAGATCAAAATGGGCTTGGGAAAATGTCAAAGAGGTAAAATGTCGCGATCAGAGTGTTTATTTATAATCTGAGAGAGATATCGTCATTCGTATGCGGTTTGATCTCCTTTGATACGGATGCCTGTCGTTCTGATCATCGTTCTCTCGTATAAAGTTCACGAACAGCTATTTTGACGTTGTGCTTAAACTGTAAACTATTAAATGTTACTAGTACTATTTTGACGGTGTGTGCATTCTTGAAAGCCTTTTGAGGTATCTATCTATACGCGTGTGTCTATAAATATGTATGTGACATGCAGAACGATATGAATAAAACAACTAAAATAAAAAGAACAATTGAAACACCATTTTTATTTTATAGATAAGTGCATAACTTATATAGTTTTCATAGAAAGCTCTTAATGTTTATTAATAGGGTTGGCAAATGGCAACATACATCACGTACCTTTCTTATTTTGGCATGGGAACATACAAAAATTGTTCACATTGATTTCAATAATGAAGTATATAAATGAAGACAAAGTATCGGGAACTTTTATGTAACTGAACTATAATAATTATTGAAAGTAATTTAATGCACAATCTTATTTCATTATTTAAAACTACAGTTTTTGCTAACATTACGACTACAGAGGTTTTTAATGTAAATATTGTATCATTAAGAATAAAAGAACGAAAGCATGTGAATGAACCAAAAGTGACAAATATAAATCTGCATAAAGCATAGACGTTTTGTAGCTTTACGAACCCAATATATCGTTAGAAAAAGAAAACGAATTCCCTCAGGCAGTAAAAACCCTTAGTCAGTACATTACTTAAACATAAGAAACGAGCGAAGATATAATCTGACACGAAGATTTAAAAAAAAACATTTATTATGTAATTATTCAATTCCATATTAAGAATGCTACATTTGTAACGTCCCGTCCTGCGCTTAGTAGGACAATATTGTATTGTCATCTAAAACCAATTTTTTCGCTTAACCTCCAGGGTGCTAAACTTGCTCATGAAATAATCAAGAAGAGTGAGGTGGGGTTCTCTATTAATTACTTTTAATTGGCCGCCACAGTATTGTTATCCAGAACGCCCTAAGTCAGTACTGAAGCAAAAAGTGGATCAATCAAATACGTTCGGCATTTAATTGACTAACAAAAAAAGGAAAATGGTTCCTTTTGCAGTAAAAAAGTTAAGATTTATACAAGATTATTTTATCTGTTCAGTTACCTATAAACCTATACGTATTGCCGGTTCACAAAATAAATATTTTATAATATATGTGCCACTTACAACAACAAACCAAACAAATCAATAATGAATTGTAACTAATCAGCGATAGTACGATATCTGCATTCCACGGATAAAATATGCGTGGGATAAAGAGGGTATTGTCTAATATAAATTGCTCCGAAGAACGTAACCATCACTACTAAGATTTACTGTTAACAACTTCATCGGGTCAAGATCGCAAGAAAAATTGCCATTAAGATACCAAGTCAGTTTGGTAACACAATAACGCGTTTTCATACTGCTAACATTACAAAAGAAGCTATTCAAGATTACGGTTTTAATAAATATTAAATAATTCTATATCAGCCTGATTTCCTGATCTCGTCCCATCAGATTTCTGTCTCTTTCGCTCTCTATCAAACAACCTTTGAAAAGTCTTCTTTAATAACGATGTCGTGCTTCAAAATTGACTTGGCGGCTTCATTTCCAAAGTACTGGATTTCTTCAGACGTGGAATCGAAATATTGACGTATCGTTGAGAAGTAATCATAAATAATGGAGGAGTGTTCTTAATTAGTTTATATATTCTGTTTGTTAACAATCATAAATTTTAAGTTAAATAAGTTTGCTACGAACTTATGCATTGATGGTAAT
Organism: Dermolepida albohirtum; assembly: GCA_031893035.1. Taxonomy (NCBI): domain Eukaryota; kingdom Metazoa; phylum Arthropoda; class Insecta; order Coleoptera; family Scarabaeidae; genus Dermolepida; species Dermolepida albohirtum. The sequence goes on along the minus strand of JAVIWB010003879.1, from coordinate 290,982 downwards.
TACTTCTTGTTTTTTTAAGTGGATTTATTTAAGCCCTCATATATCAATTGGATATATTTGCCTTCTTCAAATACTACTCCATTGTTTTCCGTATAGTATTCTCGCTACCCATTCGTTTAGAAGTATAGAATTTGAATTCGGATATTCCCCTAGAGTTCGTAGATTGAGGAAAATATAATTCTTGTTTGCTTAAATAAGTGCAGTCCGGAGGGTGCTGCTAGATTTTAATTAAAGGTATGCGGTAGGTATACTTATTTATTTACACTTATATTCTACAACAATAACTACTGTATGACAAAATAATTATCTGTAAAAGCAAAAACGTAGGTATCAAAGCCAGTATATGTTAAATGAAATAGTTAAACTAAATTATATTAAATGAAAACCGTTCAAGTCATTATTTCTTTCAGATTGTCTATAAATAATTTACAGAAATTCCTAAAGAATTCATTGTGTAGTGAAGCACTTGTCCAAATTAGTTATATTTGAGTAGAGAATTGAAGAATAAGTAGAAATACAAAGAAATAAAGAGATGCGATAATAAGAAATTCAACAAACGATAATACTATGCTAAATGAGCAAAGAAGAGCTATTTTTATAGAAAAATGAAAGATTAGCAATAATTAATCCAGTAGTAATTGAAATGAAGTAATATTATTGTAAAAATGTGAAAGAAATCTATCTCTGCAGAAAATCGTTGCTTTGTTATCGTATTTGCTTAAGAAATATCAGTTCATGTATATGTATATAATTTCAGTGCTTAATTTATACTAGTTTCTGACAAGTAGTAAGCGATCGTCATGATACGCCCCCGTATATAAAGTATTAATATTTTATTCACGAATGACAGTAAGACATGCAAAGCAAGTTCATGGATAATTAAAGGGTTAAACTACCGAGGTAAAAGGGGCAAAAGTTAATAAACAGCTCTATTTCAGAATACATGTACTGGAAAATTCATTTCTCTTTCTCATTTCATGCCAACGCCAACGCCGCGACGAGGAGATTCCCTAACGTACGAGTACCGTGACAAATGATGTACTCATTTACAAAATATCCACGTCCCGTCACAGTCGTCCGTACGACTATTAACATAATAGTCTTACGGAAACCCTTTTATCGTTTCTCTCTTAGCCGGACCAATTTTTAAAAACGTCAATGAAAACCCGACGAAAATATATCTAAAGACCTTAAGGTACGTTAAGGCAGAGGAACATGACATTTTGAAAGACGGCGGCTGAAGAACTTTGGTATAAATTGTTAACAAGGGTTTAACAATGACGAACTAGTGTTACTATCAAATTCTCTTCACAACAGAAGTATAAACATAGTGGTGATATTAGTATTTTTATTATATTTGGAAAGCGTTGGAAAAGTGTTCAAATACGTACAGAAAAATAAATTGATGAGTTTATAACAATTAAAAAAATATATAGATCGTCCTCAAAAGAGAAGAGTAAATATTGAAAATTATTAATGGGTTAAAAAATTACAACTCTAAATATTTAGATATCGAAAATAGAAAATTTTATAAATAAACACTTTGCAAGACCCGGATATTTGATTACGTTAGGCTTTTATTTATTGCAATTTCTCCGTAAAAAATTGCTTCTTCTCATTTTGACTTAGTTTAATAAAGTTACTTCTTGATTTAATAAATATTTTTTATAAATGAAAAAGCATTTTCTATCAAAATCTGCCGATTCTGCTCTGTGTACGACTAAGGTAACGCATGGCATTAGGGGGTTGCAGAATAGGTGAACTGTTGGTGATGATCACATTCCTTGTTTCCTGGTGAGGTATTGTGCCTATATTTTGGCTGATTCTTTGAATAACATTTTCCACTTAGCTATTTACATATCCGTGTTCCTTGATATTTGAAAAAATGCTAGAACTTCTAAAAAGGGCGACAGTTCCGGTATTTACAATTATAGACTTGTTGCCGTTGTCTTCACTTTCGCAAAAATGTTGAAAGTGCTAATTCACAATTATGTTTCGTATGGCATTAGACTATTCTATTGCACAAGATGGATTTGTCACAAAGGCCTACTACCACTAACTTCTCATTGATATCCAAGGAACTAGCTCAATCTCTTAATGCTCATGGGCAATTGAATGTCATTTACGCGAAGTTTTCAATGCACGGGAAAAGTCCGTGTCAATTCCGATTTGATTAAACACAAAATTCTGCTGGGAAAGTTGTATTTGTTTAGCATCGGTAGATCCTTGCTGAGATTATTTCAGTCTCATTTATCTAATAGAGTCAGTTATGTAGAGTATAATGGATTTAGGTCTCGGTTTGTCTGTTTCGCTTCAGGAGTATCGCAAGGACCAAGACCACTTTCATTTAATTTTCATAGATGACCTTATTAAATCTATCAATTACTCTTTATTAGCCCACGCCAATGACATTAAAATTTATCATACAATATCACATAAATTTTCCAGTTGACCACTAATGCAAGCTTTATTGTGCTTTGTACCTCTGAAAGAAAGAATATTATTACAATAATAATTATTAATATCTTTATATTTAAATGCAAATTAAATTACACTCTTCTTTATTGTGTATTCAGAAATCTTCTGGTAATTTAGCAGATGTTTAAGATAACTAAATAAATTAAGTCCTTTAAGGCTTTCTTAGAGTTTTTTAGGAACTACTCCAGTGGTAGAACTTATAATTGGTATAATTTTGATCTAGATACCATTGTTTGTTTCCTTTTCTCTTCTGATAGAAGAATATATTTATCGCATTTCTCTGTATATTTTTACTGAAGTTTATGGGCGTTAGAGACCTCTGCGTTCTTCAGCACCACTCCCATAAACGGTACAAATCTCACTTGCAATATCCTTTGCACTATTACTTTTTCTAAAGCAACGAAGCATTATTTGCCGCAAATACTTAATTTGGCTGTCCATGTTGATTGGCGTTGAAAAACGCCTGAAACTGATGCTATAGACTGCTAATAGATAAGCCTGCATGTTTATATAGTCAATTAAAGTCATTCCTAGCGTGATGCGAAGGAAACTTGTGGGATGTCCTAATAAACATTGCTCGTCTTAATCACCATACAAAGGGTACTAGGAAAGTTTTACAATACAGCTTTGTTTATTTAATTTTTTCAAAGTAATTTCCTCTACACTCAATACACCTCCCAATCCTCCGAAACCAACCTTTAAACCAGTTCTGCCAAGTTTCACTAGGGAGAAAAGCACACTCGTTGTCCCAAGCCCGCAGAAGGTCCTCATCACTGGAAAACCGCCTCCCTTTTAGCTTCATTTTCACATGCAAGAACAGTGCAAAATCGCAGGGAGCAAGATCTGGACTGTAGGGAGGGTGGTCGAGAAGTTTCAATCCTGTCGTGGTCAAACATTCGATGCAGGCTTTGGCGCGGTGAGGTGGAGCATTATCGTGATGGAGGAACCAGATGTCCATTCTTGACTTTGGCCGCAGGTTTTTCATAGATCCAATGACTTTAGGCAATCACTGTTCAGTATACCACTTAGCTGTGACTACACAATTCCACTCGATTTGAAAAATACAGCTATCAATTTGTTCTTTACAGATCGGGATTTTCTAACAACTACGGGTGTGTCCTCATCATCAAAGACCCAAACTTTGTCTAGAGCTTTGGTCGGCACATCTTAATAGCACAGTCAGGTCTCGTCACCTGTCACGATGTTGTTCACATTCCGTGATTGTCCCTTATAAAACTTTTTTAGCATCTCCCGGCACCAAGTCACACGTCGTGTCATCTGCTCTTCAGTCAGTTGATTCGGCACCTAGAGATAACAAAGTTTTTTCACGTGCAAATGATCGTGCAGAATCGTACGAATTGCTGATGCATTTAGGCCAAAAGTACCCTCTATCTGTGGCTATGTCACTCGCGTATCCTCGCCAAACATTTTCCTTACAGTAGTAATGTTTTCCTCCGTATCTGACGTTCGTGGCCTTTGGAATTCTCTATACTACCTGAATATCGTTGTACGATGTGGACAAACATCACCTAGTGCAAGAGTAATTTCTTCGAAGCACTGGTCTATATTTAAATCACGCACGAAATTATAACGAAAAACAGCCCTTATGTCACTTCGTGACCACGATGCCATCGCAAGCACTTTGCACTCTAATGAATAACTTAGCCCATGACATGGCGCGGCGGCTACTATGCACGCATGAACATATCTCAACATGCAGCAACAAGCAGCTTCCTACGATTCATTATTGCGTCATATTGCAAAATTTTCCTAGTATCCTTTGTAATTAAAACATATCAGGTATCTGGGAAAAGTACAGGAAAAATACCTGGTGAAATGATTGCAAAAAAGTTCCAAAAATTTTACTTAAAATTTACCTGTTACAGAAAATTTAGTAAATTAATATGTTATGACAGCTAAACGTTATAGTATAAGCTATATAAATGCTCGACTAAACATTGAAACACGATAATATATAAACATATTTTTATTTTGCAACATAGTTACTTTCCATTCCTGTCCACATGTACTACATATATACATAAACAATTTAATAAAAGTCATCGGAAATATTGCTTTCAAAATGTTCCCTTTACTTGGTTTTTTTTTAGATTAATAATCAGAAATTAATCACTGGAAACTAAATCTAATGTGCAAAGAGTATTGCTTAATTTCGAAAACTATATATATATATATATATATATATATTCTTATTTTTTCTTTAGAATTAAATTTTTATGACAATCATATGAAAGGCCACATTTTTTGTTGTCCTTATATTATCAGTAATACTAATTAGTATTTAATTTGATATTATAATTACTATATAAATTTGTCACTCTTAATTGCATTATACCTTTCATTAATAACTATATATAGCATTTCAAGAAAATAATCAAATGGCGGTTTGGTTACTTACGTTACTTAACAGCAATTGATTAGATAAATAGAAATAATAATTACTTAAGAATACAATTATCGAAGTAGTACTTTTGTAAAAATAGCAAATGCACATACATTAAATAGGGAAAGAAAACAACTGAAAAATGTGCATGTACATGTTTACAATGAATAACTTGTTATAAATTATAATATTTGTGCATTAATTGAATTAACGCAATACTAGTAATAAATATTTAAAGTAAAGTGAAAGATTATTACATAATATATAGAAGAAGATGAAATGTTTCTACTTCAAAATCATTTCGAAAGTCTAAAATAAAAAAATACAACAAAATTACATTATTGAATTAAATTACTTTTGTGCGTTTTGCGAAATTTTGTTCTATTGAAATGACTACTTCATTCTTTTTCTACATGCAGGTCATTTACATTTCTTTTCAAGCATTAATAATACTATTGGCAGTACCAAAATGATTGAATATGACGAAGCTACGTTTTGGGAAACTTTTAGTTTTTCCAATTTACTGCTACTTTCGGTGTCTATGGAATAGCTGTACTAATTCTGGTAATTACCTCATACGAAAGTGGGAGCATCAAACAATACATGACCTATGTGGAAACAGTGTAATGAAGTTCTACTAGTTGATTCAAACAAAATATTACTTCCACCTCTTCCCATAAAATTTCGTAAAAACTATTCCGCTGGATTTACATATCTCGACAAAAAATTTTCAAAATGAAGACAGTAAAAGTAAAAGAAGGAACCCGTAAGGACTGAAATAAAAGAAACTTGGCAAGATTTTAAGTGGTTTTGGCCCGCTTCACCACGATTGTAGAAAAAGTGTTAAGTGTAATATAAAACAATATCTCGTTAACTAAAACTCTGAGGTAATAATTCTCACGCAGTTAACGTGTTAAAATTAATTGGTCGTTATCACATCTCAGTACAAATTTAAATAAAACAAGGAAATTACCCGAATCAACCGATAGGTGGGAAATGTCTTAAACAAGTAAGGTGCTATTTTATCTATTGTAGTTTCTTGTGTTTTTGTTGTTGATTTGGTTATGTTTACTTCTTGAAAAAAGGCAAGAAAAACAATGTAATTATATATGTGTTTATATATGGTTGTCACTGTAATAATAGCACAAGGGTACAACAAATTGCCACTATGTATGTAACTTGTGGAAAAAATATTTATTATAAGGACACAAAAATGTACTATATTGTAAATGAACAATAAACCAGGTAATAAATATTTGATTATTATGCAAGTATTTTTAATTTTTACATAGTAGAATTATTAATTTTACATAATAATACTGACAATGGTGAGCTACCGAAACTGTTTAGAAATTTTGACGATAAACTTGCACCAATACAGTGAAAAATAGGGGGCAGTTCAATGCATGGGTTTTTGTTTGTCAAAATATTATTCTATGTATGCACATTGTGTTTTACAAAATTTGTATAAATATAAATTGTAGACACTATTACTTAAGTCAAATAGATGTGTTTTCTTTCATTACATAAGCATACTGTAGTGTTTTTACTTTTCTGAACGTGTATTATTTATAACAATAACTAAAGCTTGTCAACTAGATGCTTAATTATTCTTTGAGATTTTATAATTATATTTTATTTTATAATATAAACTCATAATATTTAAAAATAGAATATTACCATTTCGACAATGTATTTATATGCTTTAAATTGCTTAAAATGATATCTGTAAATTTATTTTAAATAAGTCTTATTAAATTTAAAGAGTTCCAAGTTTATAAAGCAACGATTATTTTGTTAAATTGTTTGCTTAATAATTTTTCTGAAAGCGTTTGAAATACAATTAGATTTAAAATTATTTTAAGGAAATTGAAAAGTTTTGCAAACAATTTAACTAAAAGAAAAAACTAGCTTTTCATAGGCGTGCATATTTTTGGCCATTAAAGATAACGTTGCAATCGGGCTTTCGGAACAAAGCAATGGACGTCACTTTATTGGATAAAAAATATATTACAAGTGGGCCGAAAATTGAAAAGTGTAGATTATTTATTAAATTAGCTTTTGTTTTTTATATATACAGTACACACCAAATTAAAATTATGTTCACTATGTTCGAATTCAAATGAAAAAATATTTTTTTAATAATTACTTTTTAATATTTAATAAAAATAAGAATCTCACTGAAGTTTATACTGCTTCAAAAACGTATTATATCGTTTTCTTTTGTCATACTGAAAAAAATTCTTTTTTCTTGATCTCATTCCTTCTGTTTCAAAGAAAAAGATTTCAGTTACGTAATTTAATTGGAACTTATTTAATACTGATTAATTTATTTTTATACTCAATTTCGTGCTCGAAAATATATTCTTAATGTACTTTTGTTGAATACAGGAAATAAGTTTTAACATATGTATTTGCATGAATTACTGTTAGGGTCAACTTCTATTAAATGAATATATTAACGATTAATTATCCCCAATTGGTGTTTCTAGAGAAATATTTTACAAAAGACCATGCATTTTGCAAAAGTAAATTGTCTGTTGCCCTTAGTATACACGATAATATTAAATACATATGCATTGATGGCAATTAACATTAACTTGCATTTAAATAGAATTATGAAACTGTAGAAAATGTATATATATATATACTTATATATGTATACATATAATTGTCGGTTAAGTCTAGGAAAATAAACATAGTATCATTGGCAGTTAAAGTTTAAAATTGAATTTGTAATAGTTATGTAACGGGCGAACAACAACACTGGAAGACAACGAGGGACCCACATCATTCTGCATGTGCAGGGATGCAAATGCACATGTGTCTGAGTAAATCATCATGTGGACGGAAGCAAGAACGACCAAGCAGTCTGAACAGGAGGAGTTGTAGTTGAGTATAGTTTTAACTTAGACGTTCCTTCCTATGCAGCTGCCTTCCTTGATTCTCCCACATCGATTATATATAGTTCATTCTCCGGTTATAAAGCAGCCGTTGCTTCTTTTGCAGTTTTAAGAAAACATATTTACTGTAATTGATAACGATTATTCGACAAATTAAATATAGTGAGGAGAATCAATTCGTCTTAATATGTATAGGTATATTTTCAAAATTATGTTTTTAAATAAAATAAAACAAATTATAATTGTACACATAATTATACACATTTCAATGAACCATCAAATATGAAAGTAATGACTTTTTGGAAAATCTTTCATAAATTCATGGGAAAGGTCAGGGTACATGGCACGAAGTGCAGTAGTGTTATGAATAGAACAGAAGGTATACAGGGTGCGGCAGAAATCTCCCAAAACCACTTTGGAAGCTATTCAGAAATGTACATCGCAGTTTGAAAAGAGTAATTCTTACCATTTAGTTCATATGTACATACACATATTTGAAGCTTAATAATAGATAGTATACTCTATAACTTGATTTTAAAAATGATAGCTTCCAAAATCTGACCATCCTTTTATATGCAATGCTGAGGATATAGTACAGTAGCTCGTCTCGCAGGATGTACATTCCACGATATTCAAACATGCAGCCTACCAAGTGGTTTCGTTTTTAAAACCCAATTAGTTCTTTATTAATTGGTGACCTATAAAGAAATGGTTTTCCTGTCGGGAGCGTTAGGATATCGACTGAGATCAAATCGTCTCTTAAATAAGCGAAATAAAATTTTTTAGTAACTGCTAAAGTTGCTTTGTTATTTACTGTTAATATTCGGAAGCTATTTTTGCAGCATCCTGTATATAGTATCGTTTGAAGCCACAAAGAAGTACCTCCAAGACACAGTAGATAAGATTCCGCTAAAGCATTGTGAAAATTTCCCTTACTAGGAGCAGGGGAAGGAGTCCGAAAGAACTAATTTCTTCGTTTATAATTTCCAACAAAAGGACAAATGGAATTCACGCTCTCTTTCCATCTTCTTTATATCGTATTTTAGAAATTCTAATTTATGTTTTAAAATATGTAACATGGCAAAACATTTAATATCAGATTCTTACAAAGTGTATATAAGGAATGTCAAGCAATCCATAAATCAGATCCTCGTTGCATATGGTCTTATATGCAATGATTATTGGATTAGATTGATAATCCTCACAATATCGTAGATTCTCATGCTTAATATCTTTCTAGTACGTATGCAAGTCCTTTAAATACATATACTTCAAGGATTTCTCATACAAATCCCATTTCTTTTGGATTCCTCGAAAATATTACGTCCTCTCCACTAAGTATACATTTGGTGATGATTTAGTCTCTAGTTTTCACATTAAAAATACTCGAAACATATTATCGAAATTGTGGTAATGTGCTAGAATTGTTTCTGTTTTCAAGAAAGGTGGCGATCGAAAATAACACAATATTGTCCCAATGTTCATTATTTTTAATTTATAATAGCATACGAGCAGTATTTATACCAGTCACATATTTCATAATATTCAGTCTTATATTTCTCCGCGGTAGCTTTTTTTTTCTCGTAGATTTATTGCGACCAACCTAGAAAATTTCACACCACGTGTTAATACTATCGATTATTACGTGGGATGTCTTTTAAGTTCTGCATAGTGGGACATTTAAAGTTTCAGTGCAATACGTGTAGTGTTGTAGTTATAACGAACCGTTAAATTTAACGAGTTAGATGAAGAATGGAATTAAACCGAGAACATTTTCTCGAAATAATTTTTTAAAATTCTCCAAGATAATTATCTCAACAAGAACCTCTCGCCGATTTGGTGTCTGTCAATAATTTCTCGTTAGTACGGAGAATTAAAAAATGGACGGATTAGTCTTAGCGACAATCCAAGGGCAGGTTCACCAAAAACAGCAGTCAATCAGGAAAAAGTCGGTACTGTGCGCAAAATCATCAACAAGATCGACATGTCACATATCGCCAGATTGAAGTATTATTGGGGATTTCAAAGACCTCAATTCAAAAAACAGAAAGCAGCTGGGGTGAATTGGTGTCAAGAAACTCTAAATCGCTGCAACATTGTTAGTGGTGAATTTTGGATTTACTCATAGGAGCCAGAAAATAAACGCCAGTCGTCCATTTGGGTGTTCCAAGGTGAAGAAAAGCCGACAAAAGTCATCCGTTCTCGAAGTGTCCCCAAAAGGATGGTCGCGACATTTGTCTCGAAAGCAGGTCATGTAGCTATAATTCTTCTAGAAGATTAAAGAACTGTTACTGCCGATTGGTATACTACCCCTTGTTTGCCACAAATCATCGCTGAGTTTCGTGCAAGTTCGCACACAGCAAGTAAGCCAATTGAATTTTTAACACAACAAATTGTAGAATTGTTGGACCATCTTCCGTACAGTCAGGACCTAAGTCTCAACGATTTCTCTACCTTGCCGAAAATCAAGAGCAGACTGCGTGATCAAAGGTTCCAGAAGAAGCAGTCAATGACTTCAAAAACGCAATTTCGACTGTACTAACAAACGAGTGGAACAATTGTTTTCAGAGTTAGTTTGAGTACAGGCAAAAATGCATTAAGCTTCGTGGAGAATACTTAAAAAAACAATTAAGTCTTTAAAAGCTATTTACTGTTTTATTCCAGTTTTACATGCAAAACTTAAAAGACGGCCCACGTAAATCTTATTTTGATTATTCGTTTTGCTTTCTTAATCTTATGGGGTGATATCTGAACAATAATATCAACTATATTTTCTATAATAACTACTAACTAGTCTATTCTTGTTTTTTATCTACCCCAGGGATGTTCCAATGAGAAAAAACTATACTTCTCATAATGCTGTCAATTATCGAATCTCCTGTACCTCCGTATGAAAACTAATCCAAACTTAAATGTTTCTGCCCCCATATTTGGTGTTCGATAAAACGCAATTGTGCAACATTCTTTCTCTTTTAAATCTGCACACGAAAATTCGCTTCTCTCTGAAGATCTATAGGTGATATCGAAAACATTTTTAAAGGATATGCAATTCTTGTAGAAGCAAGATTAATAGGTACAAAGCTTAAGTTTTTGAAATTACCCATCAAACCTCCACAAAGCACATATTTAAATCCAACAGAGCTTTTGCAATACGAATCTGACAGATAAGTAAGAAGAGAAGTTTAGACGAAAAGAAAATTTAATTTATATTTTATTTTGATATCTATTATTTTTTTATTTTTATGTTCTGTACAAATAACAAAAGTTATGTTATTACGTGTTTTTTTTATGTTTGAACATTTTAAAATCTGTTTTAGAAAATAATGCAATTATTCATATTTCCACAAGCGACGGTGTAGTTTCAGATACTGGTAAAGAACAATTAGTTATTATTTGTAAATGTCATTTCTTATGACCGGATGATACGTAGTAAATTATTTGCTAAAAAAGATATTAATGTTGAAAACCGAAATCATTAATAATTTTGATATTTATTAGTTTTCGTACGTATATTGTTTGTGTAATTTTAAGCTAGAATTAGTGCATGATATTGCATGATTTATGTCACGGTGTTTATAACGACTTTTATGTTTGTTACGTTACAAAAGCAAAGTAATATACGCAGTGTATACATTCAGTTCGTTAGAATTATATCACTCATATTAAGCCTCTTGTAAAACTGACTACTGGATATATGTATACATAGAAAACACACCGAGAGTGTCATCACATCTGCAAGGCAATAATTTACGTTGCAACGTGCAACGTAACGAAAATGACATCTCCTGAATGATATGATATATTAAAGAGAAAAAAATAACACACAATCATATAAATCAACGCAACAGCCATCACATAATCGCTGCCTGGTAGTATCAAAAAACGTTAACTGAAAAAAATACACGCATATGAGGTTGTATATGGTAGCATGGATGGCGAAAAAATGCATTTGTAAACTGGCACTGACTGTCGACAGTGGGAGTGGTGTTTAGAAGGGAAAAAATTCTGGGATTTGTTGCTTCCTCTATTTGACATGCGAATCATTTTTTAAATTTGATATTTACATTAACTTCTGATACATAATCCTTTAGAAGAGACATTAAGAGTTTCCGGCGTTTTCATATTAACATTGTTTTAGTTATAGATTTACCTAAAATAATTTCTTAATATAATTCTTAATAATATAAACCAATTTAAACTTAGTAAAGGCTAGAAAATTAAGAAGGAATTTATTAGTTAATGCGATATTTATCAATAATATATTTTCAACCTGGAATATATTAACTACTTAGTTTTCAAAAATTTTATGAACAAAAGAAATAATAATATTACCCGAATTGCTGGTAGCTGTAAAGTATCTGAAATATCTTGACAAAACCAAAAATATAACAATTAGTTCGAAGGATAACAATAAATTTAAGAAACGAAATATATGTTAACACGAATAAAACATGTCAAACTGATTCAGAAAAATGAGAAATCATGAAAAGCGTAGTGATAAGCTACGTGCAGTTGACAGAATATGCGTTTTACAAAAGCGGCTACAGTTTGATTCTTATTCGCAGTGAATGTAGGCATTATTATAATTTATGACTTCATAACATTGTTCCGTCTTGTCATATAAACAAAATACGAGTTGAAAATTTTGAAGAGACAGGTTCTACTATTAAGGAGAAACCCTTAAGGAACTGTTCAAACTAGTTTTAATTGGACACACATTAGTTTTTCGCCTCGGGCAAACAGCCGCCCGCCTAATATTCCACCAGGAGTTAAAATTTCGTCCATATGAAATTACATCCAAGAACATCCAAGATTACGGTTTGGAAGAATTTTAATATGTTTTAATATGTTTCGGTGTAATTTATTTTATAAAATTTATGTCGCAGATACTAGAACACTTCCCTGAGATGGATAATCGACAGTTTCAGCAAGAATTGAGTTGAAAATCAGAATTCAAGTTTCCACAGGGGTGTTGCAAAGAATGCATATAAAGTGACGAAGACTATTTCTTGACGTTGTTTTTAAAATGATTCTTTTTCTATCGAGTTCTTCAAAGCATATAGAGTAATTTTTGTTTTAGGCAACGAAACTTGCAAATTTTTCAAAATTATCTATTTTCTTTGTCCACCTTGTATAATAAGCAATAAACGTTTCTTTTATGTATATGTGTAATAAGTTTTTCAGACAATGAATACTTCGAGTAAGGAATTTTATTGTAGTCTAACTGTAGTCTTCGAATATTTTAAATATCAATAAATGTTAACTCTGTGTGCTTATGATCTTTTCTTATTGATTCTCTTCTTTAAGGGTCACTTTTCCTTCGTACCTGTCTGCTTTTCTGTTTCATTATTCGATTTCTGTGTTAATAATACGCACAGAGATATTGTTTTGTACGTTTCAAGGTGTCGTATTTCTAATCGAAACTTAACTACGCCGTTATGAAAATATCGTACTAAATCTTTCAAAATGAATACCTTTTAAGCATTTTAGAGTAGAGTTCTAAAAATCTTTGTAAAATGGTTTGCTATTGTTATATGGTATTAGCTCAGAATTCTTCTTGTATATTAACATAACTTCTTCATGATATTTTATAAAATTTCACTCATTTCGTTTAACTACCCGTATGCCTTGAAAGTATATGGGATAGTAATATTGTAGTCAGTTGCGACTTGAGTTTTGTACTAATGTATTATACTATTACGCCAGAGTACTCTCAATCATCGCCATCGATGTTATGTTATAGGCTGTACCACGGTTCGAATCCAGTTTATCAGTCTGGGCCAATGCAGCCGTTTATATATCAGATTATATTCGATAATGAAATAAAGCTATTAGTTTACATATTTGATGTATTAATCTTTCACTCGATTAAAATTTGTCTAATTCAGAATTACTGTATCATACTGAAATAAAGGACGGGGAATATGATAGGAGGTCGTAATTTCTTGGCGTTTGCATGCTAAAATGCTCAATTGATTAACACTTGTGTCGCATGCGGCATTTGTAAAAGACAGTTATCGACGGATACTGGCAGTGTTCCACGCAATAAAGAATCTGCGAAGTAAACTTGATCTTTGGGCGATTATCGCTTTAAATACACTCCATTCTTTTAGAAATCAAACTCTTCACCACTAAGTTGACTAGAAGATCATCCTGGAGTTATTCCGAAAGACTATTTCAAAAACTTTCGATAGAATGGTCGATCATCAAAACCTCCTTACTGGATAAATGCATAATTAATCTCAATTCTAGGATCACCTTATTTTAAGACAGACGCAGAATGATTACGAACGGAATTTTAACTATGGACTAATTCAAGCCATTTACTCTTCGTAGGAGGTTCAAGAACTATTGGGGATAGAAAAAAGCTGTGCGACAAATCGATTGAATAGCTAGTCGATGAAAAGTAGGATATAATTTCTTGTACTTTTTATTCTGAAGAAATGTATAGTACATAGGTCAGAAATGTCAAGATACGCTAAAAATTATTCTATCTCTGCTAGCATGCACACCTGTCGTATTCTTCGACAATAAAAGTGTAAGTGCTAAGAGCGCTTCTCTGAATTTCGATTATTAAGCTGTCTGAAAGTAAGAATATTATGTAGTTAATTGTTTAAAAGAAAACTCTATTTATATATTTCTTTCATTTTGTTAATTGAAAATATGCATCATGACGAATTTTAGTAATAAATTTGGGAAATGAAAAAATCATATGCATAAAGACAAAGATTAATGATAATAAACAAAAATAATAATTTCTTTAGAAAAATTTTTTCAAGGAGTTATCTAGATGATAAAACAAATATTTTATTAATTACAAAATCATAAAAACATTCTCCATGTTTAAAACAAAATTAAATAAAAAATAATTTCTTACTACAATCTTTGTAAGAAATATTATTTTTCATTTATTTAAAATTTATTTAAAGATTTTCATTAATTCTAATTTTCCTTATTAATGACGTATCTTTAAATCAGAGTTTTAATTTAAGAGGCATTTTATAAATTCACAGAAGAAAGTAAAAGTAACAACTGGCATTTGCATATAAAAAACATCTTTTATCAAACAATTTTAAAGCAGTTCCGAAGCAGGTGATGCTTTTTGTAAAACGAAAAGCATTTGAAATCTTTAAATTCCAGATTAGGCAAACGACTAAGAATTTGAAGAATGTTTTTGTTTAATTAATTTTAAGTAATTATTGATAGATATAATGTCTATAAATTAAGAGGTACATAAATGTCTCCAAAACATGCCTACCTAAATTTCTTATATGCAGGTGATTGTTCAGAATAGATATTACAATAATAATAGAGCTTTATTTTGCTGATGTTCTCCCTAACTCGTGGATCTAATATTTATCATACAATATTAACTGATATACAAAATTAAGTTCATTGTATGTAACTATTATATGCGAATAGAATATAGAGAATTCATAAAAATTAAATGTGAGCGGTCAATTTTTATCGGCGTGATTTGTTCCAGTACCCTTCTTAAAATATGTTTACAATGCCGTAAATTAGGTACAAAAAATGAAAACAACGAAAAACCTCGCAATGTGAAACGCACACTTATTAAAGTTGAATTACAAGAATCCTCTAAAATATGAAATTGCAAAGAAAAGTGAAATAATTTGTGAAAACCTTTAACAATAAGTGAGTTAATGATGGTTGAGCTTACTGAACGCCACACATTTGCTACTCTCATTAATCCCCCCACATCGGTTTTTAGGAAGGTTTGCTTTTTATTACAGTAGCAGCTGAAAATTCGGCTTCGCATAAATAGGTTGTCGCAAACCGAATAAGTATTCTTACAGCTTTTGAACTGAGTTGGATATTCATTTTCGATTGATATCCAAAATTCTACTAAATTGGAAGAAGCAAATTTCCTTTTCAGATTGTTGTTGCAAGGGAGTTCTATTAGGCTCTTTTCTTCTTGCCAAGTGAACTCTGGTGAATTTGAGCACGAAAAGGATCTTGAATTCAAATAAATTTCTCGACATTGTCTTTTTCAAAGTAATCGCCATCCTAGTTGATTTTTGTTATGCACAAATGCAACTTTTCCCTAAACAGCAGACTCTCCAAATGTTTCAAAATATAGATGTTGTATAGTTTTCATGTAGTTTACTACGTCTATGACATTTTCTAATATGAAGTTCAATCGAGAGTTAATCGACTTTGATGTAAGTTCTTCCCTATGACTGATACACTGCATCTACATAACATGCAATGCTTTGCTGATAATACGCGTTTGCAATCCCCCATTGGAACCAGACATTAATCGAGCTTCATCAGCACACATACCGATACACTTTTCGAAATCCAAACTATTTTCAGTTATAAACTTGTCAAGAATATCAAATAGGTCTTGAGTTTTTGCGTTTCTAATGATGCCTTTGCAAAACAAAAGGTCTTCAGCAATAATATTATAATCCAGGAAGCATAGATAATAAAGCTATGCGTCTTTGTTATTATCAGTAGCCTCATCAAGTTGTAGTCCGTGTCCGTGCCATTCATTTTTTTTTAAATTCTAAATTGAAATTCTATATGATGAATTCTTCGACTAATAGTGTTGTCAGAAAAAGGCACCTTTGAAATTATGTTTCCCGCCGATTCCCACAGCATAATATTAAACATATCAAGAGCAGCTGGTAGAATAAACTCTTCTGCGATGGTTGTACTTCACCGCTCTATAGGATACCTTAGAAGATGCTAGTAGTGCGTCGCTTAGTACTGAGACTTGTTTAGTAAACATGCTTTTTTGTTTTGGTGAATCTTGCAACTTCCTATTAAAGAATTCGCGAGATTTGTCAACTATCTTAGAACGATTGGTCTCGAGATATCGCCTTAGCTTACTTAAGAGCAAACGCTAGAATTTTTAGCTAGAGCACACACTGCAATTCCTCTTCATTGTTTACTTCAACTGATATAAAGCCGAATTTAAAACAGTTATCTTTGTACTTACGATATTTCCGTTTCTTTACTACCTCACCATTTGTCGATGTTTGATCACTCTCACTTGAACTGTCAACTTGCTTACTTACATTTTTTAAGTGTTTTCGATACAAGCTAAGTTATATATTTAACATTGGCACTTTGCAGTCCTTTACAGGTATGACATATATAACACATGGATCAATAAGTCCCGAGACTAACCCATAGATGGCGCTCGTAGTAAACCAGTAACCACGTCTTTCTAGAGTACTAACCTTTGCTTGAAACGTGTCAAAATTTTAAGTCGATCGGACCAGAAACAGCTGAGTTATCGAGGTTGGAGTAAAGTCGTTTTGTAGTTTGTTTAAACAATGGAAAAAACCGAGTTTCGTGTTCTAATAAAACATTGTTTTTTAATGGGTAAAAACACCAGGCAAGCAAAACAATGGATTGAAAAATGTTACCCGGACTCTTGTCCATCAAAAGCAACGATTTGTCGGTGGTTTGCCGAGTTTAAACGTGGTCGTACCGACACAAATGACGCGGAACGCTCGGGTAGACCTGTGGAAGCCGTTACACCGGAAAATGTGAGTGAAGTGACAAAAATTATAATGAAAGATCGTAAAGTGAAGCTCCGTGAGATTGCTGAGATGACACAGATATCATATGGGAGTGTATTTACTATCCTGAAAAATTGAGCATGAAAAAGGTTTTTTCCAAGTGGGTGCCGCGATTGCTTTCGATGGAAAAAAAACAGCAACGAGTCGATGATTCAGAAAGCTGTTTATCGCTATTTACTCGCAACAAAAAAGATTTCTTGCGTCGTTACATAACCATGGACGAAACATGGATACATCACTACACTCCCGAGTCGAAGCGGCAGTCATCTGAGTGTCGCAGAGCTGGCGAAAGCCGTCCGAAACGTCCGAAAACGCAGCAGTCAGCTGGCAAAGTCCTGGCGTCAGTTTTTTGGGATACACATGGCGTGATTTTCATTGACTACCTCGAAAAAGGTAAATCGATCAACAGTGATTATTATATTGACTTACTGGTGCGTTTGAAGAAGGAAATCGCAAAAAAACGACCGCACATGCAGAGAAAAAAAATCATTTTTCACCAAGACAATGCACCCTGCCACAAGTCGATGAAAACAATGGCAAAATTCAACGAATTGGGTTTTGATCTGCTTCCCCACCCCCCATATTCGCCAGATTTAGCCCCCAGTGACTACTGGCTCTTTGCTGATCTTAAGAAAATGCTCCAGGGAAAGAGATTTGGCTCAAATGAGGAGGTCATCGCTGAAACTGAAGCTTATTTTGAAGCGAAAGATAAATTTTTTTATAAACATGGTATTGAAAAATTGGAAAAGCGTTGGAACCATTGTATCACCCTAAAAGGTGATTATGTTGATGAATAAAAAAAAATTTTGCAAAAAAAATGTTGTTTTCATTGTTAGTCTCGGGACTTATTGATCCATGTGTTAGTGCTGTTAGTTTATCTGCCTTCATGACACGTATCAAAAAGCATTTGCCGCGTTGCTCTTTTTTACATTGGTAGTTTCAACAGTAATCCATATATCATTTGCAAATTCTGGTCGTACATGCTATTCAAGTACTTCAAGAACATGTGGTATTTCCTTTCCTCTCCAGTTTCCAAAATTTTTCATATTTTTCCCAAATTATGAAAGCCCGTAAAATGGCTTTTCATACATATATAAAAATATAAAATTCAAAAGAAATATCTAACGGGGTACCAGAAGTGCTTTGCTGACTATGCGTCGTTCGGTAGCCAAATGCTTTTCTATATCATGATCCATCGATTTCATATTTTAAATCTGATCTGATATTTTAAATCTATTTGTACAATAAAAGGCAACCTCATGTTAAAACAAACTAGTTCATGTAAAAATTTTTGCCCTAGTCATCGTTCGATAATCAACCTGTGAATAATCGACTTTCGTTGTCGATGTAGAAAGGAAATATTAAAACCAAACAATTAAAATGTTATATTGTAAAAAAATAATTTCATGTAAATAATGCAATATTGAATTTATTGCGAAGTAAATAATATAAACGTTACAATAAATATATAAATTTTTATTATAGTAATATGCTCTAGAGCAGCACAAAAACACTTCAAAATTATAATTAGGTACTATTTTTATTATTAAGTTACATTATAAAAATTATATTTTAGTATAGAATATTGTATGTGCCGAATAACGAAATGATATGAAATGTAAATAAGTGAAAGTGTTTAGGCTAATAATAAATAATTAAATAAATTTTGTGCAGATATTTCGCTACAGTATAATGGAATGTATAACAAAAAGAGAAACAGAAATGTATATTTACAGATTTGCATAGTCACCACAGTTTGTATCATCCACAACAGAACATTACTTTCAATTAGAAAAAACGTCATCAGCTAGTTGTCAGTCGTGTCAGTTAAGCGTAGACTACAGATCGATACGATACCCGGACACAACAACAGATAGTACAGAGGAAGGTTTTTAATCTATCGGCCAACATAAATATAGTCGTCTTCTTGATGCGTCCTCTCATTTCAAAGAACTATCGGACGGTGACTAGCGTGAGACAGGAATTCCTCTTCTTCTCCTTTCCATCTAGCCAACGCGTCCCTGTTATCTTTTCGCCCGTTAATCATCATTTATTATTCCTAGCTGTAATCATTTCTTTTTCCGTCCGTTTTAAAAAATGACCGAGACTTGTTAGACATCTGCTGCTCTGCGTGTTTCATGTCGACCCGCCGCGGAATAAACCTTTACGTGCTTATCGAATTGTTCGCATCTTTTACTGTAGACCTGTTACCATTTCTTCATAATAGCAATAATAAAGAAGAACTAAAAGGGACTCTAATTTTTTATAGACACAATTATGAAGTCTTAATTACTAGAAATTTACTGGCTATAAGCCGTATAATGTGTATATATTGAGTTAGTAAAAAATCTTAATTGTAACACATTCCGTGCGGTTGCTCAGGAGGAAAGGATTTTAACTAAAAAAGAAAGAAAGGCACCTGCTGATACGTTTGCGTTACAATTTTTATTTTTGATAAATCTCGTCGTGTTTCGTTAATTATTTTTGTCGTATTCTGGCGCGACGGAATTTTTTTATTACCAGCAAATAGCCTTAGAGTTTTTTTTTGGTATAATTTAGATTTAAACTGATCTAAATTATAAATAAGTATATACAGTACGTTTAATAATACAAATGATAAATAAAATAATCAAAATATTTAATTCTTTAGAATAATATTATATTTGCAAAATTCTTGAATATCTTTAGTGTAATTTTAGCTGTGCCAATATTTAAAAGAGCAGAGACAATCCTAATGACGCATAATATGTTTGATTTAGTTGAATTTTAAATTAGAAATAATAAGTTATGAAGTACTCTTAAACATTCCGGTGTAGTGCCACAGGCTGAGCACAGGATTCTAGGACAAGTATTGTCAAATATTTAAGTTTTTTCTAAATAAAGAGTACTGTTGTTGATATGATTAAGCAAAAAAGTACATTCTTATTTACCAACATAATAAATGTACTTATTTGTACTTAATTGTACTTATTTACATGAATAGTCCCTCAACAATTTGCGATCAGTTTAATCATTTTATTTAATGCAAGGCCAAAAATTTGACATATTATAACAATCTCTTTCTTAATATGTGCAAATATTTCAAGAGATGATTCCTTGATCACTGAGAACAATAATATTCCTAAAAGTACGTATCAGGTCTGTTACTGACTTTTCGTAAATTTAACATTATAACCATCATCACTGTTACTTCATATAATTACTGTAATTGTATATTACTATCATCATGAATGATTACACAAATCACAAGTTAGGAGATATGCTTTTTACATATGGTCGAGTCCAGGAAAATTCGTTGAAAGCCAAGCCTTTAAATGAAGAAATGCATCCTGACCATGTAATACCTTATTACACCATATTTGCGAGTTTATATTATTATCTGTATAAGGCGGGCAATTTTCAAAAGAAAAGACACGCGAGTGTGACTGTATTTGGACATAATCCTTCAATATATTAACGAACACATACGAAGAATTACAAGAAAACTAACTGGCAACACTTTGAACATTAGTCAGGTAACAGTTTAGAGAATTTTGAAGAAGTAAGTATTGTATCCTGACCACATTCACTCTTTTCAGTACTTTTTTACTAAACGACATTTCACTATAAATCAACAATTTCTACTAATCGCTTCTAAATTTTGTTAAAGTTAATTATTTATTTTTTACATGTATCGCTTACTGATGAAATTCACTTTCTTCGAAATACCAATTTGCTACAAATCCTCACGCTAGAAGAAAAATTTTTCAGCACCACTTTGGTAAACGTATGGACTGGTATCATTAGTGATTATTTGATGAGACCTTTCTTTCTGCATTTGAAGTTAAGTGGAAATATATCGCTAAATACTAAAAGAACAACTTCATGTACTTCAGAAACACATATTCCTTCAAGGAACACAAGATACATGGATTATGCACGATTATGTTGCAGCGCGTTTCAGTCGAATGAATCCGGAGTAGCTCGACACTACTTATCCCAGTAGGCGGAAAAGACGAAGAAGACTCCTCGGTGACCGAAGTTTTCGGATCTAAACTCACTGGATTTCTTCCTTTAGTGTCATCAAAAATCACTAATTTACGATACTTCAATAGAGAACGACCTTAAAACTAAATTAGATATTTTGAATGAGTGCGGCATTAAATAAAAAAAAAACAATTGGATTCATGTATTTTAGAAGGTGAAGGCTTGTATTTGTCTGTGTATAATGTAGCATAATGCAAATGAAAAAACTAAACTATTTTTAGAATTCTTTCTCAATTTCGGAATACATTATTTCTCGTGAAAGTTTTCTATTTCATTACTAAAAAGTGTTTCTTAAATGGAAATGCACAATTCACGGCCATATTAGGATATTTTGGTGCAGCACAAATAAAAGTAAAATAATATACGTCGTGGTCTCCTTAAAGCTTTCAGGGACTCGAAGTAATTAAGTTTTCATATTTAATAGAATTTCGTATTACATATGTACTTGAGCCGTCATTTTTTATGTAGACAGAATGTGTTACCTTACTGCTGTTATTTGAGCTTTGACATATACTTATGTGACAACACATATAAATATTATTCCAATGGATAACTAGTATGATTAGAAACTTTTTGGGTGTCAATAATTATGCGCTATTTTTTTCTTGTCATTGATGCAGCTGCATGTATGTGGAAGGAGAGCTTCACTAAAAATCATCTTTGACAAATTGTTTCATCTAACATGTATAATTCACATTTGGTAGAAGAAAATATTATAGAATGTAAATGTTGCCTACACAGAGACAAATTAATATCAAGCGGGAAACATGCTTTTTTTGTCACCAAAGTGTACAGAAGAGTTACAGAAGACTTGTCCAGCAGATTCTCAGCCTCCTGAAGTAATTCTAACTAAATTAGGTATTTAGATTAAAACTGCTTTCTGTACTAAAATAAATATTTTTATCAACTCAAATCTATTATTATGAAATTTAATCTTGGTGAATTTAATGCAATCAGAGAATCCCAGCCTTCGTTTGAAGGTCTTTGAGTTCCAGATATTTTAAATACTTTCCATAAGAATTATACACCTTTAGTAAAGGCAATAGATGAGTTCCAAATATCTTTTTGCGATTATCTGAATCTCTAAACATCTGGGACAACATAACTCAGTATCTCAATCACCAACAGATGAATGTGGTATACTTGCTAATAAAAAATTATATAATATGCTAAGCAAAAATTCAAACCACGGTGAATAGCTTGCTATTTATCGGTGTATTCGTGCTGAACATTCTTCTAGTGCGCAAGAGTTATTTATGTGAATAAATAAAATAAATTAAGAAGCGAATATTACAAAGGGTACTAGGAAAGTTTCGCAATATGACGCAACAATGAATCGCAGGAAGCTGCTTGTTGCTGCATGTTGAGATATGTTCATACGTGCATAGCAGCCGCCGCGCCATGTCATGGGCTTAGTTATTCATTACCAGTGAGAGTGTAAAATGCTTGCCATGGCATCGTGGTCATGAAATGAGATAAGGGCAGTTTTGCTTTATAATTTCGTGTGTGGTTTAAATATAGACCAGTGCTTCGAAGAAATGACTCTTGCACTAGGTGATGTTTGTCCACATTGTACAACGATATTCAGGTGGTATAGAGAATTCCAAAGGGGAAATATAACTGTGGAGGATGCTGAGAGACCGGAAAGGCAACGAACGTCAGTTATGGAGAAAAACGTTACTACTGTGAGGAAAATGCTTGGCGAGGACAGGTGAGTGACCTACCAACAGATAGAGAGTGCTTCAGGCCTAAATGAACCAGCAATTCGTGCGATTCTGCATGATTATTTGTACGTGAAGAAACTTTGTTCCCTCTGGGTGCCGCATCGACTGACTGAAGAGCAGATGACAGGACGTGTGATTTGGTGCCAGGAGATGCTAAAAAAAAATTTAATAAGGAACAATCTCGGTATATGAACAACATCGTGGCAGGTGACGACACTTGGTTGTACTATTACGATGTGCCGACCAAAGCTCAAAAAAAAGTTTGGGTCTTGATGAGGACACACCCGTAGTTATCAGGAAATCAACATCTGCAAAGAAGAAAATGATAGCTGTATTCTTCAAATCGAGTGGAATTGTGGAACGTGTTGTTTTGGATACCCAGAAGACAGTCACAGCTAAGCAGTATACTGAACAATGCCTTCCTAAGGTCATTGGATCTAGGAAAAACCTACGACCAAAATCAAGAATGGACACCTGGTTCCTCCATCACAATGATGCTCCAGCTAACCGCGCCAAAGCCTGCACCGAATATTTGACCACGACAGGATTGAAACTTCTCGGGCGCTCTCCCTACAGTTCAGATCTTGCTCCCTGCGACTTCGCACTGTTCCCGCATGTAAAAATAAAGCTAAATGGGAGACAGTTTTCCAGTGAAGAGGATCTTCTGCGGGCTTGGGACAACGAGTGTGCTTTACTCCCTAGTGAAACTTAACAGAACGGGTTTAAAGATTGGTTTCGGAGGATGGAGAGGGGTATTGAGCGTAGAGGAAATTACTTTAAAAAAATTAAA
Source organism: Dermolepida albohirtum (assembly GCA_031893035.1). Classification (NCBI taxonomy): domain Eukaryota; kingdom Metazoa; phylum Arthropoda; class Insecta; order Coleoptera; family Scarabaeidae; genus Dermolepida; species Dermolepida albohirtum. Next base: position 267,103 of record JAVIWB010003879.1, on the reverse strand, counting down.
TAAACAAAGCTGTATAGCAAAACTTTTCTAGTACCCTTTGTACGACCCTAGACGTGTCCGTTTTTGCATGTTTATAAGCCTTATCACAGTACGTTTTTTAAGGAAACTATATTGAAAACGTTGATGATTAGATACGCTATCTGTATATTACAATTGAAAGGTTAATTCATATATATGTTAAATAAATAAATTAATGTTGATTAGACAGATCTAGTAATACATGTATTTTACATAGTTATATACATACATTATATACATACGTCGTTTCATATGTCTTATATCTGTTATACAATAGTGCGTAATAACAACAAATAAATTAAAATCGTAAAATTAAATTAAATAAATTCTAACATGTTTACAATATCATAAAAATTTTATTTTAATATTAAATATTGTATGCACCCAATAATAAACCATATCTCTACTCTCTACTCAGGTATTTATTATCCAACAACTAACATTAATAACCTGAATTTTGTGATGCACACAATTCAACACAAACGTAAAATAACAAAAACAGTAAGGAAACTAAGAAAAATATGTTTACAAGTTTAAATAGCCAAAGAATTTGTTTGTTTCAGAAAATTTTAACTAAATAATTGAAAATGGTATTATATAGATGTTAGTTATTGATATTCTTAGAACTATTCAGTTTGGTTCATATCTACAAATCTACAATAAACGAAGGTGAAGAACATGAAACTCAAATAAAGTTGAGAAAGAATTATCAGTGGCGATACAAATTGTCCTTATAAGCAAATAGAAATTATGCCACAGTTCCCCCGTTTCCTAAATTTAAAAAAAATTAGATTCATATTTCTAATTAACTTGGTACTATAAACTGTCACAATAAGTTACAATTTTCATAAAAGTAAAAAAATAGCTGTTATTGAACTAACCTAACTAAATTATTTAACTATGACAATAGCTTTGTCAGTATAACTATATGTAACTATTTAAAAACTGACATTGGAAAGTCTTATTGCCTACTTCTCTGATTCGAGACTTTATTTTGCAAGATCATAATTGTAACGTATTATTGACTTGAATTTGACAGAGTTCGAATATTATGTTTTTGATACCACCTATCGTGATGGATAAAACTAAAGAGCAAATGCATGCGGTTAAATTTTATGTCCATCTGGGAAAAAGTTTTTCCATAATTGAGACATTTGTGGAATCATCTATTACAAATTCTGCATATTTTCAATTGCACAAAGTGTTAAAGTTATTGCAAGACGATTCAGATGCTCTAATTAATATGCTAGCTGAGGAAACTATCAACACTAGAGAAGTAAATCATTAACACGAGTTAATATTTAGCCGACTAACAACTCTTGAAAGATGTGTCGAAATTTGTCTCGACTGGATTCCTATTTACACCTAACCAAAAAGCAAATAATGTAGCAATTTTTGTGCTGAGAATAGCGTGTTTAAAAAGAAGGTGAAGAATGATGGAAGATGATTTTGACCAATTATTATTGTGGATGAAACTTGAGTGTATGAGATGAAGTAACAGGGCACGCAATGGATAGAAGAAGCAAAACAACTATAAAAAAAAACAAATGCGCAAATATTTGCTTTAAAAAGTTGTAATAATAAACAGGTTTTTTTTTACAAAGAGATGGTATATGCGCGTAAGGTCTCACACGCTACTACGGTAATCATAAATTATTATGAAGAAAAGGCTGTGGTTATGTTTGGACGATACCACATGTTAAAAAAGTATGTTATCAATGTTTCATTACGAATATTAGAACCTTTTAAACCTTCAGTGTTATTGTTACTAGTCAGTAGAGGATTAAAGAAATGTACTAGTGACGAAATTTTGAGGACAGTGCTGTCAGACACTGACCAACTGTCAGTTCTCAACAGACTGTCAATGTTGATGACCGATAGCGCCTATATATATATACCCGTATATATATATATATATATATATATATATATATATATATATATATATATACGGGTCGCTCTCTTAAAAATAAGTGTAGTAACTTAATATATGTAAGATATAAAGTTCATGTTTTACATCTTGTAGCAGAAAATATTAGAAACTGGTATATTCAACAAAAACCGTTTTTCTTAAATCTCCTATATATATATATATATATATATATATATATATATATATATATAAAGGGTTTTCCAATAGGGACTTGACAACTTTTAATTCAATTTGTGAACGCACCCTTTCACTAATCATCGAACTGTCACTGTCAATTTATTCAGAAAACTTAACATTTTCCTAATTTTAAAGTACACGAACGAACAACGTCTGCAAATTATAAAAATTTACTACAGAAATTCGGAGTCGGTGACCGCTACTTTAAAAGCGTTAACTCCGATTTTCGGTCGTAATTCTCGCCCTAGTAGACAGGCAGTAACAAGTTTAGTGCAAAAATTTGAGTCTACATATTCGTTGTGTGATGTTGCCGTGCCAGTGAGACAACAGGTTGGTCGAAGTGTCGAAAATATCGCTGCCGTTGAAACGTCCGTAGCAAATGATCCAAATCAGTTAATTCCACGGCGCTCTCAAGAGTTGGGCATCGCTCAGACCACTTTATGGCAAATTTTGCGTAAGGATCTTGGTTTACACCCATACAATATCAAGCTGACCGCCGGCGCATGCCGGCGGCGTCGTAGGGCCATATTTTTTCGTCGATAATGATCGTCACGTTACTGTGAATGGTAATCGTTCTCGCGCCATGATTACCGATTATTTTTGGCCCGAATCGGAAGATATGGACTTGGACAACATGTGATTTCAGCAGGACGGTGCCACAAGCCACACAGCACACGTTACAATCGATTTATTGAAGAGTAAGTTTGATGAGCGTGTTATCTCAAGAAATGGACCAGTCGATTGGCCGCCTCGTTCGTGTGATTTAACGCTTCTAGACTTTTTTCTTTGGGGCTACGTCAAGTCATTGGTCTATGCCAACAAGCCGACAACGTTGGAAGAGCTCAGAGCCAACATTGAACGCGAAATAGCAGCCGTTTCGGCCGAGTTGTGTGGCCGAGTCATCGAAAATTGGGTCCAACGAATCGACCGCTGCAAACGTGCCCGCGATGGCCATATGAACGAAGTCGAGTTCCATTCATAAATGTTTTGATTGTACTTCAACCCGATAATAAAGTTTTTGAAATATCTCAAATGGTCTGCATTTTATTTAAAAAAAAAGGTGTCAAGTCCTTATTGGGAAACTCTTATATATATATATATATATATATATATATATATATATATATATATATTATTGCAATTCCTATAATTTTAAACATAATTATTTTAATACATATATGTAACAAATGCTGTAATGATTGCCTATAGAGGAATTAAGCCAGGTACGTAATAAATTTATAAATAAACTTGAGTTACAAAATATTAAACTAATATTTTTGCTCCCTCATTGTTAACCATTTGATCAAAGGATTATCAATAATTTTAAAACCTCCTACAGAAAGCTTTTAGTTAAGAGACTGTTATCGTCTATGGATCATTGTAAATCTACCGAACATATAGAAAAATTTGATAACATCACTACTCTAATATGAACCATTACTGCTTGGAAAACTGTAAGCGCTGAAACTATCAACAAATGTTTTCTTAAAGCTGGATTTGGTGAGTGGAATGCCGAAGATATTTGCGAGGATATAGACTTCAGTGCTGAAGACGATATGCCACTGTCAAAACTTTGTAAACCCAATCCTGGCATATTATCGTATAGAACCAATGTACGTGATAGCGACAGTGAGGATGATGATATTATTTCAGAAACTAAAAACATTAACAAAGCTTATGAAAAGCTAAAGAATATTAAAAACTTTTTTTTCTTGTCTAGCGACATTACTCCAGGAGAAAAAGTCGCTGAGATAGTATGCAATATAGATAGTATGCAAATTGTAAGAAGAAGAATTGAAAATCTAAAACAAACTAAAATATCAAACAAAATTATATATGTAAATTTTCATTGTGGCGATCAAGTGGAATTCCTATGAAAAGAAAATTGAGAGATGCGATGAATATATAACCCGCCGGCAGAAGCGTGGCAAAATTTTCATATAAAGTGATGCAATATTACTGTAGGAACTTTTACCCAACTGAGAAAGACTGGGAAAATTAAGAGCTGAATCTGTAGTAATTGTGAACTAGATCTAACCTCAAAAGAAGTTAATAAGAAAAACTAAGGAACATTGAATGTTGATTTTCTCGATCAAGATACGGTAAATAAAATAAACTACTGAAATAAGTTAAACACTGCAATCATTCACGGATACAGGTAAATCATTTAAAAATGGAAATTAGCAATATAACTAGACAATTGTCGGAATAAGTTAATAAATTAAAAAGGATTCTTATAGAACATAAACAAAATTCATTATACTTCTGCTCTCAAGATAGAGATGATACTACAAACCAAAAAAAAATAAAGAAGTAAAAATTCAACAAAATATAAATAATCAAAGCAACAACAATAGAAAGATGAAAAGAAATAAAACAACACAAACAAGAACGAAAAAATTGCCAGTAAATATGCGTCTACTTTATGTTGAACAGGAGCCAAGATGAAAGAAAATGTATCAAATTAATAAAACAAAGATAAGAAAGCTAAGCATGCAAGTGGCATCACAATTAGTAACGATGACTGGAAATTTATTAGAAGAAACAAAAAACATCCCATTGTTATTGGAATGGGAAGCGAGAGTGCAGACAGTACATTTATAGCGACATCCCGTTTGAATTCGTACGTTATGGGAAGATTAAATCCGGTATGTACAGTCGATTCAGTGAAAAAATATTTGCAAGGACAGTACAGTGAAGATCGAGGAACTAAGAATAAGATCTACTACAGCAAAAGCTTTTGAGATTAGTGTAAAAAATAGATATGAGGAAGACTTTATTAAAGCATCGGCTTGGCCGAAAATATCAAAATTCCAAAATATTCTTTTTAGTAGAAAGACTTCGAAATCAAAATTTAAAGTGTATTGCATTGTAATTTACAGTGTACAACAAAAGATCAAAATTAATTGCTTGGTTTAAATGAAGATTTCAATCATCGTGACATCCTCTGTATTGCTGAGCATTGGCAGAATAACGATCGACTGAAATATATTCAATGCTTAATTGAATCAGTGAACCGCGAGTTTTCGAATGCGCAGGTGTCGAAGTGTTAGAATTTTAGAAAATTGTTTTTTTGTGTGTACCGATCTCCTACAACTAGCATGAATGATTCTATGCATAAATTAGTAACTGCTTTTGAACATTTATCCTCATCAAACTTGACACGAAACAGACAAAATTAGCCTTTAAAAATTTTTTGAGTTCTTATAATTTAACTGTAATTAAAGACTATACGAGCATAACTCCTAAAATTAAATCTTGCGTTGATAATTTTATAACAAATTGCACTCTAAATGTTAATTCAAAAGTAACTAATGCAATATTTTGAGATCTACTGCTCAGTTATTTAGCGTTGAATTTATGGTGCTGAAGCCCAATATATTGAGACATGGAAATATGCTAAAAACTGCAGCAGTCTACATATGTATATACGAATGTATTAAGTTTGTCTGGGCGCATCCAGAAATTTTTTAATGCAGGAATGTAACACTACCCTACAATACTAGGCATGGCTTAAAATATTTATATTCTCGTCATAGACTATTGTTATATCAAAGTAGAGCACTACTACTCAGGGAAATAAAATTTATGGAAAATTTTAATGTAATGAAAAGTAGATTATATAAATTACTTTTCAATATAGAGCCATACACATTAGAAGGATATCAAAAACTATTTAATGGTATAATAGATTTAGAAATGTTTTGCAACTTTGTTCTTGATCATGTACTGACCTTAATATTTAGAAAATTGTATTGTTGGTCGTCTGAAAATGAATAAATAACTACGACTATGAGTGACACTATTGAAACCTTTTGGGTGGATAAATAAATAATAAATTATGCTACCAATATACGCGATTCAGATCTTCATTAATAACGTAATCTATTTGCGATTATTTACTCAATAGTACACAGAAATGCACAAGTATTTTACGAGATTTAATCCAAGGTTCCCATTATTACGTATAACCTACCATTTACTACGCTGCAAACGGCCACGACCTTCCGCACAAATTGTCAGGTCTTCTTATCATGTATTGTATTTGTTGTCTTATAAAAATTATATTCTGTGGAACACATAAATATATATTATTATTAAACAAATAGGGACATTCTTCTTGTAGTCAATCAATTCATTTCAAGAATTACTGTTCATCTGTAAAACGTAAAATGAAGATCTGACAATATTAATTTATTAATTCTTCTAGTGCATGAAACAAAACAGAGGAATATGTAATATGCATAGTTACAGTGAATAGCTATTATTATCGCATTTATAATACTGGTTTGTACCCTGTGTTGTGCTATTCTTTGTTTCGTTGTCCATAAAATACATTTTCAGGTAATGGCGACAAGGTATGTTAGGATGTTAGTCTAAGTGCCCTTTGAATTCTGATATTATTTAGAGTTTAGAGTATATTGTACGATAACACCTTATGCGAATAGTATGACTCAATCTCTACACTTACTGCAACGGACACTTTGTCTTCGAAAGAAGATCGAAATATGGTCCGGCGTCACGTCTGTGATTGCAGCGGACGGCGCGGGGTACGTTATCTCGGCGGACCATCACCGAGTCCTTTGCCGACATCTCGAGGAATGTTTGTAAATTGGTCCTTACAAGCCGCTATACAAGTATTTATTGGCTGTGGACGGCCGCCCGATAAACGACCGTTTCAATTACATGTCATCACATCGGATACAACACAAAAGTCCTTCTTCTTCGTTCAACTAATTGTCCGCCGCACTCCACGAAAGGTAGATCAATCGAATTTATGGAACCTCTGAATTTTGTTATAGAAAGTATGCAGTACTCGACGATAACTAATATTAAGTTTATAAGTTTTGATTAAACAGGTTTCTATTTATTATTGATTAAGGTAATGTTTCGAAATTAAAATAAATGTAAATATAAACCACGCAATATTTAATATTTATGGCAGAAAGGTATATTTTTTCCAAAAATTAAGCCTTTATTATTATTAATAATATAAATATTTTATTTTATTAAAAGAATTTCAGACTTGTAAAAATATACAGATACTTTATTAAAATGTCTACTTGTTCTTTATCAAAAATACGATATGTGCTGTTAGATACAATGCTATAAAATGAATTAGTAAAAGAGAAACGAAGAAAAATACATTTGTTACATGCTTATTTTGACTCTGTCTCAGATTTCGTGAACTTCACTGTATGTAACCATTTTATACTATCAGTGAATTTATTTGGGCCAATTTAACAGTCATTCATCCATCTTTCGGAATTTCTAAATGCACAATTTCATCATATTTTATTTGACTTAGCATGGTTCTGCTCTCGAGTTTTTACCAATTAATTTATTAAAATCGATTTCTCATTTTTATATTGCTTTAAATACCACTAGTGACATTAACATAGATGCGTTAATTAGAATTTTCCGTCATCGATGACTGTTTTCTAGTTGGTACCACATTACCATTGAGTTTGACAAAATAATTGTTCTTTTTAAAGTAACACCTGGGATCGGATATTATGTTGGGTTCTTTGCTCTCTTGATTGTTGGTTACGTTTAAAGGAACTTTCGAGACACTCTTTATTACACGTTGTTTTAGTGAGTGCGCCTTCTTTCATGGCGTTATTTTAAGATAATAGCAAGAAAAGTGTTTATTCCTAGGATGATTGCTGAATTTTGCTGTGTCTAATTGAAGAAAATCTTGGATTTCATCGAAAAATCATCTTCAACGATGAAGCTCATTTTTGGCTTAATGGCAATAAGCAAAATATGCATTTTTAAACAGCAACAAAACCACATTTGCTTCAAGAGACTCTATTACAACCACGAAAAGTGACCGCGTGGTGTGGATTTCATGCCGGAGGTATGATTGGACCACATTTTTTCGTTGATGAAAATAATCGTTCGAGTTCGCTATCGTACCATGTTGGAAGACTATTTTTGAACAGAATTGGATGGACTTGACGTCAGTGATATGTGGTTCCAACAATATGATGACACACTGGTCAAACAATTGAAGGAGCATGAGGCATATGGACATATGGCCAAAATGAATAACAACATGGAGACCACAAAAATTCTTAAATAGAAGCCCTAGGAGAGCAGACTTTGTTGGAAAATCAATGAAATGATGGATCGACGACAAAAAAAACAACAAGCATTCATTACATGGTACCATCTTGCAAGGAATAGAGACATTTATCAGAAACTTGAAATGACCTACTTACGGCAGTGGACGGGTCAGTACTCATGAGGAAGAAAAAGATGCTTTTCTTGATAAAAATCTAGTAAAAAATAGAAAAATATATATTTCTTCTACAAATATTTTTTTTAAATAAAAACTCCTTAACACGTTAGTACTTGAATCCTGGATATATTTCGATAATAGTGGTTATCTTCAATTAATAGTTAACGAAATACGTATTATATTTACAATACAAATACTATTATGGTAAGGGGTTTTTATTAGCTGTTTTAGTATTTATTCTACCAAAGTCTCAAACGTAATTGCATTAAACATATATACTATATATTTTTCGGAATTTCATGCTATTATTTATTGTGGACTGTTTGAGACGAAAATATTTTTAAAGAGTTTAGAGAAATTACTTTTATTAAATAGCTGACAAACTCTATGCTATCGATATAACAATAAATACAAATTTTCCTTAATTTGATTTATATATTGACGCGTTTATTGTCCATAGTTTCAGCCTCCAAGCCGGAACCGACTCTTAGCTCTACTACTTCATTTGCCCAGAGCGTTGTTATTTTATTCTAAATCCTTGGAGTTAGAACATTATTCTTCAACAATATATTCTTTAATCATATTATTAATACCTGCCTCTTTTCATTCATGCAGTTTAACCATTAAAAATATCATATTAGATTGTATAATATTAGTCGTGTCATGAAAATATCTACAACTGAATACAATTAGCTTCAGATTTATGAAACCATGATATTAAACATTCATCAATATGCACATGATAAATAAATAAATAGATGGATTTAGAATTATTTGATACTTTTTATTATACACACAAACAAGATCACAATTTTTTTTTTACTTTGGATTATGTGTTTTTCAATATTTTAATTTTGTATAGTTAAAAATATATAGAATTACAAATGATATGTTATGAGTATATCGTTGGTGGCCATGATTATACGAAATGAGTACATATGTCTTTAGTTATTTTGATACCATTTTTACATTACATGAGATTCTTTGAATTTTAAGTTTATAATCCAAATTTTGATTCTATAAAAGCGTTATTAGTTATTACTACTATGTTAGGTATGTTTAACAGTATTTTAAATATTCTAAATAATACTAATCTTTTGTCACAATTGTATATGTATTTTGCAATATCTAACTAAATGTTTTTTGAATTTTGATAAATTTGATAAAATCATAGTTCATAAGTAATATATAGCTTTATTTATCTGAATGCGGTGTTAACTAAATGCTAGGTTGATGTAGAAGAATCTCAACTCGGCCCTTTAAACATTTTATAAAAGAATTATGTAAAGGAATTTCAATCATAATTAAATATTATGCTGTGCGAGAATATTTCTATTATTTTATATGTCATGACGTAGATTTTATTCTCAATTCTTATAGATACTTTTCAATAAGCAAGAAGTTAAGTAATAACCCATAGATCATGTCACAGCAATATATACAACATGTATTTTTTAAATGATACAGTATGTTAAATAATAAATGCGTACACAAAAAATCTAAATCATAAATTGTAATGTAGTAATTAACTTTAACTATTAAAACAATTGTAAAACTAGGTGAATATATGTCAATTGACATTAAACAAGCATAAAGCTGAATAAATTACTTGCTACTCAAGGATAGTTCAGTGAATTTAAAAAATATTGTTCCACTTTATAATAAGGTAGATGCATATTTGTTTACTTCAAAGACGTGTTACGTGTTGGTAAATAATATTTCATCTTAAAGGACAAAGAAAGTATATAAAATATATTTATATAATATCCAAATATTTTCTTTTTGTATTATACTTTATTACATAATCAATTAAGCTGCATATGTAGCAACAAAGAATCCATCTCCATCATTAGTATGTACATGCATATAACACCGTCGCAGTAGCTGCTATTATCGTTATTAAGTACATATATGTACATATGTACATACATATAAACATAGAATGCTGTTATTAGCAGTTCACACATTCACTACTCAACGCAATGATGATGCAATTAGTATGCAGTGGCATCGTGAGCAAACATTTTATAAGCGTTAATAATTCAAAAAATAGTTTCAATTGGTCGTAAGCAAAGCATTAGTTACAATTAAGAAGGCAATAAGACACACATTAATATTGATAGAAAAGGAATGGTTGCCAGATAGTGATCTCTTACCGCCAGTTTTTAGATGATGAACAACGTAGAATATAATCAAAAGGTTGGATAAATATATATGTACACACGTTGTGTAGATGAAAAGGAAACGAAAAAACGAAAGAAAAGAGATCATGTAAAAGATGAAGAGATGTATCTGAGAATTTATAATTTAACGTTTCAATCTGACGGTGATCTGTCAACGACGAGGACAGGTAGGACAGGTAGGACCGTCATAAGTCAAAGGGACTAACGAGGGTGATCTGCACCCCTGCCGAGCTACCATTATTCCTTTCGCTTTACAAACATATCGTGCTTAATAATAATCAACACGTCCCATCAATAAATTATCATGATCTGCCTGTGGTAAAACGATCGATAAGAAAGTATAATTTTTCAATTCAAGAAACTAGGGTAAATACATAGCTTCCTTAGTTTTTTATGTCTCGTCATACTTTCCAATTTAAAGAACTATTTACTGTTTACAAATTAAGTATTAATTGATAGAAACAATATTCAACCCGTTTCAAATCCGGTTTAATAAAAGAAATATCATCCAGTAATTTACAAAAAAATACATACAAATGTATTTCTGTGAAAATAAAATCGAATAAAATCTATTTAGTTTAATTATCTGGAATAGGCTTTTAATGAACTAAGCTTAACATTTAATAAATACTAAAAAACCTTGAAAGGGTTGTAAACATTAAACATTAATCACACAGATATATACATATACATATATATATATATATATATATATATATATATATATATATATATCGTACTGAAATGCTTCTTAAAACTGAAATACTGAATAAATTAAAATACTGGAACAATACAAAACCTACTCTAGTCATTGTATTCCACCCGAAATCGTCTGATCAGGATGCAGTCTGCACATCCAAAGACGATCTTCTTGGTTTTTAGTGTGCTAACCACCTTCTGTAAATTTATAAACAGCACCCTGTATATCTGAGTGTCGAAATTAGTAACAAGAAAGCTCGTCCTAACAACCGTCCCAAGATATTAGCAATGAAATGAATAGCTAAGAAAAGGAAGTATTGACAGAAATAAATATCTCATTAACAGTGTACAAATAAAAAAAAGTTTATAAATAATAAGGCTTACTATAACTTTGTCTAACAGTTGTTCCAAGATTAATTCCAGTAACAATACTGTGTTTCAAATAATAATAAATATTACAAAAATTATAGCTCTAAAGGTCATACTAAAAGATCTTCAACGCAGAAAAGAGATGCCAAAGCTCCATTCTGAATGCTGCAAATGCAGAAAATTCTGTACAATTGCAATCACACAAACGATATTCAATAACCCACAAAGTAATTGTAATAAAAAGCTGCACTAGCTTGTCGAGATACAGATAATTCCATTATAACTAACTTTGCCAATATAAACAAAGGGAGGTAGTAGATGAAGGTTCTAAATTGATAAGTAGCATTCTAGAGAAACAAAAACTGAATGAAATGGTTAAAAACACAAGTGTAGGAAGTGAACGTATAATCACTCACGGAAAAACTATAGCTAATGATGACTCTTGAGAAACAATTTTAACGACGAAAATATAATCGGAATATAAATCAAATTCTAATATACGGGTAAGTCACAAAGAATCTTATAGTAAACAATTAACTTTCTCTAAACAACAAGAAACTAGAACGAAGTAAATAGAAGATAAACGACGATGTGACAGAAGAAAACATAAGTAATATTCATTGTAATCGGTAATCACATTATGGTTAATGCTATATACAGAAAAATGTTTTTAAATTTCCGTGTCCTTAATTACAGTTTCCGATATCAGTTAAATAAATCTTAGAGCATGAGAAATTATTTATTGATCGAAATAATCAATATTTTTCTTGAAACAAAGATTTTATCACTTGTCATTAGAAATGTATTCCTTAAATAATAAATCAATATATACACACCGCTTTCATTGTATCAATAAATCAAGCCTACACAACATTAAAATGTTACACCTCAGCCGCTAATGGGAAAGTGTTGTGTTTATTTGTATCTGACTCTAAACATTTCCTTCTAAGTGGTTTTCTCGCCGCGCATACAAACTAACCTACGCAGACGTTTCGAAATTGCTAAAAACTTCGTCTCTTTAACTAGCAGAGAACGTATTCATTAAGTGCGAATTACTCGCAGAAACGCAAACCGTGTATACAAACTTTTAAATCGCACCTCTAAAAATAAGAATTTGATGTTTAGGTAAAGTGTCTAGAGTTAAATTATATTTGTGAGCTTTTCTTACCTTGAGGTGTAATTAAGTTAATGAAGAAGTCCTATGTAGTCGATCTTCGATATTTATACAGTCCAGATTTTCTTAAATATTTGTTAAATAAACCAAAAAGCGCACGGTATTTATTAAAATACTTCCAAATGGTAGTACGTATGTTTGAGTGTACATTTGTGTATTTAGTTATCATATCAATGATTTAACAATTGCGCACGACTCTGCAAAAAAAACAAGCCATTTAACACTTACATATTGCTACGTCTGCAATTACTAGTTATGAAGAACATAATTTTACGGGTAAAACTAGAATGTATATAATGTACTCGATTTATAGTTGAATTGAAATAATACATTATGAAGTCTATGGTTCGAATGACTTTCGGGATAGCGCAATTTCTAAATTGTTTCTCGTCTCTCGGTACCCTTCGCTGCTGAGAGGGACGAGTTAACACTGCTTCGCTTCTTACGCCAAGGAAGGATTAGTAGTAAAGATATGGAACACTTTACATGCACCAAATTCATGCCCTCTGGCCGTGATAAGTTAAAATACGACGCAGTTAGGTACTCGCCACAAAAAAAAAAGAAAATGTGCTTTTGTAGAAGTAAAAATCTAAATAACGTAATATAAAAAAACTACCATTCATAAAAGGGATGCAGGAAATATTTTCCAAAAATTGTTATCAACGTATGAAATTTTGTGACATAAGTGACAAGTGATAAATGTGATCAAAAGAAAATTCCGTTAGAAATATTCCACTTACCGATGAGTCGATATTTTCTTTGCTTGAGCATCATAGTCCATTTAGATCGCGATATTAGTCTAGAGAAAACCAACACAAAACTTATTTCAGTCTCACGCAATACTCTAGAAAACTAAACGTTTGTGCGAGAATGCTAGATAACGGTGTTATTGGACTATACTTATTGTTGGTACCTTGAATAACTTGAAATGTTTGAATCTTAAACTATGTTTTTTTTTTAATTTGGCAAGTACATCAGAAACAAATTTAAATAAAATGTATTATAAGTATAATGCTGTTCAACTCATAATGCTAACAAAGCTTAGGAACACTTAGAATCTATTTCTTACAGATAGTGGCTTACGAATTTGCCTGACCTTTCCTTCAATGATTTTATGTAAAATCTCAAATTTTTAATATTTCAGGACAACGAAAAAATTATTTCGAGGAATTGAATGTAAACATTAATAATTGTATATAACTGCTTACAGAAGATAATATAAGTTAAAATTTAGACTAGGGTGTGATTTATTAAATAGGAGAGGTTCGTTAATTTTTATTGTACCATTTTTCTCACAAGAATTTTTGTTTTTAAATAATTATTATTTTTATGTTTGACTATAATTAAATACTTTTGTACTTTAAGAATTAAATTTAATTCGTGATTAGGGCCTTTCTCATTGTATTTTTTATTAATCGTTTATTTTGTATCTCGAATTATTCTTTAACTTTCTTAGACTTAAAGTTATTGTCTTAGAATCGTTGCCTTAGTTACCTTAATAAAAGTTTTTTATTGTTAATTTATGTCTAAATGGCACATCTTGTTCTTTCATTCTGCTCTTATATTACTGTTCCTAAACGTGTAAATGTCTTGTATTAGTTAAATCTTTCATTCGTCATAAAACTAACTTCCGCTTCCACTTCGTAGTTATTTCTTTTCAAATGGACTATGAAAAAGCTATAATTTCATCTGCCGCGAAATGCCACTCTAAATAACACCTCTTTTATCCTTTTTTTTAAATAAATATTATATGCACAATATGCAGGTGAAAAACCCTCGAATGTATTTCGCAACGGAAGAGATTTTGAAATAAAGTATCGTGCGGCTATAAAGTTCTAACAAAAGAGTCATATGTCATATCAAATTAAGCGAATTATTTGTTTGTAATAGAGTAGGCGAAGTGACTTTTGATGAGAATAATCCACATTCCTATAATAACCATTCGGCTCGTCTAATTTTTTTTCTAATAATTGTGCAAAAACAACTTTGAATAAAGTATGCCTTTTTATTTTTAAACCACGCGAAATAAATAAAAACGTGGTATTTGAGAATCATCTTAATAATTGTATAAAGGCGTTATAAATTTACAAGTTTTTATTCTGACAAAACGGCAACCACTTTTTCTTAATTTAATTATGTACCTTCTTTTGGTACGTAGACTTCCGCGGTCGTGGTCCATGCTATCTGCTTCTGGGTTTCCGGGCTGGAACCGCGTCACTAGTATATCTGCCGACGTTTCGTACCCATTTGTATGGGACATCTTCAGGGCTGAACTACTGCACTGAAACTGGTGTAAGTCGATGGGGGACGTGTTTATATATGGATAATGGGTCATGGGTCAATGGAGCGTTACGGTTACGGTTGGGTCGATTAGAGATGCAGGATTGCCAAGCGTTATGTAGGGGGTAGCCATCATCGCGGTTAAGATTATTGGGGTGCTTAAAGATCTCTATAGTTTCACGGATTTTGCGACCATAGAAGTGGTTAGTGCGGGATAGGATCTTGGTTGAATTAAACTGAATATGGTGCCCGGTTTCCAGTCTATGCTCGGCAAGTGCAGAACCGGCTATGCGCAGCAACCTAGTACAACGCTCATGTTCAGAAACACGAGTGCCGACAGACCGCTTTGTTTCACCAATATATGCCCTGCCGCATGAACAAGGAATCCTGTACACACCAGCTGATTCTAAAGAAACATGGTCTTTTACGGAAAAAGGGTCAGATAATTTGGAATGGGGTTTGAAGATGGTTTTGATGTTGTTTTTGAGAAGAACCCTACTGATGCGGTCAGTAACACCTTGTATATAGGGTAGGTGGGCTTTAGAGAGGGGGGGAGATGATGTAAGCTGTGTATTAAGTTGTGAGATTTTGGGATTAAGATGTCGATCTATGGTTCGCTGAATATTATGGTTGGAGAAATTATTATTTATAAGAGCTTTGGTAACGTGACTTAATTCCTGGGATATAGAATGCTGGTCAGATATGTTGACAGCTCTTTGGACTAAGGAATTGATAACGCCCTGTTTCTGGGCAGGATGATGATGGGAGAGGGCATTGAGATACCGATCAGTGTGTGTGGGTTTGCGATACACTGAATGTCCTAGTGAACCATCCAGATGACGAGTTACCAAGACGTCGAGGAAGGGAAGGCAACCTTCAGATTCAATCTCCATGGTGAAATTTATGGAATCGTGTTGTGAATTTAAGAAAACGAGGAAGTTGTTCAAGGAATCCCGACCATGGGGCCAAATAACGAAGGTGTCATCCACATATCTGAACCAACATTTTGGTTTTTGGTCACAAGAGTGAAGAATTTGTTGTTCGAATGCCTCCATAAAAATGTCAGCGACAACAGGAGAGAGAGGAGACCCCATAGCTGCACCCGATGCTTGTTCATAATAATTACCACGGAACTGAAAATAGGTGGAGGTTAAACAAGTATTCACCAGGTTGGCCAAATCATCAGGTTGGTTGTCAGTGGAAAGGATTTGACGGATTATTTGGATAGTGTCGGGTATAGGAACTCTGGTGAATAAAGATTCGACGTCAAAACTAACTAGTAGATCATGAGGATCTACCGTTCAGTTCCGTGGTAATTATTATGAACAAGCATCGGGTGCAGCTATGGGGTCTCCTCTCTCTCCTGTTGTCGCTGACATTTTTATGGAGGCATTCGAACAACAAATTCTTCACTCTTGTGACCAAAAACCAAAATGTTGGTTCAGATATGTGGATGACACCTTCGTTATTTGGCCCCATGGTCGGGATTCCTTGAACAACTTCCTCGTTTTCTTAAATTGACAACACGATTCCATAAATTTCACCATGGAGATTGAATCTGAAGGTTGCCTTCCCTTCCTCGACGTCTTGGTAACTCGTCATCTGGATGGTTCACTAGGACATTCAGTGTATCGCAAACCCACACACACTGATCGGTATCTCAATGCCCTCTCCCATCATCATCCTGCCCAGAAACAGGGCGTTATCAATTCCTTAGTCCAAAGAGCTGTCAACATATCTGACCAGCATTCTATATCCCAGGAATTAAGTCACGTTACCAAAGCTCTTATAAATAATAATTTCTCCAATCATAATATTCAGCGAACCATAGATCGACATCTTAATCCCAAAATCTCACAACTTAATACACAGCTTACATCATCTCCCCCCTCTCTAAAGCCCACCTACCCTATATACAAGGTGTTACTGACCGCATCAGTAGGGTTCTTCTCAAAAACAACATCAAAACCATCTTCAAACCCCATTCCAAATTATCTGACCCTTTTTCCGTAAAAGACCATGTTTCTTTAGAATCAGCTGGTGTGTACAGGATTCCTTGTTCATGCGGCAGGGCATATATTGGTGAAACAAAGCGGTCTGTCGGCACTCGTGTTTCTGAACATGAGCGTTGTACTAGGTTGCTGCGCATAGCCGGTTCTGCACTTGCCGAGCATAGACTGGAAACCGGGCACCATATTCAGTTTAATTCAACCAAGATCCTATCCCGCACTAACCACTTCTATGGTCGCAAAATCCGTGAAACTATAGAGATCTTTAAGCACCCCAATAATCTTAACCGCGATGATGGCTACCCCCTACATAACGCTTGGCAATCCTGCATCTCTAATCGACCCAACCGTAACCGTAACGCTCCATTGACCCATGACCCATTATCCATATATAAACACGTCCCCCATCGACTTACACCAGTTTCAGTGCAGTAGTTCAGCCCTGAAGATGTCCCATACAAATGGGTACGAAACGTCGGCAGATATACTAGTGACGCGGTTCCAGCCCGGAAACCCAGAAGCATATGTACCTTCTATTTTTAGATATTATAATTTCATTTTCTAAAAAAACGTTTACATGAAAATACTTGTTAACAAATATTTCAATATTCCATTCTATGCTTGAAATTTGACCAAATTTCTATATTTGCATTTCTATGTTCATGTTATATGCTCATTCAGTTTCTTTGCATGTACTACCACAAAATTCTCTTTAACTAATTTTGAACGTCATCTGATGTTAACTTACGCAATGGCGCTCATTTCGTGTAACTACTGTCATTGTTTTCTGCTTTTCTTTGTTTCCTTTATGCAATTTCTTTACTTGCCATTTTCTCAATAATTTTCTGTAAGAACACAAAAAAGGAAACCTGCAATTTATATAGGAAAAAATACTAATGTAATTTAAAGATATCTCTACAATTATATGACGTTATGGAAGAAAATTTAAATTTCAATTCTATCAAATTATAATACAAGCTATATAATATAATAGTATATAATACGTTGTTTGAGATAAAAGTTCAAATTAAGCTTCCACAGCAATCGGTCCTTTGTATCGAAGGGTCGGTATAGCTAACGACAGGCACGCGATTCATCTTTGACAAGCATAATTTAAGCATTTTTGCTACAATGTATCGATTTCTAGAAAATTTTTAGTTGTAATTCCGTAAATAGTAAAATTTTCATATTGCGAATATTCTTTCCATAAAGTATCGACGTTATTCTATTCAGAAAACCTTAATGTTAGTAACCGGAGAGACTTAAGTTCGATTATAAAACGCAGCATATACGAGGGTAGTTTGACAAGTAGTGAGAATGGAAAAGAAAAACGAATTTTTTAAATACAAAATAATTTTTATTTTTCAACATATTCTCCTAAAAGAGCAATACATTTACTCCAACGGTGCTCCAATGCCCTTATGCCATCTCTAAAATGCGATTCCGGAAGGCTTGCAAAATACTCATTTACAAAGATGATAAGCTCGTCGTTAGACGAAAATTTCTTTTCCCTATTGCCGCAATCGCGGCACCCATCTTGCCGAAAGCTTGGAAAGGCCAAATTCTTTCGTTAAAAAGTGGTGTACGTGTTCTGTTGAAATGTTTACCATGTCTGCTATCTCTCTCACTTTGAGTCGTCGATCTTGTGTAATAATATTATGGATTTTTATAATCATTTCCTTAAAAGTCACGATTTTGGATGCTCCAGAGCGCGCTGCATCAACACAGCTTGTTCTATCACGTTTAAATTCATTTACCCATCTACTTATTGTGGCGGATGATGGCTCAGATTCATCTAATGTTTCCCGTAATTCATCTTTTATTTCGGTAGCTTTCATACCCTTAATTACGAAGTATTTAATCACCGCACGATACTCTGCTTTTTCCATTTTAACAAAACGACGTGTTGTTTCTTTTTCAATCAGCTGTCAAAAATAAACTAATCAACCGATTTATCTAAATATCGGAATGTAAACATATAAATAGGCAATCTAAATTACAGTGCATTTGTTTAACCAATTAGAGCGTCACCTATGTGCCATTCTCACTACTTATCAAACTATCCTCGTATTTATCCGTGAAATATTTAAAGTTGTTTAAAGAAATACGCGAAAAAATGCTTAATGTGTTTCCATTCAGAAAATCTGATATTAATTTCTTATCAGTATCATCCCTGTTAGCCTTTAATACTTATAATGACAACAAAAAACAAAATATGAAAAATATAGTGTTCTGGGATTGCATAATTAATGCTTTGAAATTTTGTCAGCACTCATCAGAATCTATAACTAATACTTGTTTATTTTCCCTTATACTTTATTAAAATTACACTAAACTACACCAATACACATAAGTCTCGTTTATTTAGTACTGCGAGCAATATATACACGTCTAAATGAAGAATGTTGAACAACTTCAAGTCAGTAATTGTTCATTAAACTCGAAGAAAATTTAATAATAAAACATCTCCAGGGAAAGAGCGTGCACTCATTAAATTTTAATATACCCCTTAAGAAGATATTAATCTTTTTGCCCAGATACTTACTTCTGAACGTCGTTACAGGTATAAGAGGTCGACTAAACTGCATTAAAACTGCCTCATTATACTAAACATTGCTAAGGAAGACATAATAAATATATGTCGGTATCAGAGATAGACTTGCTATTAGACAAGATTCGGATTTTATTTATTGTGGAATTTTTCGCCACCTGTGTAATAAATATATATGTTTCCAATATGTCATCTTTTTATTTTTTAAGATACATTGTTTTACAGTAACATGTCCCTGTCTACGATTAATTTATACTGTGTTTAGGTCGAATTTGACAATGGTATGCAACCTGTGACATCTATTTTAAATACAATTGTATTTGTCCATAAAAATTCGCTAAGAAATATTTTCGTATATGTCATATGGATTTTGCATACAATTACCAGAAAATTAGTTAATTTTTTTTATGAAATTTTCATCACGAAAAATACTTTTAGCAAACAAACAAGTGAAATCGAAATTTCATCCTATCTTATTAAGAAAAAAATCTAATTTCTACTGTATTGTCGTCTTACAATAAGCATTTTGCCGCTTAAAATTAGCACTTTCTTGACTATTTATAATTTTTATTATAATTTGTAACTGATATGTACATATATGTTTTTTTATTACGGTTGGTTTTCATAATTATAAGTCTACTAGACTTTAATATCGGAAATTGCTTTTAACAATAAATTCTTTCATTTGTCTGTCATATTTTAGCACTTGTCGTACTTCCGGATTATTAAAAAATTTTAATCTTTTTAAATTGGTTACACTAAGGTTGATATATAACCCCTTTCCACATTAACTTTCGTAATTCTGTATACGCGTTTCGACAACCAAGTTGTCATCATCAACCGATAATTGCAAAGTATCGCACTTGGTAAGCCACGGCGAAAATACCCGTACGAAAAACAAACTCCGTACGGGATCTGTACCGTTGAGAACCAAAATATACACTAACTACTAACACAGTGTACATTTTGGTTCTCAACGGTACAGATCGCGTACGGAGTTTGTTTTTCGTACGGGTATATTTCACCGTGGTTTACCAGGTGCGATACTTTGCGATTATCTGCTGATGATGACAATTTGGTTGTCGAAATGCGTATACAGAATTACGAAAGTTAATGCGGAAAGGGGTTATATATCAACCTTCAGTGATTAAGTTAATCAACCACACGCTCCATCAAATTCAACTATATCGTGTTTACTTATATCTGTCATTTATTAGTATTGTCTGTCGTACATTTCTGGTTTTATCATTATAAATTTTTGCATTTTTTGCTAAAAATACATTTATATCAATATATTAATACAATGCCATTTCCGTATAACAATTTTCATTGTTTTGGCACATTTTAGAAATAGAATATTAAACTAATATTACTCACAGACGTATGCATTGCGATCATTTTACGGCGGAATATCCTGACTAAGGAAAAATAATAGATTTCAACAACATTACAACAAATTAGTTCAAAGATTTATAGAAACCAGTAATGCTTTAAAACGAAAGTCAGAAAAAGCACTTACAGTATTGACAGATGATGCTATAAACATATTAGAAATAGAATTGTGGTTAGATCTACTAAATCACTTAAAATTATTTACTTAGCTGGATAATAAATACTACTAATATCGTTTTTTAATAATTTCCAAATGTTTTTTAAATATCTTTTATGGCAATGTCCGCATTGCACTTAAAGGTGGGATTACTATGTACATCCATACAAAGTTATTTACATTTAATGTTTAACGTATATGACACTGGTGCCAAAATAATAGACATGGTCAGATGACAATCCAGATGTCGAAAGCGAGTTTCAGAATTTTAAAATTATGTTGGAATTGCAATTTCAAATAGAATCAATTTTCTTTCGTACTACAACGTAATAGCGCATTATCATTATATAAAAATAATATTGGAGCTATTTATTTATCAATTACTTATTGACAAAACAAATTGTAATTATTTTGCATAGGAGGGGACTACATACTGATCAAGCTACTATACATTTCTTGGAAGAATTTGATGATAAGCGTTTCATTAGTACAGATTTATGGTCAGCAAATTCAATGGATTTGACACCTATAGATTTTTCCTCTTTAAATATGTGAGAGACACAATAGAGTATTCGTGAATAGTCTTCACAAATTGAACGAGCTGGAAACGGCCATTATAGAAACAGTAAATAATACTTCTGCAGAAATGGTTTTGATAATATGAGCCGTTTGGAACATCTATTGTAATGTGCGTATTTTAAATCAATTTAAATATGTTTTCCTCTTATTAACTCAAAGAAAAAATTGCTGTCTTGTAAATTGTCTGTACATATGTACCTTTTCTGAAACTAAAATGTAGCATTCTAACAAAACCATCTATTACAAACATGCTTTGTATTTTTAAGTCGATAATTATTCTTTATAGTTAACTTGTGTCAAATAAAAATTTTAAATAATTAAGTTATAGTTGCGGAGGATAAACATTAAAGGTAAATAATAGAACTAATTTTACATTGAAGACGTTTTCTGTTACAACTTCAAATAGAAGTCACTGGTAACCCCGTACTTTAAGTTATCCATAAATATCTTGATTATTGTGATCCAAAGCTTAACATACTTACGAGATATAGCTGTTCGTTTCTGGAGTCGTATGCATAATTTGCAAATAAGACTTTCGCTATATTTGCCAATTTTAATTAAGAACGAAGTTCTTTTTTTACAGGTGCTTGGTCTGCCAAATATCCTGTTATTATGCTAAGTTAGTTGAATCTCTGGTACGTACACTCCGCGGTCATGGTCCATACTATCTTCTTCTGGGCCTCTGGGCTGGAACCGCGTCACTGGTATAATTGCCGACTTTTCGTACCCACTCGTATGGAACATCTTCAGGGCTCAACTACTGCTACCGTGTGTTGCAAAACCGTTATTCCAGTGACGCGGTTCCAGCCCGGAAGCCCAGAAGAAGATAGTTGAATCTCCATTATTTTCCTTTCACGACATATTCTATACTCTTCTGGGTATCAGCTATACATTATTCTGTTCTATTTACTCCTGGTAGGTCAGCCATCTTCATTTATCCGTGATATTGTATTTCTATGATATTAATCTCCCATTTCATTCAACTCTGTTGCTAAATATTCATAACTTTTGGTCTCAATTTCTTTTTTAATATAGTTTACGCAGCTATCACATTTCCCAGTTAAGACAATCGATGATCTGTTTATACCTATATTACTTACTTTTACTACGTTCAGATATCGTTTCAATTTTATCTGTATTCGATTCTGGTCTAATTTTTGTAGCGATTCTTGTAAATTTGTCTCTTTTGTTATGGATATGATATAATTTTGAGGAATTCCAATTTTTCTAGATATTATCAAAATCTCGGAAACAATCATCTAGACTTTTCCGTCTCTTTTTTACTAACCAACTTTTGCTATTAATAAGAGAAAAGACGATAACAGAAGAATATAATATATCCACTTTTAAATGTGGACTCTATAATAATAGTAATACTTAAATAAGAAAACAAAAAAATGCAATTACATATTTAAATGTGGGAAAAGTCATGCCGTGTTTTTTTTCGTTTTTTATAAGTCATTTATTAAAAAGATCAATCAATTATACATTACCGGTTTTTTTTTCAAAAAACCACTTGCCGAACCATGCAAGAACTTTTGAAGAGAACGAAACGAATGGAAATTTGAAGGCACCAGGTGCGGCAAGAATGGGATATGTGGAGTGTGTAATTTTTGATGAATGATAAAATTTGTGAGTGGTCTTGCGTTATGAAATAGGACATCCTGATATTTTCGAGCTGTGTACTTTTCTGGATTATGATTCGTCGGAACTGTTCAACTTATGATTGTTAATTGTTTTGTTTCTTAGTAATTATCTACTTCTCTTGGAGAAAGAATCGTTTTCCCCATGTTTAAGGAGCATATCTTATATGTTCATATGCCATCAAGTGAACCCCTTTGAGTTTATGAGGAACCCTTGAATGATAGATGTCTACCATTTCTTCAATCTCCAATATCGTCTGGGCCTCTCTGATTGAGAAGCTTCATTAGGATTAAAATCACTAGCGCGGAATTTCGACAATCATCATTGATTGATTCTTGTAAATCATCGTCATCGTAAACTTTGTGCAACTTTTCACAAGCTTGACGCACGTTCTTCCCTTTACAGAAGTGAAATGGTAAAGTATGATGAAAGTACACAACATTGGTTTTCCATTTACAACTCCTTATAAAATTTTAAAAATTACAAAATGAAGTTCGAGCTCTCATATGTCATATGCCATAGCATAAAGATAGAAGCGAGTAATTTTAACGTTTTCGAAGTGAAATAGTGTCGCAAAAATTCCTCATAACTTTACCGACGACTCACTATATTTCTGTTAAAGAATCTAGTATTATTCGTGCGTGGTTAGAATACTTCCAATATTAACAACAATACTTCCCTTAAATTAAAATAAAATTATATGAGCCCGTAAAATCATAAAAATAAACGAAAATATGCAATTATAATTAAAATATAACATCGTACAATTAAGTTCTCATTTTTTAAATACCAATTTTAATAGCTACAAGCTAATGCGTCTCTGATGAATACTATTAACCACTTTAGAAATTAATGCTCCAACATATTAAGATTAATGTTCCACTAATAATTTTACATTTAATATAAATAGCTGAAATGTACGTAAAGATAAATTTATGTATATATACGTACCTGTACAGTTTATTGATGTGTATATTTCAGGTCTGACCATAGACTTGAGAATCTTAAGAATCTATAACGAGCGTATATAGTGGTGATTATTGAGGTATTTAATTCATTCGGCCGACATGCATGCAAATATGGTTAGAATTCAAGTTCGATTTATAGTATTTTTATTTCTGCTTCCGAAATGTAAATATCCGCTCATGTATTACGATTAGTAAGTATTACAGGTACGCAGGTAGATGTGTACAGATAGACATCCTGAACTTATTTATTTAAATTACCAACCATCATAATTTGCATAAATGTATAATGCAGTATATACATAACGGCAGACATTCCTGTACAATAAACGTATAATTTGCTAGAGTAACACGTGTGTGGAAGTGTGTACATTAACTTTTATTATTGCTCATTCTTGTTACAAATTGTTGATTAATTTCAATATTTACGTGCAAGTGAAAAGTTGCGCCGTTTCAAATTTAAAATGATTATTCATTTCTCTTTGATCATCCTTTTTACATGTGAAATAACAGAAAATTGCATTGCATGTCGATGTTAGGGAATCAAAAGAAATACGAATATCATGATATTTAATTATCTAATAGCTTTCTATATTTTATGAACTTGCAGTACCGTCAACTGGGCTGTTTTAAAAGTGTAGGTGTGACTAGTAATTCTTTTAGTGACAGAAAAAATGTAATGCGATTAAATATTTGTATTTTATATTGATCTGTTGCTTAGGTTTTCTGTCGATACAAATCTCAAAATTTCAGTGATTTTTCTTATGAAATGTCTATAATAACAAATTAGTACAAAGGGTACTAGGAAAGTTTTGCAATACAGCTTTATTTATTTAATTTTTTCAAAGTAATTTCTTCTACATTCAATACACCTCTCCATCCTTCGAAACTAATCTTTAAACCAGTTCTGCCAAGTTTCACTAGGGAGTAAAGCACACTCGTTGTCCCAAGCCCGCAGAAGGTCTTCATCGCTGGAAAACCGCCTCCCTTTTGCTTCATTTCTACATGCGGGAACAGTGCAAAGTCGCAGTGAGCAAGATCTGGACTGTAGGAAGGACGCCCGAGAAGTTTCAATCCTGTCGTTGTCAAATATTCGATGCAAGCTTTGGCGCGGCGAGCTGGAGCATTATCGTGATGGAGCAACCAGGTGTCCATTCTTGACTTTGTCCGCAGGTTATTCATAGATCCAATGACTTTAGGCAGGCACTGTTTAGTATAGCACTTAGCTGTGACTGTCTTCTGTGTGTCAAAACGACGCTTTACACAATTCCACTCGATTTGAAAAATACAGCAATTTCTTCTTTACAGATCGGTATTTTCTGACAACTACGGATGTGTTCTCATCATCAAAGACCCAAGTTTTATTTTGAGCTTTAGTCGGCACGTCGTAATAGTGCAACTAAGTTTCGCCACCTGTCACGATGTTGTTCACATACCGAGATTATCCCTTATTAAACTTTTTTAGCATCTCCCGGCACAAAGTCACACGTCGTGTCATCTGCTCTTCAGTCAGTCGATGTGGCACCCAGAGAGTACAAAGTTTCTTCACATGCAGATGATCATGCAGAATCGAACGAATTGCTGGTGCATTTAGGCCTGAAGTACCCTTTATCTGTTGGTAGGTCACTCGCCTGTCCTCGCCAAGGATTTTCCTCACAGTAGTCACGTTTTTCTCTGTAACTGACGTTCGTTGCCTTCCCGGCCTCTCAGCATCCTCCACAGTTAAATTTCCCCTTTGGAATTCTCTATACCACCTGAATATCGTTGTGCGATGTGGACAAACATCACCTAGTGCAAGAGTCATTTCTTCGAAGCACTGGTCTATGTTGAAACTACGCACGAAATTGTAACGCAAAACTGCCCTTTTCTCATTTCGTGACCACGATGCCATCGCAAGCACTTTACACACTCACTGACACTCTCACTATCCACATGGCGCGGGGGCTACTATGCACCTATGAACATGTCTCAACATGCAGCAACAAGCAGCTACCTACGATTCATTGTTGCGTCATATTGCAAAACTTCCCTAGTACCCTTTGTATATTGCAACGTTTTGCTAAATTGTAAGTCTAAAAGGAGATTATGTCGGATAAACGAAATTCTGTTTTGAAATCTTTTAAAGATTTATATGGTAGGCTACATACTTATCAACACCCATCGTAATTTAATTAGCAGCACTTAACACATCCTATTAGATCAAATTGCAGCCACAACCATTACACGATATGTTTCAGTATTAATGGTGAACTGAAAACAGTCTTCCTAATACGTATCTTCTCGAGATGTTCTCTATACTCCAAATATTCTTTATGAAACAAATTAATCGAATTGTAAATTCGAGAATACTGTCAAACTCTAAAAGGTTCACGATTCTTCATCATATATTAAAAAAGTTAAAAGTTTAGTTAATATATTTACTTGAGATAGCTTATGTCAAGTTAAGCCTGTTTATATCCCTATGTATGTAAAATATGACATACTGACGCTCAATCTATTTGTATGGAAACCTCAAAAGTTGCTACATTACTTCAATTATTGTTTAGTTTTGTTTTCTTTTTTGGCAATTATCTTATCCTATGTTATGCTGAAAAATTCTTTCAGTTTAAATTGCGTGCAATATTGCATCATCCATATTCTATGTAACTAATTACTCTTCCCGTGTATTTACTTTATTATACTAAAATATAATAAAGTAAATATTCGCAAAGACTAATAAATACTTATTAAATATAAATTAACTATTTAGGTGCAAACATCTATACCTTCTTACATTATCTTACTTCTTACACAAAAGCTTGGAAATACCAAGATAAAACAAAAGATCTAAGTTTTAAATGAAAAACAATGATAGCTCAAGATTGAGTCAAATTGCAATAGAAAATCTAAAACATAGTTAATATCCTCTTAGGACACAAATGGCTAAGTTTTCACAATCCACAAAAAATGAAAAAGTATGAGAATGTAATAATTAACTTTGATAGCAGTTGTTTATGAAGACCTAATACCGACAAGAAAGGCTAAAGGAAACACAAAAACCTACAGGAAAATGTCAATGAGGTTTCAGAAAAATCCTGAAAATGGCCTTAAGTTGTTGGGGTATACAAAGCCATGTATCAATACTATTATTATGCTTTGTCCTCGGAAACATCAAGTGTAGTACATATATTTCTTCTGTTATTTATTGCCTAGGCTGTATAATGAAACAATGGTTTCTCAGGTATCATAATGAATAGATTTTCTGTTCACAAATAAACCTTTTCCGTTGCGGCGTTTCGACAACATTTCAATCATTCATATCCACCATATACGATAATTGAGGTTTGTCGCTGACGTATCGAATCAAAACAAGGAGGAAGTAAGAACACAAAATGGGTCAAACACTCGATCACGACTTATTCGAAGTCTTGATTGGAAGGGAAGCTTTAAATGTCGCATGGCATTATCTTAATGGTGATATGTGTATTACACATCTATTATGTGACGAAACGATTTTTTTCTAAGTGAAATTTATTATGTCTAAAGTTTTTAATAAATATAATTGGCAACAAATTAGATTGCTCGCGCATTTTGTAATAAGTACCGTTTAATGACCCATGAAGACACCTTCAAATTGCTCTTGGCTAGATATCACTATGGTAATAAGTGATAACAAATAATCTAAGAAACACTAATTGCAAGTATCTCTTAATTAACACTAATACTGATATCAATTTCCACGTATTAAAGCCAGTGCCGTTTTCAGTAGAATGTACAATATCTGTCAATTGTATTAGAGCCACGCTTGCATACCGAGAAATTTGTAATTCAAACCATTTCATTTTAAATATGTATATTTCAAATTTTCGATTGTAAGAGAATTTACTTTTTCAGAGAGCATCTATTCGTAGAAAAAACAACCATTATGTTATTAGTAAAATCCTTTTATTATCGATTTTGGTTCAGGAATCTGCTAACAAGAAGAACAAAAGTCTGCTAGAGAGCTGCTAGATAAATTAAATGTATATAATATAAACATATCTAAGCACACGATATGATCACAATTGTATGCTGCCGGAATCAAATGTCATAGACCAGCCAGGAAGCCTAGATTTGCATAAAAAATAACAAAAGCAAGCCTGCAATGAGCAAAAATACATAGAAACTTTACAGTTGAACATTATAAAATGGCAAATAAGTACAAATTTTGTCCTTAATAAATCAGGTCTTGAAAATATCAATTTATTTCATATTTACAAGTTTCATTCTCTTTGTAATAAATGACCAGCGATGAATCCCGACTTGACGGAGAGTGTTAATTTCGTTAGATGAAGACCCAGGGGACGTTATATTGAAGAAGCTGTACAGAATACACATCCACCATGAGATATGACCTAGTCATGCATAATGCATAATCGCGAATGGTACCAGACCTCAATATTTTGTTGAGAGAACCATGAATCGAACGCAATATAAAAAGGTTAGTGAAATTATATTTGTGCGTTTCCTAAACTGAGAGAACCCTGAATCGAGCGCAATATAAAAAGGTTACTGAAATTATATTTGTGCGTTTCCTAAACTGACTAAATAAAAAAAAAGGACCGTACACCTTCACGCAAGATGTACAAGGATAGTTTGACAAGTAGTGAAAATGACATATAGGTGGCGCTCTAATTGGTAAAACAAATGCACTGTAATTTAGGTTGGCTATTCATATGTTTACATTCCGATATTTAAATAAATCGGTTAATTAGTTTATTTTTGACAGCTGATTGAAAAAAATCAACACGTCGTTTTGTTAAAATGGAAAAAGCAGAGTATCGTGCGGTGATTAAATACTTCGTAATTAAGGGTATGAAAGCTACCGAAATAAAAGATGAGTTACGGGAAACATTAGGTGAATCTGCTCCATCATCCGCCACAATAAGTAGATCGGTAAAATTTAAACGTGATAGAACAAGCTGTGTTGATGAAGCGCGCTCTGGAGCACCCAAAATCGTAACTTCTAAGGAAATGATTAGAAAAATCCATAACATTATTACGCAAGATTGACGACTCAAAGTGAGGGAGATAGCAGACATGGTAAACATTTCAACAGAACGCGTACACCACATTTTAATGAAAGAATTGGGCCTTTCCAAGCTTTCCGCAAGATGGGTGTCGCGATTACTTACGACTGATCAAAAGTTCACTCGTTTCCACATTTCCAATGAGTGTTTGGACTTTTATAAGCTGAATCCGGTTGATTTTTGTAGGCGATTTGTTGCTTGCGATGAAACTTGGATACACTACAGTACACCCGAAACTAAACAACAGTCGAAACAATGGTTAGAACGTGGTTCTGCACCTCCAAAGAAAGCTAAAACCACTTTATCGGCAAACAAGGTGATGGCATCAATTTTTTGGGATTTGAAGGACATTTTGATCATTGATTACCTTCAGAAAGGTGCCACAAGAAGCGGACAATATTATGCAGAACTTCAACAAAAAATAAATGTTGAGATTCGTGCTAAACGGCCAGGAATGGCAAAGAAAAAGATTCTGACAACGCTCCCTCGCATACCAGCCCAGCTGCGATGTCCAAAATCCACGAGTTGCAATTCCAATTAGTACCGCATGCGCCTTATTCGCCAGATCTAGCCCCTTCCGACTTCCACCTTTTTCCAAAATTGAAAACGGCACTAGGTGGAAAGAAATTTTCGTCTAACGACGAGCATATCATCTTCATAAATGAGTATTTTGCAAGCCTTCCGGAATCATATTTTAGAGATGGCATAAGGGAATTGGAGCACCGTTGGAATAAATGTATTGCTTTTTTAGGAGAATATATTGAAAAATAAAAATTATTTTGTATTTAAAAAATTCGTTTTTCTTTTCCATTCTCACTACTTGTCAAACTACCCTCGTACATATCTCTTTTGCTCTAGTTTGGAAATCGACCGGATCTATATATATATATATATATATATATTGGTAAGTATACATTGCTAAGAGTACGCAAAACTCTAAGAAGTGATAAAAACTTTATTTCCAATATATCAGATAGAATTAGTGTAGTCATTAAAGATTGATTAACAGAACATTAATTACTATTATCAATGTCTTCTACTCGTATAAAACAGAAATAAACATTTTCTATTAGCAATACGTGTCTGTTTTTTGTTTTATTTCTGATAAATTTGAAAAACTACCAAAATCAGAGGGTGGTTCTAATTCAATTGCCAGGTACTGTAACTACAATTAAAGATGTATGGCGGTTAATTTGGTACGTAGACTTCCGCGGTCGTGGTCCATGCTATCTGCTTCTGGGTTTCCGGGCTGGAACCGCGTCACTAGTATATCTGCCGACGTTTCGTACCCATTTGTATGGGACATCTTCAGGGCTGAACTATCTGCACTGAAACAGTTTCAGTGCAGTAGTTCAGCCCTGAAGATGTCCCATACAAATGGGTACGAAACGTCGGCAGATATACTAGTGACGCGGTTCCAGCCCGGAAACCCAGAAGCAGATAGCATGTATGGCGGTGTATACAAAATGTACATCGGTTTTTTTAAATTAACATTTATTTTGTGAAAAAGTAAAGTGTTTTATTTCAATACTGACTGATTTTGATACATGAGTAGGAAAGTTACTTCAGTAGTAACTACTGAAGATGTGTACATTACACACAGAACGTACATCTGGTTCTTTAATTAACAATTATTTTCTGAAAAAGAAAGGTGTTTTATTTCAATAAATTATTAGTTTTTTCATAAGGGTTCAACTGCTTTATAGAGCCAGTATCAGTATGATGTGTATATATATATATATATATATATATATATATATATATATACACAGCAATCGAGAGTATTCTTGTTCTGTAACGCGCACTTTTTCGAACGTTTCTCATTTTATCTTTGAGTTTCTCAATGTTTGGTGACATAATCATATAACATTAAATTAATATTATTGTGTCATCATTATTGTCTTGCTACTGTGTTTAAATCTGTTGGTGAATAAAATTTCTTGTTCTTCTATGTCTTCTTCTTATTATAATTATGCATGTAATATAAGCCTCGTCAGAATATTTTCAAATATAAAACATTTTTCATTTTGTTACTTTGTAATAGGACATTTTCGTATAATTTAAATAAGGATTAGGAAAATTTACAAATAATTTTCCTTTCGAATTGCATACATACTGTACACAAACATGATATGTGGTATATACCTGTAAATAGTCGGGACATCGTGACATGCCTGAAGTCCATCTGTAGAAAAGTCTCTGAATTGTTGTTACGCGCTTGGCAATCGAACCTGGTCCCATCAATTGCGCTGCATAAATAGCCAGCATGTTAATCACTCGGAAGAGGAGTAAATCACTATAACGAGTGATCGAGAACTGTTATAAATCTGTCAAATGAACGAGACGGTTGTTCATCTAGCGGCGTCCGTGAATAAACAATACTCGGAATTGTCGACTGCATTCCACCATACGAACGTTATGCCAAAATCGTCCAGGTTAAATCGCAATTCTCCAACGTAGATAAGATCGTGTTTCGTACGCAGGTTTAAAATATACATTGGTAGCAATCGATTGCCCAAATAATAAAGACATGGATGAAGTTTTTGTTTGGCTATTTATACTATGGATACTTACATTACTACCGCATGTTGAATTATATAAAAAAATAATTGTAAGTACGAGATAATGTTTAAATATAAAATAATTCTGTGTATGTTTGCTTTTTTTGGAAGAGAAGGAAAGAAGAGAAAATAAATACCTACGTACTTGGAATAATAGATGATAGTATAGTTAAATGATCTTAACTGTGTGGTAGTTAAGCTTATCACATAAAATAATCTTCTACTCTTTTAATAATCGGTTTATTAAGTTCATTATTCTAAACACGCAATTTAAAAATGTTCCGGGGCTATTTTTGTATCGACTGACTGACTGAGACAATTAATTTACTAATCATAAATAATACGCTAGTAAATTTTGTTTTGTGTATACAGGTATGGACCAAGAAAGCCTTACTGTCATGAAGCGGTTATGTTCGATGTACCAAAAGTGTTAGGAGTTTAAGAACTTTTTTATTTAAAGCAAGCCATTCAATAGTACAACCGATTAAAGCCTGTCATATGTTTAATCATAGTATAACGGTTATAATTTTAATATTGTCTTCTTTCCGTTAGTGTTTATAGAACTCCTTGAAACGTTCACTAAGGTATTGGTCAATGCTCATTTAATTAGGCTTTAATTAAAATAAATGATTTTCAAACAAACGTGAAAGTCAATACTTTATTATGATAAAAAGAGAGACAAACTACGTACTCTAGGCAAGGCAAATTTTGTAGAAATAATAAAGCAAACAGAGGATTGGGTTATGTTGGATATGTTTTTCTAAATACGTTTTATTTAATGTATGTATTTGTTTACTTTTAGGTTAATTATTATTGCTTATTTCTGAAAAAGCCTTCCAAGTAATTGTTATATATATATTCTGCGACAACATTGCATAATCCATCCGATTCTTGGGATGCAGAGGAAATATTAAGGATTTTTGACTATTTACGAAAGGAAGATAAATTGATTTCGCCAAAGATGACCCAGTTATGAATAATGCTAATATGCTGTGGAAATTGGAAATATGTACATATGTTCTAACTTAATATATAGAAGTTACCGCAATAACAAATAAAAAAAAGCATTATCTAAACGACGAATCATACAAAATAAGTTACGATGACCATTAATATTAAAGATGATCAATACTTTACAAAAGGCTCCTGTAAGCCTTGATTTAAAAAAGAAAAGAAGTCTGTTCCTATTAATCAACTGAACATTTTCTCTATATATAAGGAAATGAAAACTAAGGTCGTTTTTGATAAAATGCGTTGATACGTCTGATTAGAATAAGATTTCTGAAATGTTATTATTCTTTTTTTGATTTCGTTGATGTTGTTGCAAATTTGTAGCATTTTTAGACAATAGAATTGATCGCCTGAGCTGCCAATTCTTGGCGGAGTATCAGAGTCGCCAGGGGTCGGAACATGTTCTCATAGTTAATTCATAGAGAGAATTTAGTCGGATCAGTGAGTATAGTTGTGGTTTGTTGTACTGCTGTTTTCATGTATAGCGTCATGGGGTCAGAAAGCTGCAATAGTATTCCACTTAGTAGAAAACGTAATGTAATGAACTTCATAAAATATTTTAAAGTACGATGACATGTACAGCCTACGATAAACCTTTGTTCTCTCATGACATATTTGTGTGTAAAAAATACATTAAAACTGCACAAAATAAATATTCAAAAAGTGGCGTAAATGCTTACAATGATTTTATTTTAAAGTTTACTGTCTCTAACCTACCGTTTTCTTTACATGCTGTAAATCAATTTCTTAAATTATAAATTATATGCAATCCCAAATGGAATTTACCATCTCGAGAAATATTAGTTATGTAAGCTCTATGCACGATAAAATTGAAATCGATATTAAAGGCGATTTAGATAATAAACAGATGCGCCTTCTATGTACGGATGGGACTACAGACTGCAGAAAGAATTATTTTGTCAATATTTAAGTATGAACACTAGAGCCCTTTAAATTGTCATTGCTACTAGTTAGTAGTAGATTAGAGTAGTGTACTAGCAATTTTGATGAGAGTACTAAATATATTAAACAACTTTCAGCTACCAAACAAAAGCCGCTTTTCTTAAAATTCCTAAACGAATTCGACCATTTTATAGACAGTACATCTTCATCTCTCTAACCGCCGCAGTCGATTCATACGTTTTGGGAAACATGATTCCAGGCAACGTTTTCAATCTAGATATTTTCAGAAATTAAAGAGTTTTATTTTACTATTATAGAAAGTCAAAAAAATTGAAGGTGCTCAAGTATTAATAGATTTTCAAACAATTCACAGTTACAAAGAAATATTTCAGGCAACAGGCAAATTAGAAAATTCTTCTTTTTAGTTGAATAGGCTGCAAATACTGAACGATGTACATTCACAGTTGAATAATATAAGAGACGAACGATCGTTTTCTTGTATAAGAATACTTTCTCAGCGCGAAGCACATCTCTGAACGAAACACTATAAGAAACGTCCAACGTCCCACTACTAACGTGGCGTTTTCAAATGACTAAATAATAAATAAGCTGCAATTGAAATGTCACAAAGACATTCTTATCAATAAATCAGCAACGTCAAAGTTAGGTTCAATGTTAATAGAAAGTTGTTCGTATGTTTTTGAAATCGTTTAAATTATTACAAAATTTTTTATAATTAAATCAAGAATTTATTTTTATTATTGTCGTTATATAAGCTTCTGATAACTTCACATCCCCCAATAGTTTAAAGCTAATGGCAGAGAACATTGACAGACCATGTGATTACTATGTTTCCGAAAAACCTTCGATTCCAAAACCCGGTGTTATGAATTAGTAATTTACCATTAGGCGATTAACTAATATTTAAATTGAAGCTTCAGTTCAAATCCTTGAAGGAGTTCATTGTACTTCGTTATTAAAACATTAAAACGTTCTCGTTCTGCCATTCAAATACATTCTTGTGTTATACGAGAGCGGGAGGCAATGTATTGAAAAGATACAATAAACCCTACAATGGAATCGTTCGTCAATAATACAATTTTACTTGATGATGAGTGAATCTCTGAAATATATCTAGTAAACAGGGTGTTATTAATATTTGAAGGATTCCTTTTAACATTAACAAAATGAAAGATGAATGGTAAATTTACGATAGAAAAAATTATACTATTTTAAAAATCAATATACGAGATGTGGTATTAAATGAAACTTATTTATTTACAAACAGTATGATTAAATTCCCACCACAATGGCCCTCTTTCCCGTTCCCTTTACTAGCACTTCTAAAGATATTTAGTCGAAAAGCAGCCTTGAAGCTTTTCCAACTTGAATATCTTCAACTCCTTCGAAATGGATCCTTTTGAAGTGAGGAAGTCATAAGAGACGCGTATAGGTCTTTATGGAACAGGGTTGTATCGAACAAGGCTTAACAAAACAGGGATCTCTTTCGGGCCAAAAACTCGCAAATAATCGATGCCAATTGCGACGTTGCCTTGTCGTGATGCAGCAAATATTTATTTTCAGCTAGGAGCGCGAGTAGGTTGTGAGCCATCTCTGCAAACTGTAGGCGGCTCATCGATTTTTGAAACGATTCGCCTATTCATAAGCATACAAATTCAATAAAAATCCCTTGTCGTTCAAGTTTTGCAATTTATGAGATGGTTTTCTCCTATCAAGCGAAATTTGATGCTCTATCTTTTCACGCAACATTGCATTGTTCCGAATAAAGTACAATTAATAACATAACGTACGTTGCTATGTCGTGTGTAAAAAATTCGCGTTATTTAC
The DNA here is from genome assembly GCA_031893035.1 of Dermolepida albohirtum. Lineage (NCBI taxonomy): Eukaryota > Metazoa > Arthropoda > Insecta > Coleoptera > Scarabaeidae > Dermolepida > Dermolepida albohirtum. The sequence continues at coordinate 231,358 of JAVIWB010003879.1, read as the reverse complement.
TTGACACGGCACATACCTACATTAAAAATGATTTATTGAAAATTGCCTTAAGCTTTTTCAACTTTCAAATGAAAGTTAGTAATACTCTGCTTAATATATCATTATAGTTAATGTAGAAATTAATGAAAAATTATTGCCGGGCGGATGCAGTACCATTGAGCTAACACCAAGGAATCATATCGTGAAAAGCACTTAATTGTATATATACACGTGTGTAATTGCATATGCATTTAATAATATTTTCAAATATTCAGTTATTTTGTATGATACGAGAATTTTTCACTTGATCTGACTTTCCTTATAAAGGATAGTTACGAAACTACAATCAACACTAATAGTACAATCCGTGGCAATATGGTGACTCTGGATTGATAAAGTATTATTCATTATTAAATTCATCACTTTGTATTAGAAATTATTAAAAAAATTGCGAGTGAGTTATAAATCGGTGATTATATTGTTGCTATTAATTCAAGCATAATCTGTGATAATATTTTCTTAAAGATATATGATACGTTAGCGGTTTATATTTCGGGAACTGGCAACACTATTAGTGTTGCCTCCGGTCTGAGAATTGCATCGTAAAGTTTGTCATTTTTGAAAAGATATTTACCTTGACAGTTTTATTATCTGGTCGCTATTTCTGGGATTAACTCGCGAACATTTTCGTGCAATTATTTTTCATAACTTTCGGCGTGAATTATCTCAACAAGAATGCATCGACGAGCTGAATTCTTTATATGGTGATGAAGCACCATCGAAAACTACAACACATCGTTGATATGGTGAATTCAAAGTTGGACAGCATTTTTGGACGATAAATTTCGTGAAGATCGTCCCACAAATACTGTTGTGTTGGAAAACATTAATACAGTGTCTGAATTGATAATGCAAGACCGTCATGTGACATACCGTGAGATCGAGGCATCTCTAGGTATTAATAAAACCGATCACGTGGCAACCATGCCTTTAGAGAATTGTAGAACGGTCAATTCCGAATGGTACAGAAGTATTCGTTTATCGAAAGTTTTTGAAGAAATAAGGAAAACCCAAAACGATAGGTCATTCTCCACCATGACAATGCGAGCTCTCACAGGTCGGTTCAAACAATTGAATATTTGACCTGGCAAAACATTGAATTGATGAGCCATCCGCCGTACAGCCCTGATCTAGCACCCTGTGATTTCTTTTTGTTCCCACACGTGAAGAATAGACTTCGTGATCAACGATTTTCTACGCCGGAAGAGTGGCAGCAATGCTTTTCGGATGGTTTAAACGAATGCAAAAGGGCATTGATTTTCAAGGAAAATATTTTGAAAAGTGATAAAACTATTTTCGATAATAAAACATTTTTTTGTTTGCTATTTCCGAAATATAAACGGCTACCCTCGTATTAATATAATTATTCATATACTTGAATTTATATACACAGTGTATATATTTCTTATAGAATAAATTCCAAAACTATAAATACTTCACAAAAACAGTAAAAGAGGTATACTAATTATTCTAGTGGTGCTGAATTTTATATATGTATATGCTTGGGACTTCACCCTTTTTTTAATTTTTTTAAAGGAATGACATACTTTTTATGTCAATTTTTGGTTGAACTTCTATAATATCTTTATCTGTGACAGTTCGTGAACTATTGCCACTTTTGGAAAAACAAGGAAGAGAAGACAAATCGTGAAAGCTATTAAAATATTCTCCATCAGCTTTTTGACACCTTTGACCTTTGTTTAAATATAAGATATTTTGCTTTTCATGACTGTGCTAGTTCTGTTTTAAATTATCTAAATTAGTAGGCTTCGTTCTTTTTGAAAGAAATTCATTGGAGTCAGGTATATGTATATTAACAGCTAAGACAACACTTGTTGCACGTACAAGATTATCAAATTTATTATCAATCATTAGAAAGCTTGTACAGAAACATCATTGAAATTCACTTCGCATTATAGTAACAAAGAAATGGAAATATTCTAAATACAATGATAACTATTTGAATTTTGGCTTTACTTAAGTAGAAGTAAACAATGAAGAGAAAAGTGCTGTTTAAAAATTTTAGCGCCTGAGTGCAGGCTCCCAAGAAAGCTACCGTGACATCTCGAGACCGATCACTCTAACAGAATTGAAAAATCTCGCGAATTTTCACTAAGAATTTGCAAGATTTACGAAAGCGAAGGAGCGTGATTACTAAACAAGCCTCCGTACAAAGCAACGCACTACTTTTAAGGTCGCATACAGAGTGATGAAGTGCAAGAAACCTCACACCATCGTAGAAGAGCTTATTCTACCAGTTATTCTTGATATGGTTAATATAATGCAGGGAGAATAGGTGGGAAAATTAATTTCAAAGGTATCTTTGTCCAACAGCACTATTAGTCGAAACATCGTAAAGCTCAGAATCTCAATGATCAGTTAATAGAGACAATGAAAGGCATAAAATTTGGTCTGAAACTCGATGAGGCTACTAACAGTAACAAAGACGTACATGTTTTTTATTATGTAAGCCTCGTAGATGATAATATTATCGTTGAAGATCTTCTGTTGTGCAAAGGCATCATTGAAAGTACAAGTACTGAAGATTTGTTTGAGATGTAAGATAAGCTTATAACCGAAAATGGTTTGGATTGAGAAAAATACATCTGTATGTATACTAGTAGAGCTCGATTAATATTTGGTCGCAATAGAAGATTGCAAGCGTTTCTTAGCAGCAAAGCACCGCATGTTATGTAGTTCTATTCCATTATCGATGAGCTCTAAATTGACATTTGATATTAGAACGTGTCGTAGACGTAGTAAACTACATGAAAATTAGGCAATTGAAAATCAGCTTTTCACAAAGCTACGCATGGACATGGGAACTGAACACACGTGCTTTCACGTGGCAACGTCTTATCCCGTGCGTTCGTGATACGTCAAAAAATTCACACGTTTCTAAGAGAGGAAAATCATGAAACTCTAGGCACTTTACTTATACTAGCGTATTTGTGCGATATATTCATCAAGCTGAATACCTTGCATCTATATTTGCAAGGTAATAACATGCATATTTTGAAACTTTTGGAGAAAGTTGTGGAGTTTAGGAAGAGGCGCCGTTGTGGTCAAGAAAAGTCAATGAGGATAGCGGTCAACATGTCAACTGAATTGCACAACGAAGAGTGTAATAAAATTTTTATTTCACAAGACTTGTTATTCCTTTTCAAGGAACACCTCTCAAAGCTCACTGACTGATTTGCAAAATGCCGATTAAGACAAAGTCGAGAAAATTACGTGGATCCAAGATCTTTTCCGAGCTGAAGCTCCATGCTTCGCAGGAAGAAGAGTAATTAAACTCTCGCGACAACAGCCTGAGAACAAAATTTGCTTCTTCCAATTTAGTGGAGTTTCGGATATCAATCAGAAATAAATATCCAACTATTTAAAAACTGTAAGTATCCTCATTTCGTTTGCGACAATTTATTTATACAATCCAGTTTTTCAACCCTAGCTGTAATAAAAAGCAAATATCGCTCCAAAATCGATATGAAGGGTGAAATGAGAGTGACAGCGTCAAACGTTATTCTATATTTTGAAAAAATATGCGACGTTCAGCAAACTCACCCGTTACATTAATTTACCTGTCGTTGAAAGTTTTCACCATCTATTTCGTATCCTTCTTGTATTTTAATATTTTAGTTCGATGATTCTTGTGATTCAATTTTAATAAATATGAGCAGCTTCACATCGTGAGGTTCGTTTCATTTCCGTGCCTGATTTGTGTAATTGTGCATATTTTGACAAGGGTACTGGCACAAAATACTAAATCTGTAAGTGCGCCACGGATTGATACAGTTTGAGAACCCCTGCAAATAACCATTCTTTATTGCCGTTATTTTGTCATCTATAGGCTTATTAGCATCACGTGATAGGAGTCAATAATACAAAGATTACATCTACTTCTCCTTTCGAACAAAACCTCTCGTTTTAATATTTACAGACAAGAAATGTTTACGCGATTCTCTTTACAAATTTCCGGGAATGTTCGTCATCTCCCATCCTCGTACGTCCTCTGGAAATTCTCATATATCATCCAATATTCACGTTGAAAAGACTCCGAACTTTTCCTTTGACAACGCATACATCGCGAGATCGGATGAAAATCTGATATTTTATCGTGCCCGTGAACTATGCGCGAACAGAAACTCGTTTACAGTTTTCATATGGAATGTACTGTTCTGTAATATTGACAACTTTCGACCACGAGTATACCAGAACGTACAATGCCGGTTAGATATGAAGGGGCGTTACCATGGATACGGCATTCCGCCAATGAAAGCGTTCATTACTTCATAGCACGCCACGATGCCGCCGCGGGAAAGCACCGACAATTAGCATATTCGGACTGTAATGGAGTACGAGGTCTTCCAACAGTTTGGCTTGCTATATAGAACGTAAATAATCAAACTGTGAGAGAAATGTTTAAATAAACGCTTAAATTTACCAGAGTATTTATATTATATGAAATAAATAAAATGTGCATATGGTTAATGTAATAGCAATTGAACTGTTAATATTGTGAAAACCGCTGTCACTTGTTAAAATCATAATTTTATTGATGGACATTTTTTAATTAAAATGCACGATTTTTACTTTATTTGCAGAAGATGAAGTATAAGTTAAAAACTTCAGTCGAGAATTTTTTTAAAATATTTTATTGACATAAAGTCCCCACAAGACTGTCAAGAAAAATTGTATTTTTAAACGAGCTTCACAAATTTCATGAAGATTAGTTACGGTATCTATAAAAGATTGAAACAAATTTAAATGAATTCGCAAGAAAAAAATGAAAATTACTGTATCAAATAAATTCATGTTATGTTTGCATTATTTGGATTTCAATTATTGCTTTAATCCTCAGTTGAATATTTTTATTCACACATATTCAGGCACAGATGTTGTATAATAATTTAAAATCGAAAATTATCAGTGAAACCTCTTCCACAAGTAAATTTCAAGGTTTTTCCACAATATTCTCTCTAGCTAATATGGTAATAAAATTCAAAAGGGAAAATTAAAACTTTATACGTGTTTTTAAATAAAATTACTTGAGGTGATTCCTTTTTTAGATCGATTGTGGTCCTGATGCTCCTCTGAAGTCTCTTGACTTTTCTAAATATGCCTGTTGAAGTTGGTTTTGATTACAGCTCTATGTGTTTCATCGGCCTTTGCACTTTAACATCAGAAATTTCAGATTACCTTGGTGATTGGGTCTCCTCATCGAACAACTTCACTTTTTTACAGTGTTGATCCTAACAAATTAATGAATCTTTGTCCGTTTCTTGTTTTTTTTTATTTTGTTTTGTATCTCTTAGATGCTGTTCAAAGCAGCAAGGAAAATAACAGTGCTTCTGAACACAGGATCAGTGTATAAGTTCAATATAAGGGAGTTACTCTCTCAGGTACACGTTGTCTACCGCTTACTGCGGTCATGAAACTTTCGACACTTGTGAAGGTTAGTAATTCTTTTATTATGATTCGATTTTAAATTAATTATAACAAAACTATGAGAAGATTAAGCATCATCGATAGACTCACACTGTCAGTGGTGATTTGGTCTGAAAAACACCTCTTCCGCGTGTCGATTTGATTGTCAGAAGGATCCTCTACTAAATCTACAAGTGGAACTATACCAAAGCCGGCTATTTCAGTCTGCTCGGACAAAAATTATTCCTCAAGAAAGCCACACTGAGAAGGTATGAGAGTGGGCTGAAACGCTCTTGAAACGACGGGTAAATGGCGCAGTTTCAAACTATTTTTAATATGTACCAACAAGTTGCCTATCTAATAACGTCAACCGTCAAATTTCATATCTCTACGTTACTTTCGTTGTAACGACTGAAAAATGGATAACTATTAGTAAGTACTTCTTCTTGAAAAACAACAAACATTCATAATAATATGAAAGAAGACCTGAAGAATTTGGCTTTTTCATTTTCCACTATTGGTATATAGGTTCAAGAGTTGAAATGTGGTAGTACAATCGTTAAAGATATGCCACGTAGTGGATATCCAAAAGCTGCTACTGTCTTGGGAATTGTTAAGAAAGCGCACGCTATGGTACTAGAAGACTGTCGTTTGAAAATGCCTGAGATAGCAGAGTCTGTAAACATCTGAAAAGGACGCGAAACGTATTTTGAATAAGTTCTGCTCAGCATCGATCAAATATTGGTACGAATTTAAATTTTTTGTGAATGTTCGAAACGTTTTCGACCAAAAAGCTATATTGTATGCGCCGATTATCACCACAAATGAAACTTGAATTCGTCATTACACGCCTTATTCCCAGGATTTATATCGACTTATCACCTTTTCCCGCGCCTAAAATACCACACAAATCATAAATGTTAATGATGTTGTGGATGCTTATTTTACGCGAACTTAAAAGTTCCGAGTTTTATCAAGACACAGAGACTTTGGATGGTCCACTTGTCCAAATTTATCTTTATTCTGTGTTATAATTTAGGTTTTAGTTTTTAATTGCTTCAAAATAATAATAAAAGTTAACTTTTAATTATTTTTGCTGAAATTATTGTGAATTTCTAGGTATTTCTAGTAAACGAGCAAACTCACTCAGTGACATGAGAAATTCGATAATAACTTCCAACCGATTACTGTGTCCTACTAATTGTAGAAACATGTAGTTACTTCAAAAAAATTTATTTGATTTGGAAACGCATTATGTATTTTACAGAGTAAATAACATTGTGGAGCCATTTTCGGCTAAATAAATGGATTAAAAGCCTTAAAGCTTATTAATACAGGCTAGATAATATCATATAATTTCGTCCATATGTTCGATAATATAGAAATATACTTATTTCTACATTTAAATATAATTTACTTTTCACTTCTAAATATTTATTATATTGCTTAAAATGTTGTTCTATATCCATATAAGAATAATCAAGAGCCTTGCTTTTAAAGCTCTCTATTACAGCTTTCTCTATTTCAGTGATTTGAAAATGTTTCCACCATAGTTCTCATTTTAGATTATTTAATTATTTACATTAAGTGTAAGGTATGGAAATCCACGCAGATTGAAGTATTGTTATCCAATAAATAAACTTTTTTCTTTCATTTTCCCCAATGTTTCTCACTATACAATGACTGATTAAATATTGCTGCTAATTTTTTTTATTTCCAAACATTAATAATTAGAGATTAGGTTTCCTGTAAAAGATATAGATTTCGGATAAGAGATTTATATCTGGTTAATATTCATTTAAAAACATTTTGCTCGTTCTTTTACCGTGCAGTCCGAAGAATCTTTTCCATACACGCAATCTAAAGGTTGTTTAATACCATGGGATATTTGATATTTGTTAAAACTTAACTCAATTATTCTCCTTTTTAAATATAGCTATATATGTTCTCCACTAAAGTTATATGAATTCGTTTGATTTCACTTTGAATTTGATCTGTTATATCTATCTACACAACTGCATTTTTAGCGTGCGTAATAGTTCTATTAATACACAGCTCAATTAAGGGTATATTCAATATAATTGAGTTCCAGTTGATATAACACCTACAAATAATTCTATAAATCAGTTTCAGCTTTTTTAAATAAGAAAGGGAATATATAGACGTGTTCTAACATGTTCACTCATGCGTTAAAGTGATCATCTCTGGAATATATAAAAGCGCGCTTCAACACGCTTCTCTGTCATTATCTAAAAGTTCATCTGTGTGATTGGTAGTAACGATTTGAATTTTGAGCGTTGTTCGAAAGCGAATACATCACGATTTGTCAGAAATATAGACTTAGAGGGCCATAGGTTAATTGGAAAGTGCAAGAACGCAACGATGTGTTGCTGTAGTATTTAGAGCAATCTGAAGCGTTAACTTTAAACTTGGATTCATCTGGCTTATATACATGTTTGTTTGCTCTTCTCTTACAGCAAAGTGTTGAATGTGGGCAGATGAGTATATAAAGTGCAGTCACAATAAATGCGGACGAATATTTTTCAATAATGGATCCAGGTTTACATTGCAGCCAGATAATAAGGATATTTTAATTTGGTGTGAGCGCGGCATTCGCAGTAGTCCACCATTTGTATGGAAAAAGTTTCAATATGAAAATTGTGACGTAATAGCATGAGTCGTGGTAAGTACTCGAGAGATCACACCCACGATTATTTTCATAGAACATGTTTTTTACTGTTTTATTATCGTTCCAAATATAGTGGCAGTGGGAGAAGAATTCATTTTGTGGACAACGAAGCTCGGCCATCCGGCAAATATTGTGAATAATTAAATTGATGAAGTTGATTCCCCAAATAGGACACGCTTGGACTGTTTATGGGAAGATGTTTTGCTTCGCGATATAACATATGCCACCGAGAACGTTTCAGGTAACACGAATTGCTGTCAGGGAGGAGTGGAATATGAAAAGAAATATAGTATTTTGTATTTGTACACGATTTGATTATTTTTCTTTCTTTCCACATTGAAATTAGTTTTTGTGATTATTTTCAGATTATAACACATTTCTACTATTTAGTTAAAAAGTTTTCATTTAAAATTAATTAATCATGTAAGTAGTTCAAACTTAATATTTGCAATTATAACATAATTAACCTTTTGGGCATGTTGTATTATACAAAGTGTAAATACACTTACGAAGAGTATAAAGAGGTTTGCTTCCAGAGCTTGTTCTATTTCATAAATATAAACAATGTAAGAGGATTTTACAATGAGCGCTTGGCCTGGTGATAGTAAAACTTTACTTATTATTCTTGAACAACGATACTTGTATAGCGCTCTATATGTTCCCCATGTAGAACAATAACCTTGTCCCAGCGGTGCTGCCATTGTTGTCAAAGACATGATGATGGCTAGCGAACTTTTTCGAAATCACCTCGAAAGCTTTAACGGTCTCCAATACTATTTGAAACTGCCGGGCTTAACTTTCTTTTTAGGTTCTGTTATCACGGCTATACAGAGAATGTGATCCACACCTAATATTTTTGCTGCACAAAAGTTTGGTCACAACAATAGCCACATATGCGCACAAAATGTTAGAGAGTCATGAGGTAGTTAGACGTGGATCTGTGTACATAAATACTATTCCAGTGTCGATGGTTACCTCAGTTAGCATATTAATTAGAACTCCTAGATCGCTCTGCAAGTAGCAGCTTCTTCGATCACATCTATCTTTATGCTATTAAGAACAAATAGGTCTTGTCATAAACGATTTTTCAAAAGCCATCTCAATCATAGAAATTTTTTCTTTTTGGATTTTCCAAGAGGAGACGGAGACATCGGTTTTTAGAGACGCGGTAACACTATCCCAATTTTCGAGGTCTATTAAATCTAAAGAAATAATTTGTGGTAATTGTCATTTTACAAAATTAAGAAGAACTGTACTCAAAAATAAATGCAGTCTCAATCAGAAAAGGTAAAAAGCCCTTATCACGTTAATACTTGTAAGTTATTTGTAAGTTGTCATTATCAACACAAAATTGTGACCTATATTAGCCCACAGTAAAGCTACACAAAATAAATCACGAAGCACTATTCAAAGCCTATACAAGTACATATTAATGTGGTAAGAGTTTTTGAATTTTCGGATTATTCAATTGGCCACAAACTAATTTATATATTCACTCTTGGTCTTTATTGAAAAGCGTTTGTGCTACTATAAATTTTATGAATTATACTAAATACTGTATAAAAAATATTCATGACTTTCAGTTGTTTTATCTAAGCTGTTGTAAATTAAATAAACTTCATTCATTGTGTTCATAGAGAATTATAATTAAACTTCAATATTACTTGACTTATAAAACAATATGTTTTTCGTTAATAATTTGTAATATTTAGATTTCGTCTACATTTATAGATTCTTAGTATCCATTAGAACGTTGATTTAGTCAAAGAACACGATTATCTTTAATGAAATTACATACAGAAAGTTTTGTTGAATCTACAAGGCTTTAACATTAACTTCTTGCTTTGTTTCCCTTCGAGCCAAATACTGGAAACATTCCAAATATTGTCATCTAATTCACCATGCAACTTAACCAATTTTAAACTGTTTGTAATTAGTTCTAATCTCTCAGTTTGATCAATCCTTTTGCAACTTTAAACACGGCGAAAATATCTTATATCATGAAGTTGTAAAATATTAATTATTTTATCCAATGTATTTGCTAAAGGATTATGATCTAACTTGTTTGTTTATCTTTTATACATCACTTACAAAAGTATACTTTATTTCCTTAATAGCTTATTTGAACTTATGTTGGAGAAAATCTCGCAAGATCACACGTACTTTGTGGGAATGCACTACCTATACAAGGAAGTTGTTGGGTAAATAAAAGTAGAAAAGGAAAAATAAAGAAGTGAGAAAAAAATAACAATGGGAAATTAATCTGAAACTTAATATAATATGAAATATCCTATGTTATTCCTATTTTCGTGTTCGCTGAGGCGCGGAGGACATACATACACACATATCGGCAAATGGAAAATGCCTGAGTGAGAATATAATATGTCGTAAAATTTTTATTGAGTTCTGTACGGTACATCCAACGAAATTTCTTTTTGTTCTTTCGGTGTTGCCTCGATGTCAAGGGGATTATTACACAGAAAATATTTCATGAAATATCTTTGCCAAGAGAAAGAATACATAAAACGTATAATAAAATGAGCTATATGCTGTACTGGAAGATATTTTTTATTAACTACTCAATTTGATCATTTTTATGACAGCATAGTTAAAGTTAACTGAAGTTTTAGAAAATACGAAACAATGTTAAAAATAATCCGTTAAAATACGAAGTATATTCAGATTTCTAACAAAAATATCTTAACGTGCCTACACATAATCAAGTACCATCGTAATATCCATATTTCCATACTAAGAAATATATCGTCTAAAATAACGTTTACATTATTGTTTAACTTAAAACAAGTACTTTTTTTTCAGATTAGTTTTTATATATGATATTTATATATCAATATTTACAAATTTTACTTAGAACATATTTCTGAATTATAATAGAATATGTAATAGTACAGTACGATGGTTACTGACTATAGAAATAGTTTTTGGTTGATATTTAAAAGCCTCATTTCTGGAGCTTTTTTGTAAACAAGTATCTTATATAATATAACGAGCTGCTTCACTAAGTACTAATACTTTTCTTAATTATTATTTTAAAAATAAATTATAATTCAAATTTCGCACTAAATGTAAGAAACATCCGTGACAATTGTAAACATTGAATGATGCGCAAGAACAAGTATCAACTTAGTCTGTCTCCACTTCGACTTGTGTAAGCATCTCAATACGATTCAGGTCAGGACTTCGTGCAAGCCTTGGAAGATACTTTTTATCACTGAAAACTCCACCAAGAATATGTTCTCCTAATATTAATATATATTTAAATTTGTCTATAACCCAATTAACCCTTTTGAGTTATAACTCCCACCTTTTAATACTGTAGATATGGTATATTTTGAACTAAATTTATAGGTGATAGCGCGACTTTTGTCTAATCCGAACAAATTAACCTACTTTAATCAGGTATAATGGATTGGTTTTCTACATCCTAGATCAGATGATTACGAGCGAATTTTAATCTATGTTCTTTTTTGCAAAATATATCTAATTCCGAAGACTTTTGTTTCATATTGACTGACGAAAAATTAGGATGCGTACTAGAACAATGTTTTATTATATGATTAATCCCCTTGCCCAATTATTTTCTGTTAGTTTTCGAAGAGTTCAAAATTATGCTTTTTATAATTTGATATGCTTTTAGTAATTATGAACATGTGCATATTTAAATGTTCTGCTATTGTTACTCGATTAATACCAGATTCATATTTTTACATACATACTATAGTTTCAATGATGATAGACCATGTTTAATTTTTCGGCATAATTGAATGCGTACACTTGCTTTCAATGTAATACTTTTATGCTAACAGACTGAATCAATCTGAATATGAAATACGTTTCTCTACTTTTGTCTATTTATAAAACAAAAATGTTCTTCAATGAACGTATAAAACAACGACGTGTTTATTATCTTATATGCGATTCACAACAATATATTATTTACTGCAATTGTAGGCTGTACGTCTGCGCCTGACAAATAAAGTAACAATTGCAAAACATTTGCAGAGTACATTCAAACATTGTACAAGGCATTATTATTAAATTTCTTATAACGAAGACGTAAAACCACAAGAAATTTGTAAAATATTTGAAATACATTTGGGGAAAGAAATGTTATCAAACATAAGCGTCTGTAAATGGTGCAGTATTCAAAGACGGCTGATAACGTGCGGAAAATGGATGCATTTTCAAGATACTACTTCTATATTGAATATTACTGTTCGGCAGTTCAGAACTACATTAGCACATGCACGCGAATTTCAAGACCATTAACAGATTAGTACAAGTGGACTTGCTTAAACATCACTCATCACTACTATAGTCTATTTTCGAACAAGGAGTAAATGAAAAAGCCACGTTGACACTGTAAAAGTTACCAGATAAATCACTATATCATTTTGTAGATCACACCGCCCACAGCATAAAATTTTTAAAAAATAGTTATATTCAAATTTAGAATATAATTACTTTTTAAATATATACTATGGTGTGTGCGGTGTGATTTATTCATTAAGTTTTTTATATTAAACCTAAAACATTTAATATTTATTAATTTCCTTCTAGTAATAAACAAATGCTCAAATTTTAAATTAATTTGATTAAACAGAAAAATATTCTGTATACATATTTCGACATTTAAGTTGTCATTATCAGCAGATAATTAAACAGTGTCGCACCCGGAAACCACGGCAAAAACCCACACGAAAAAATTCCGTAGATACACGATCTCTATTGTCGAAAGCTAAAATGCACATTGTGTGTGGCTTTCGACTGTTACTTCATCAATTTTACCTTCAAGAAAGATTTCTTTCACCACGATAATGCATCTCTCGAAGTAGTCAAGTAGCTCGTGAAAACTTTAATCAATTGAGATTTAGAGTTACGCCTTATCTATCATATTTATCAGATTTAGTCTTAAGTGACTCATACTTATTCCCCACACTCAAACTTTTTCTTTCTCGAGAAAAGTTTGAATAGGATGAATAACTTATTGCAATAACAGAGTTGTGATTTGAAGAACTTAAGAGAGATCATTATAAGAACATTATAATGAAACATCAGTATCCTTGGATTAAGTGCTTGGAAACTCAAGAGGAATATATTGAAAATAGTAAAAACCTGAATACGCTAACTCATTTGATCCACTTTATCCTCAAATAATCAGTAACTTCAGCGAGTTTTATTTTCTATAAATCTCAGGAGTGACAATAAAACAATCAGGCATATAAAAAACATGTCTCAAATTCTGGCAATACCTCAACTATTTATTACCATGGACTGCGTATGAAGGTGAATGAGTTTTATAATAACTGCAGCGTTACAAAATAAACTTCAAAGTCATAGTTTTAACGGAAACATGGCTACATGCTGATATAATAAACTAAGAACTGGAGTAAATTACCTTGTTTATCGTCGAAATACGGATTCATTGAACCTTCGGAACCTTTATGAAGGGGTAGTGATTGCCGTTCTAACTAGATTAAATTCATTAGTGGTGAATCCACCTATAGTAACGCCGAAATAAATATTTTGTACTTCTCCTGCAAACGACATCCACATCATTATTGATAACATTTACTCCCACTATCGTCGGACTTTAGTGAATACACTGATATTCTTCATAGTATGTACGAAGGTGGTCCCATAAGTAGCCGACCTGACCTAGGGGTGGTGCTATTTGTTTGAAAAATATCACTGTAGTAGAAAGTACATAATCTATAAAGCTTGAGGACGCCACTTTGTTTAGTATTTGTTTGGCGGCCATCAATAGTGAACGTTTTCAGTGAATTTGCAAAAATGGAGAAAATTGTTCATCGTTACGTGATACAATACTTTTATTTGAAAGGCCTTGACCCAACCGATTTAAAAGCTGAACTGGATTCTACTCTGGGTGAGTCTGCTCCTTTGGTTACAACAGTGAAATATTGGGTAGCAGAGTTTAAACGAGGCCGTACGAGCGCCAAGACAAGCAGTGGTCGACCAAATGAGGTGACGACTCCAGAAATGGTGAAAAAAATCCACAAAGCTGTACTGGATGATCGTCGACTGAAAGTGAGCGAGCTAGCAGACATAGTAGGCATTTCAGAAAGTACGGTACATCGCATATTATCTGAAAATTTGGACATCAGAAAGCTGCGTGCGGGATGGGTGCAGCGTTTGCTCACACTCGAGTAAAAACAGTGTCGTGAAGATGTTTCAATTGAGTGTTTAGCGAAGTTTCACAGCAACAGAGCAGAATTTTTACATCGTTTCATAACCATGAATGAAACATGGGTTCATTACTTCACATCCGAGACAAAAGAACAATCAAAACAATGAGCTCAAAAGGGATAACCGACTCCGAAGAAGGCGAAGACCGTTTCATCTGCAGTCGAGATCATGGCATCGGTTTTTTGGGATGCGCGTGAAATAATTTTCATCGACTATCTTGAAAAAGGAAAAACTTTCAACGGCAAGTATTATGCGAACTTATTGCAACATTTGAGCGAAAAAATCAAGCAAAAACGGCCGCATTTGGCTAAGAAAGTGTTGTTTCATTAAGACAATGCACCAGCTCACAAATCTGTTATTGCAATGGCCAAAATTAATGAATTAAAGTTTGAATTGCTACCTCATGCACGCTATTCGCCAGATTTAGCCCTCTCGGATTATTTTCTGTTCCCAAACTTGAAAAAATTGCTCAGTGGTCAAAGATTTTCCAACGATGAAGAGGTGATGTCGGCAGTTAATGAGGAGCAAGACAGTTCTTATTATAAGAAGGGCATCGAACTTATTGAACATCGTTGGGAAAACTGTATAGAGCTGAAAGGCGATTATGTTGAAAAATAAATATATTTCTTTCCAAAATTTTTGTGTTTTCTTTATTGGGTCGGATACTTCTGGGGCCACCCTCATATAACCGGAAATTTCCTAAGTGCAGGAAATACCTAATTATCCATAGAAGACCAACTTATAGACACTTTCTAATAAATTTTAAAATTGTGCGCATGAGAGTTTAACTTTCATTGGTATATTGCTTTGTAATTTTAATGTTAGTAGTAATGTTATAATTCAAGCAAAATTTCTCTGAAAGTTCAAGTTGATTGTAATAACGCAGTACAATCAACAAGAAATAGTGTGGCGACAAATTCTATAACAAGTTTATAAAAAAAATTCAAATTTCACCTGTTTTCCTCGGTCAAAATTCGTCCTCTTTCTAGTATGAGAGCTTTATATAAACCGTCTTAGTTATGCATGCCAGTTAGTACTATGTATAATAGGGTCACGTCTAGTGCTCTGTAACAGATCTATAATTTATTTGCTACTTTTTCAAGTCTGTTTCTGTTCAACTTAATTCTACATTGAACTATGATTTCGCGGCACTTACAAGTAATTTTAATATAAATTGTATATACTTCCGCACTCACATATATAGTATTCATTCTACATATTTCAGTTCTGTACGTTACAATATACGTGAATACTTTCTGAAAATATATGACTTTCCAACTATCAAGAATAGACATATTAGATGTCTAAATTCTAGTCCTCACTCCTTGAAAGTTATCTTCCTTTTTTTCAATATTTAAATCTGGGTACAGATTTTTAGAGAATTATCGCTTAATGTTTATATTGTCTAATATTCTCGAAATATTATAACATACTATATTATCATAGCTGAATCTCTTTTTGATACTTACGATAATGTAAATAAATTAAGTCGGCATGGATTCTTTTAAGGTCTCAGAACCCAAACAAATTTAGTTCATTTCATGAAAACGAACTCTATTTGAATTTTCCTAAAGCTTTCGATCAAATCAGTCATGGTAAACCAATTCATAAATTGTTAAAATCGGACTAATGATATGTTGCTCTTGTTGATACGCTTTTACTTAGAGGATAGATTTCAAATAGTGAACTAACTGTCGTTAAATTAGTATGTCATTTGGTATTCTGTAGGACGGTCATCCTCGTACAATTCTTCAATTTTTACTCTTTGCAAATGATATATACTAGTTGCGAATATGATTCGATATAAAGCGACCTGAATAAATATGCTGTTTGATGTAACAACAGCAAACGATATAAGTCTAAAAGACATCTATATGCTTCATAATTACTTTCTACTATCTTTAATTATTGTTTGGGTAATGCCTTGTTCGAAAAAGTTGGTCGTGCTATTGATCTTGGTGTTCTATTCGACCAAATGTTTATTTTAGTGCTCACATTGATCGTATTGTAAATCATTCGATGCAAGAATGTGGCTTTATCACATACATTCTCTAACTTCATTAGCGTTATTGCTCTCTGCGTAACTCGGTAACCGGCATTCAAAGAAAATTAGTAAATTTTCTACTTCATATTAAGGAGGACCACCTAGACTATAAAGAGATTTGCCCTAAACACTGAATACTTTATTATATTCATAGTTGCTTTAATTACACTTGGCTGTTAACTTTGTTCCAGATTTAGTTAACTTTGACTTAATGAAAGAATTTTATATACCTTTTCATGGAAATAAGCATAATAGGCACAATCCTCTAGAACAGGATTTCTCAACTTTTAGGTCGGCACCAAATTTATTTTTTTATTTTTAAGAAATAGTGCTGCAGATCAAATATGTACATACATATACAGTAGTATACATATTAATCTCCAGATATTTATCTATTTAATATTTCACATTACATTTGTATCTCTTGTACGAGGGTAGCCGTTTATATTTCGGGAACTGGCAACACTGTTAATGTTGCCTCCGATTTGATGGTTGCATCGTGAAGTTTATCATTTTTGACAATGTATTTACCTTGACAGTTTTTTTATCCGGTCGCTATTTCTATTGTTGATAGTAACTTTTTTAAATTTTATGTCAAAAATAGAATGAACTCACGAACATTTTCGTGCAATTATTTTTCATAACTTTCGGCGTGGATTATCTCAACAAGAATACATCGACCAGCTGAATTCTTTATGTGGTGATGAAACACCATCGAAAACTACAGTATATCGTTGGTATAGTGAAATGACGGCGTTCTTTGGACGATGAATTTCGTGAAGGTCATCCCACAAATGCTGTTGTGTGTTAAGAAGCTATATTCAAGTTGGGTATCACATAATTTGACAACCGCTCAAAAAAGGACTCGCGTCGATTGGTGACAAGAAATGCACAAACATACAGTGGCGGTGCTTCAAAGAACATTTATAAAGTTGTCACAGGTGAAGAATCTTGGATATATACGTGTGAGCCCGATAGTAAACAGCAGTCGCCTGTGTGAGTATTCCAAGATGAGTCAAAACCAACAAAAGTTGTTCGCGCTCGAAGCAGATCAAAACTAATGATCGTCTGATTTTTCGGAAAAGACGAGTTATAGAACGGTCTATTCCGAATGGTACACAGCTACTTGTTTACCAAAAGTTTTTAAAGAAATAAGGAAAACAAAACGAAAACGACAAATCATTCTCCATCATGACAATGCGAGCTCTCACAGGTCGGTTCAAGCAATTGAATATTTGGCCGGGCAAAACATTGAACTGATGAGCCATCCTCCGTACACCATTGATCTAGCACCCTGTGATTTCTTTCTGTTCCCACACGTGATGAATAAACTTCGTGGCCAACGGTTTTCTAAGCCGGAAGAGGCAGTTGAGTCATTCAAAACTCATGTTCTGAAAATACCGCTTTCACAGTTGCAGCAATGCTTTACAGATTGGTTTAAATGACTACGGCTAAACGGCTACCCTCGTATGTGACAAAAATTTAATTTATTTTATTATGTGTTTATATATATGGGCTCTATTTTCTACACCTTGTGTTGTTTTCAAATTCTGTAAATGAAATTTTAAATTTGATTACATATGCATTAAAATTAATAAATATTCAATGCGCCCTCTTCCGGCTGCACACAATAACATCTAGATGGTAGCTGAAATCATTTCACACTTGATGAAGAATGTATTGCGCATCTCGCTACGTAAACTGCATCTTTCAAGAATCCGCTCAGGAAAAAATCGCAAGGTATGAAATCAGGAGACGTAGGACAGAATTGTGTTAGGTTTTCATTCTCCATGCAACCTATCCCTCTTTGAGGTAGAAATTCATTCAGAACACAACAATTATTTAATTACCATGGGGTGCGTCTTGCTAGAAAATGTAATCTTCTGACTCTTCATTTATTTAAGGAACAAGCCAGTTTTATAGCTTTCTAAGGTACGTTACTCCAGTAAACTTGCTTTCATCAAAAATGAAAGGTTCGAAAATTTTTGTTGTTTATTCCAATGACACTTTTACTGAACTGTGCAGCGTTCGAGTGCTCTAGTAGCCTAGGTAATATTCGAAACTTTACGGCATTCTCGTACAAATGTCATTAACAAAATTAAAATATAGCCTATACAGCGGGAAGTGTAGCCAATTGAAATTGTATCCACTCGAGCAAAGAGATTGGGAAAGCACACCGCCTCCATAAAATGTTTAGGTAATATTCTATAAAGACGAATGCCTAGAATGGTGTAAATTGTTCTTTGCTCAAAAACAAGTTTTTTCGCTAATGAAATAAATTATTAAATATAAATATTTGCGTATGTATGTACATACATGCATAACAAAATGGTGAGTACTTTTTCCTACAATATTGAATAAAAAAGGTCCAGGTTTTAATTAGGTACATTACGAGACAATTGAACAAGTTCCACAAATAATCTGTATATAAAATTTATTATTTATGAGAAACCATTGGCATTGCCCTAAATCGGTGTGGAGCGCGTGGCTTTCGAAAGTTCCCGATTCTTCGCATAAACAATTCATGCAATGTTTCTGTTGCGAACGGTGTTGCTGAATTTAAAGTAGTGAATATTTTTCAACGCAGCTGATGGCTTGTCATTGGCTCGCTTACAATTTGACAACATGATTGTGGAACGTCGCAATATATAGCAACGACATTTTAGTGGAAAAGCATTATATTATAACATGTGTATGTAAATTCCGTTTTGCTAAACGTATGTTTTTTCATAAAACAACAGAAAGAAACGAAAATGATAGTAAATACTGAATTAAATGTATCTGTTACTACAGCATAAGTATTGTGAAAGAAAAATAAACAGAAAACCGTAGAGCAAAACGTATGTTTCCTCATATATTAAATATATTAGAATTTTTTTTAAATTGTGTAATTCACTTTAAAATAAATATCTACCAAGTTATGTAAAAATTTGCGACATACCTAGTAGTTTTCCAGTCCAGAAAGTAATCGCTTAGACCATATAAGTATATATATATATTAAAATTGAAATGATATAGAGAAGATTAGCACGTCCCCTGCACAAGGATGACAAAAAAGTCGTACTTTTTGTGTATAGGTGCTATAAAAGCCATCCCATTAAAAATATAAGTATTATAGCCATCACTTCATATATGATACATAGGCTATATTTGGCTGCCATATACAATTCGGACACTAATATTTTAAAAAGATCAATGTGTTCTTAATAAAATAAATAGACTAATAGCTAAATATTTTATTGAAAAATAGTCACCTCCTCTTTCTGATACATTCTGTTTCATGTCAGAATTAGGCAACCGCCTTTGCATATTTATGTACAACATTATATTTTTCATATACCGGAAAATTGAGTTCTTTTTGTCTATTACTAAAAAAGTACATATAAAACACTATAGACTGGTAAGATTTAATATATAGTGGGAAAAGGAGGGAAAAATATGGATATCTGATGCGCCAATGCCTGAATTAAATCTATTGAGAAACGGTCGGCTGTGTATTGAGTATTAACTTTCAGTCAAGGCGTATTTATTCTCTGTATATAAAACTCTTTATAGAAACCTCTATTTTACAATAAATAAAATAATATAAAGGAAAATGTAGTTACGATTATTTATCAGATAGTAATTTACTTCACATCCTACTACGAAACTGTGTAAAACTGCTGGTACGTCTTAATAAAATACAAACGTTTCATAAAATGAAAATAAAAAGGAGAAAAATAATAGAAGAATCTAAGTAAAATTCTATCTTAATAAAAACCAAAACAAAATATTTTAATTTAAAATTGTAAGCCATTTCAAAGAGAAAGCATTTATTTCCAGCGCCCTGTTTCTTCCTAGAGCATCGCTCTATTTGGAGGAGAACACGGAATTGAGATTATCGAAATCGAATAGAAAATAGAAATAAAATTTCTCTATACATATAAAGATTCGCTTAAAAGACAGAATGTTCATGACAACGAATAGTTCTGTTACTTATTATGTACAAGTTACCAAACAGTATCGATTTTTATAGATTAGATGGTTCTGAAAATAACAAACGATGTGCATTGTATTTTATGACTATAGCAACAAAATTCGTTAAATTTTAGTTTAGATCCTGATGTGACTATATTTGCTGTGGAAACAGTTGCCAATTTGGAGGCGCTAAAGTATGGAATAACTATTGAAAATAAGGCTATTGTCATTACGACAGTCTCAAGTGTGCAAGCTCTTCAACAAAGATAAAACTTTACTAAATTGCGCACGATAGTTGGACATTACTAATGCTTTCAATGAACTCAAAAATTAAATAGGTATTTGTGTGAGAAATTTGGAAGAAAAAAATTTAGAGCAGTAGTGTCCAGTTTCCTCAAAAATAAGGTTATATATACGCTACAGGAATTCTATGATTTAGAAGACAAGGACTTTCAGCCATGAACAAACAAACTTTGCTTGTTGTTTCCTGTGTCGGTCCATTTTGTATGTTGCATGTTTATTTTTGTGTATTTTATATTTTATTTTGACATATACATTGACTGTTGTAAAAATATATGAAAATATATTATTATTATTATTATTAAATAAAATTGATGATCAATATCCTAGAAACTGTATTACAGAAGAATGTTTATACAAACCTACTGTTGGTGAAAGACAAATTTGATTTACGACAAAACATCTACTTCGCTCATACTGGGTTTCTCACTAGCAAAATATTTACTCCTCAATACAGTCTAATATACTTACATTCATTTTTGCTATAATGACGGCGTTATATGTTGCTAATGCATTTGGCTAGAAGGAAAACCACTTACTCTCCTACTTACACTTGTAGCTACTGCAATGCTGGTCACCAAAAGAAGTCATCTTGATAAGTTCTAAGAGGTGAACTGTGCATCACTATTGCACCTATGACGCTTTACAAATGTAAATTAATTTTGTTTATTAATATTAGTGATTCATAAATTCTGATTAAGATTTAATGAGTTGCTGCCCGCTAAAAACTTATTTCGAAAAAAGTAAATGAGATATGATAATGAAAACTCGTCTCTCTTTGCACTATTTTTGGGAAAACAATTAATATATTACTAAAAACATAAGTATCAAATATAATCTACTTGTTTAGAATAAATCGAGAACCTAGTTTACGAAAACGTATCGAAAACTTTTAAAGAATCCAAATACTTTTGAAGACAAAATATAAAACGGAATTAAATACAATATAAAACGGAGTTAAATATAAAACGGGTTTTAATGTTGCACGACTCTATTAATACCGTCCATGGCACCTCGGATATAAGTTAAATGATTTTTGGAGAAGAATTGTGCCCCAACATTTGCAGAACTCTCGTATATGATATTTGTCTCTCCTTGTTCTTATGCTTTTAAATTTACTTTATGGTGACCAGACGAATGTTTGTGCAACTCATGGCTGCTCGATTTCATTTAAGTAACTTTTAACAATCCAAACGGTATACTTCATATGGTCATTGTGCTGGAAAATGTAACTATTTCAAATTTATTGTGGTCCCGCAGGTATAGCATGTTGTGGATTCTCTAAATATTTCGCTAATATTAATTTTCCAATAATTTTAAATAATGAGCCAATTCCTTGCGCAGTTTTGTAGCCTCATACTTGCACAGACCTACCTCCATGTTTTATTATTGACTGTATACATAATTGGTTATACGTTTCTCCAACTCTTCTGCGAACATAATATTGCGTTTCGAATCCAAATATTTCAAATTCTAATGTTGTGTAATGCACAGAAATTCCTGTCGATCGTAACAAGATGTCAATCATAAATATTGATAATGACGTTCTTTTACTTTTCTTGGCCTTTGTAAGCTACCAAACGGGCTGCTTCGTGCTTTTGGATAATTTTAAAAATCGAAGGCTTAGAAGATTGCATTCCTGCTGTAATTTGTCGCTGACTTAATCCCTCTTGAAAAGGCACTATGAAGTGGCGATTTTACGGATAATAGGATAAAATGAATTGCTATTTACCGTATAACTTTACAGTATTAAAAAAATATTCATAGGCATTATAATGAAGTAAACAAATATTTTAAGATTGAAAACACAATAATTCAGGTAAACACTTTAAAATCCAGTTTTATAGTAACTTATAGAGCGCACAAACTGTACTTAAGCAGATAATGAAATAACCATCGATAAGGGACAGATTATCCGAGTAGGATTAATTAAGAATATTTTCGCAGAAACTGCCTCCTCTTTCCTAACAATACATATTCAAATTCCTGTAGCTTTATTATGAGAGTAATATTAAATATGGCAACAATATTGTTAAAGAATTGAATGGTCACTTACTTATGGACATTACTCTATATACACTGCATAAATATTTGACCACTCGGAAAATAATAGTAATACTTACGGCAAAATTAAATTTTATTATATAATTACACGAAATGTTTTGGAATCTTAAAAAAAGAATATTTCAAGTTATTTTAACAAAGAGTCTTTTAAATTTGTTTAAATATTTGATTTGTCAATGTGACCACCTTTAGTTTTTATTACTGCTTGACACAATCTCGGAATCCTCTCTAATAATTTTGCCAGAGTTTGAGGTTCTATTTGTGATCAAGCATCTTCAGTTGGGTCCATAGTGTTTTCGTGAATGTTGGAACTGATTTTCGCACTCTAACTTTATAGGATTCGGGACTCTAAAGAGGCCATTTCATAATAACGATTATTCCTTCCCATTTTAATTTCTCTATATACACTCGACATACTTTGGGCGTATATTTGGGATCATTGTCTTGCTGAAACACAATCTTTTCCAATTAGTCGCATTTGTATACGGTTTTTTTCTTAGAATACCATCTATTCTAATAAGATCGCCTACAGCAATATAACCCCAAGCCATTACTGATCCTCCTCTGTGCTTAGTTGTAAATGTAATATATACATAATTCGAGAACTCGTTCCTCCGCTGATCTTCGGACAAACGTTCTTCTTTTTGAACCGAGTACCTACAATTCAGATTCGTCAGCCTAAAGCACTTTTTTCCTTTCTTCTAACATGTAATCCATGTGTTGCCTTGCCTGATCTAACCGTTTTATTTTATTTTTCTTGCGTAATAGCGGTTTTCGCATAGAAACTCAACGGAACGATCTTTGTTTCTGTAATCGCTTTTTCATCGTTGTGATGCTAATTATTCTATTCCGATTAATGTTTGCCCCTGCTGCAATTTCGGATGCAGTTTTTCGTCTATTTCTTTTACTGATATTGTTATTTGTTCTTCGACTTAAGTTCAGTTATTTCGTGATTTGTCTATACTTCTCCCAATATCATGATGAGACACTATAAGAGCACGTGTTTGAACCAATAGTTCTTTTCTACGCGGCATTATTCAAAATATGAATTTTATTTTAAAATAATAGACAAACACTCTTTACACTTTGAAAGTTGAATGGAAACTAAAATTTTTTATACAAATACCCCTCATTACCTGATTTATGGTTTATGTAATCGTATTTAAAACTTCTTTTTTTTACACGCCTTATTGTTTGTAAAACGGCGATTGTTAATAATTTAGTTTTAAAGTACTTAAATACATACTAGGCTTTACTTTTAATAAACGCTTATGACTGATAGTGTACAATATATTATTTAATTATTTGCGTGTATTATCATTACGTTTTACTTATTATTCGTTTTCGAATTTCTTCGTTTAACCAATTTAATATTTAATTTACTTATTAATAATAGTAATAATAATTAATAGTACCCTGCATATCTAGTAAATTTACTTTAACATGCTTCATACTTTACATAATACGCACGCTTTATTACATTAAAAATCAGTTTTGTGATATATTCGAGTAATCAAATCTATTAAATGCTCTGGTACCTGCAAATTTACTAATCTTTTCTTATATAACTAAAATCTCTTTACTCACTATCAAAACTATAAATATTAGGCTTGTCTCTATACATCTTTTTAATAAGCAAAAATAGCTCTCCAAAAACCGATCAAAAACGATTTAATTAGAAGAGATAAGGAAAAATTCAGTGGTTCGCTGGTCCGATGACATTGACGTGTTTTCTACTCTATCTTCGTTTTTTCTTTCTTCCTTTCACTCAAGCATTGTCTCTTAGAAGTGAATTAACGACTACCGGGTTGCTTTGGAAAAGAAAAAGCCGACCTGCGACGGCCGGTCGATCGACCGACAACAACGACGACACACAGGTGACCGCCATATGCACATTCCACGAGTTAAAAATATTTGAATAGATGTCGTCCAAATTGTGTGTGTGTGTTCGAACCAACGATAACAATAACTCTTTTGCGGTGCCCCTGTGTACTATGGCCATAAACATCGATCGGGCATGAAACGCATACTTCTTCCAAAGAGTAGCAGAGAGAAATATTTTCCCAACGACAGCGGTTTTTAGTTTTAATCAAGAAAATGCATCTACGTACGATGTACGGTCATTTTTAATGTGAGTAAATTGGTAGGTAAGAATCGGAGGCAAAGATGAAAAAGGAATGGTATAAAATTCGTAATTTTTAGCACTACAACAAGCAATCTTGATTCAGTTGCGATATAATCTGAAGTTTGCTTCTAATTGTACCGTACAATTTACAATAGCTTCATTATTTCACTGAACAAACTTTGCTTTACGCCTATGTGTAGCTGCCGTATATAGCTTAAAGGATTTATATCTTTATCTCCATCACTTTGTACTTAATTTAATCTATTGGCGACTAAGTTATTGTTAAAGATTTTTTCCATACTATATCGCCATGGAAAAATTAATAAATACATAAACTTTCTGTTGTTATTTCGTTAAGATAGTTCCAAATGAGAGCTACGTGATTGCAGTTAACTAATGATACCGCGGAATGAACCTTAAGGAAGAAACAGAGCTCATTAGTTAACTACAATTATATATTACATTACATTATATAGTACATATTCTTTAACTTCCTTGTTTCCATTTAAAGCAATAAAATCCCAAACTATGCATAGTACAGTGACAGAACTATTCATGTACACTTCCGTCATTTAAAGAAGAAAAGAGTGAGCAAATAAGCATGAAAAACAAGTAACACATTTGTTAAAATTAATAATAAAAAAACTTAGAAAATTAGAAGATTTATTATGCTTCAAGAGAGATGTGCTTTTAATGCTTTATTAGTTTTTTGTTATCAATTAAATTTGTTTTATCTTTCAACTACATTAATTTGACAGGTTTGACCAGCTATGTCAAATTTTATTCCTACTTTAACTCAACCACTTTTCCTTTTGCTCAAGTTCAACATTAATCATTAAATAAAATACCTACTTTTGTAAGCTCAAGTGAAATATACATACATAATAAGTTTTCGAAAAATTTTTACCGATTTGTGATGAAACTCATGTAAAAATATTTAATAATTTATTGGTCCAACTACTCGATTATGTAAGCGCCATTATTTTTCATAACTTTTAACTATCCTTTGAGAAGTTTGAAAGTTCCGTTTTTCCAGTTTTTCCGTGGCTTTGAATTATCTAAATACTTTTCATTAAGTGAATTTTGTAAAGAGGAATTAGTGGTAATTTTGGAATGGAATATGGGATAAATTAATAATAATAATCATCTATGGCTTGATATCCCACAACATCTAAATGCAAAATACAGGCAGTTTTAGCAAACCATTAGTTATATTACGTCCGTAACTCTGTACTCGTCTTGCCTCTTAAGATCTTTGTCTGTCAGCGATTGCTTAAACAGGAAAGAGAAACTAGAATAATTTTTTCCGGATAGCTAGTCATCGGACTCGAATCTAAGACCTCCGGCGTAAAAAGCTGAGTTATCAACCGACTTTAAATTGAAACACTCCAAGCTGTAGCCGAATTTGTAAAGAAATATGAGGCTGCTCATTGTCTCGACAAAGGGTCGTCTTAGTTCAAGTCGCCTTTAGCAAATCACCACTTTTATTCAGAAGCTTATAATGACAATTCCTTTTATTTCCTACTAAAAGCAAAACTTAATCTTCTTTGGCTGTTCGTCAGTTCTTTTATCCTAGTAATCGTTTATTTTAAAGATAAATTGTTCCTGTTACGTTTATAGAAAACATTGTATGTGGAAATGCAATCCTTTAAATTATTTTCTATTAAAGCGCTAGGAACTAAATGACCCTATCAATTCACCTTCCCCAAAGTATTTATAATTAAAAACGACTCTGTGACACATATTTACTACCTTGCTATCTGCCATGTAGTATAGTGGAGGTTATTTTCAATTGAAGACTTTATTTTATTTTAGAACACAGTAAAAGTTTAAGGAATTTGAAAGCGGTTGTGCAAACATTTGTAATTGATAAAGTCAAGATCATTCAATCTTTAAGCAGTGAAGTCTCCATTTTCTCCAAATGGATGGATCCCAAAGTTTTTAACCCAGCTCATACTATTACACTACAGCCCTCGTTATGTAGCTGTTCCTGGTGAAATTATGTATCCTGAGTTCATATAAAATCAGAATACGCCTATTATCTGGCTACAACATAAATCTGTATTAATAACAACGAGCATGTCAGTTAGAGTTGATATGTTCATCTTCCCACAACACACAATCACTTTTTGCTCTGCAGTAAGACAAACGTATTAACGGTCTTAAAAGCCAGATGTATGTAAACGATTTCTTATTGTTTTTCACAACCAAACTTACATCCAATCTATGTTGCATTAACAGTGAAATTGTGAAAGATATTGATATTGATCAATATTACATATATTGACCAATTATCGTACAAATTCCTGTCTCTAACATATCGTGATAGGTTTCCATTTCGGACGACGTTCCAGCGACAATCGCTTTAATGCGTGTATATTTGTAGGTGTTATCTAGATTGGCACTACTTCCTACTATCATTTATATAGAACATCCGTTAATTGTTTTTTCTTGAACAGTATACAATGTATGTGAAATTGAAAAGGTAGTTTTTCTTCATGACAATGCATTGTGACATACATACATATATCAATACTTGCGAACAGAATAATTTCATCATATTTATATACCAGACCTACCATTGTTACATATTATTATTACAACCATTATCTTGTTGCAAATTTAAAAAGACGATTCGTAGATAAAATATTGATAATGCAGAATATAGACAAACATATATTACATTCTTCTAAGAGCAAATTTAAACGTAATTTAGTGCCGACAGGTTGTAACTTGGTGAAGGTTGGAACTTCCAGCAAAACAAGACCAGGCAAACCTACATCCTGATTGGCGAGATAATGGGTTCTGTATCTGCAGTTATCTCTCTAAACATTTGTGGGAGGAATGAAAACGTAAGATAAGAAGATGGACTGCCACTGAACGCGAGTTATGAAAATACGCCATTGAGAAGGAATAGAACTAAAGACCTAAATAAGTGACAAAAATTAGTAAATTCGGTGCTGCAAAAATTAAATATAATTAATGTTAAGGTACGTTTACCAAGCACTAATTCGTTTTCTACAGCTTCATACGAGAGCAGTAATTAGTGAACTTGACCAAAGAGAGCAGCATTAATAAAAACATCTTATTTAGTTTTCAGTTTAGCAATCCTTGAAAACATAATTATCAAAATTTGCGTTCATTCCTATCAAAAGGGCGCTTGTTATTTGATAGCGAACTGTTTTCAGCTTCCTTTGTATGTCATTAAATTTAATATTTTTGAAGAATAAAATAAGTGATGAAATCGATGTTTAGTTGGAATTAATCTCTATCTAATGCAACCATAAAACTTCTAAGTTTAAACGTGACCAGACCAGTATATTATAGTAGACGCTAAGAAGACGTATATACTCTAGAAATTACTAAAAAAAAGCACATAATAGTACACACCATTTTGATGTTGCATAATGAATTGAGTATGAAAAAAATCACGCAGAAGTTGGGTGCTGTTTTTGCTGACTGTAAACCACAAATACGAACGAGATTAATATGATCCAAAAGATATTTGACGCCAAATAATAAAAGTTGATTAAATTTGGGTACACGATTAAACCGCCCTAAATGAAGCCAACAATCTAAACAATAGACCAAGGCAGGCGCAATTGCTCCAAAAAGATAAAAACCGTGTACTCACCTAGAAAGGTTATGATTAATGTCTCTTGGCTACACTGGGATTTTTCTTATCTTATTATATTCAAAATAGTATAACGATATTATGCAGTCTTTGCACAACGCCATACAAAGTGTAAAGAAGGGACGGGCGCTTGTTGTTCAGATTAATGCACGCGCTCACAGTTCGCTTATTTTAATGGCAAAATTGATAAACTACATTTAAAAATGCTTTCGCATCCAATTTATTCGTCAGGTTTCGACCCCTCAAGCTTCCTCAACTCGAAAATTTTCCTCGGTAGTAGAGTCGAATGAGTAGGTAATCACTAAAAGGCATATTTCAAACAGTTTGATGAAACTTTTCTGAAGGAACGAAAAAACTTCTATATTGGTAAACTAAACGTAATGAGTTGTTATAAGGAGAAAGTTTCGATAAATAAAATAACTTTTTGCCAAAAATTGCGTGTTTTCTTGCCTAGGGTCACTAATTACTGATCGGCCCTCGTTTTCATTACCTATGTATGTATAGGCTTTTGTGATATTTCCTTTGTGTGTCAGTTAAGTTTTTTTTTCTTTCAGCTAATATTCTCTAAAAAAATATTTTTTTATAATTTATTTAATATTTACACTAGTTTGTGTAGAGTTTCACGGGTAAGCAAAGTATATACATATGTACATGCTGTACTTATATGAATCGATGCTTCCAAGTTGTATATTATTATGTAATTTGATATATTTAAAAAATACTTTACTTTTCAAAATTTAAAAACATGTTCCATGTACTTGTAAAACACATTTATATATAAATTTAATTTGGAATTTAAAAGTGTATGTACACAAACTCGAAAGGACTTATCAGAAATGACGATCACCTGGTAGTCAACATCCTTTGATTCAAATACATATTTTATTTAAAACTTTTAGTGAAATAAATTATCATTTTTAGCGGACACCCGGTATAATTATTTATAGACTTCTTGTCTTCGGACTAAAAATCGTCCTTACTTAACACAAAAGACTGTGACTGCGGCACACGGAAAACAGGACAACAAGAAGAAGAAATCCCTGGACATTGCCGCCTTGTAAATGGTGCCTAATAATTTATAAACAGTGGGAGCACTTTAGTGGTCGGTAATGGATATTAATAAATGCGTGTTAGTGTGAGTGTACGTTATGTTGTGGTGTACGTCTGCGTGCGTTTCAAGGGGGGATTTATTTGGTCGGTCGCACTGCTACGGCTTCCCGTAAATTACAGAAGTTGGTCGCCGGTTATTTATGAGCGCTGCTGCGATACAATGCTGAATAATTTATAAGGTGAGATCTGACAAACACAAATTTTAAAAACTCGCGGAATGTCCCTATTTGCTACGAGCGCTATCCGAAGAAATGACAGTCCTGAAACC
This sequence comes from Dermolepida albohirtum, assembly GCA_031893035.1. Lineage (NCBI taxonomy): Eukaryota > Metazoa > Arthropoda > Insecta > Coleoptera > Scarabaeidae > Dermolepida > Dermolepida albohirtum. The sequence continues at coordinate 201,473 of JAVIWB010003879.1, read as the reverse complement.
CTGAAACGTGCTTAATCAGTGAGGATATATCAGCGGCTCCTTTATATTTACCATAATACTTATACTAAGTATCAGTTCATATCATGGAAAATATGTATAATTAATTACAAATATCGAGAATCTTTTGAAGGGAACCCGGTAATAATATACAATGTGATAAGTGCAACATAAATCGCAAACATGGAATATAAAATATATTTTAGGAATATAGAAAAGTATTACTTCATGCTAGTTTCATTATAAAAGCATGCCGTTAGGCTTATAAATATTAAACAAAAACGAATTTAGAATACCTAGATAGATAGAAAATTATAGGCAATAAACTTCTACACGAAATTAATTAAACAACCGAAATAAGTAATTCTGCTACAAATCAAGCTACCATAGGACTTTTCATTAAGAGCAGCGTATTTTGTTTGTAAAATACAAAAAATTGTAAAATACAGTTAATGCCATTATCGATGGAAAAAAACACCATTCAAATGCCTAAACGATACTTTCATGACTTTTATTTACATAAATTGAGTAGAAACTAACGGTTTAACATAATACTCCAGGAGAAGTTTAAAGGTGTTAAATCGCATAAGAGTGGAAGATAATCGACCGAACCATTTTTTGAAATAATCAATTTAGCGAACTTCTCTTTCAGTAAATAAATTATTTGATTGACAGTGTGACAAGTTTTGTTGAACTAACTTGTTATCCAAGACAATTCGGGCCAAAAAAATTAATCCAACAACGAGCGATAGTGAGTTCCATTCACAGAAATAGGGTTGCCAAGATCCTTGAAAACAAGTAATTTCCAAGTACTTGTCGTAGCAGGCAGTCAGTCCAAGTGGATACAATGCATCTTCATGCATTTCTGACTGATTCTTTGACCAGGTATGACAATTTTGTTTTTTGAAAAACAATTAAGCCAAAAATGAACCGCATCGCTAAAAATGATTTTCTTGCAAAATTCAGGATCATTTTCAACTTTCAATTATGGTTTGAGTTCTTGAGTTAAAGTAATCTTGCAAACATTTAGCCAAGAGTTGTGAAAACCACAATTATTCGCTGAGTTAGGCATTTTATATATTTTGATATAGATGTTAAAGATGACCATATCAGAAACTACGACTCCGAAATTGGTCAATAAAATTAATGATATTGTTTTAAATGACCGAAGAACTCATATCAGGGAGATAGCGTATCAACTGAACGCGTACATCACATTTAGCAAGTAAAACTTGGCATGTCCAAGCTATACGAAATGTGAGTATTGTCAAATTTCTTCAAAAACGTGATAAAATGCTATCTCTAAGAGATAATTTGAAATCGTTTTGCAAGAACCAAACTTATTATTTGCTACTATTTATTGTGGTTAATTAAACTTAGCTTCACCACTATATTCCTTCATCCAAACGACAATCTTAATGGTCTTTGAGTAACGCTTAAGATTCGAAAAAACAATTTTTAAATCATTAACGGATCGTATTATGCTGGTCTATTACGCAACTCTGTAGTAGGTAATACAAAAGGTACTAGGACAGTTTTGCAATATGACGCAACAATGAATCGTAGGAAGCTGCATATTGAGATATGTTCATATGTGCATAGTAGCCGCCGCGACATGTCGATAGGTTCAGTTATTCATTAGCAGTGAGAGTGTCAAGTGCTTGCGATGGCATCGTGGTTACGAAATGAGATAAGGGCAGTTTTGCGTTATAATTTCGCGCATCGTTTAAACATAGACCAGTGCTTCGAAGAAATGACTGTTGCACTAGATGATGTTTGTTTACATCACACAACGATATTCAGGTGGTATAGAGAATTTCAAAGGAGAAATTTAACTGTGGAGGAGGGTGAGAATCTGGGAAGGCCACGAACGTCAGTTACGGAGAAAAACGTTACTACTGTGAGGAAAATGCTTGGCGAGGACAGGCGGTGACCTACCAACAGATAAAGAGTACTTCAGGCCTAAATACACCAGCAATTCGTTCGATTCTGCATGATCATTTGCACGTGAAAAAGCTTTGTTCTCTCTGGGTGCCGCATCGACTGACTGAAGAGCAGATGACACGACTTGTGACTTGGTACCGAGAGATAATAAAAAAGCTTAATAAGGAACAATCTCGGTATGTGAACAACATCGTGACAGGTGTCGAGACTTGACTGTACTATTACGATGTGCCGACCAAAGCTCAAAACAAAGTTTGTGTCTTTGATGATGAGGCCACACCCGTGATTGTCAGAAAATCCCGATCTGTAAAGTAGAAAATGATAGCTGTATTTTTCTAATCGAGTGGAATTGTGGGACGACGCGTCGTTTTGGACACACAGCTAAGTGGTATACTAAACAGTGCCTGCCTAAAGTCATTGGACCTATGAAGAATCTGCGGCCAAAGTCAAGAATGGACACCTGGTTCCTCTATCACGATAATGCTCCAGCTCACCGTGCCAAAGCCTGCACCGAATATTTGACCACGACAGAATTGAAACTTCTTGAGTACCCTCCCTACAATCCAGATCTTGCTCCCTGCGACTTTGCACTGTTCCCGCATATGAAAATGAAGCTAAAAGGGAGGCGGTTTTCCAGTGGTGATAACCTTCTTCGGGCTTGGGACAACGAGTGTGCTTTACTCTCTAGTGAAACTTGGCAGAACTGGTTTAAAGATTGGTTTCGGAGGATGGAGGGGTGTATTGAGTGTAGAACAAATTACTTTGAAAAAATTAAATAAACAAAGCTGTATTGCAAAACTTTCCTGGTACCCTTTGTATTGGGAGGATGTACAATAAACCAAATTATGGACAAAATGCTTTGTGGGACAACTTCCAAAAAAAATGAAAACAATATTTTGTATTCTTGGTATACGTTCTGTGAGATTACATTCATAAGAAGCATTGAAGACAAATTAACTAGACTATCTCCCGAGGACTTCAAATTTGTGAATACAGCTAGATCGTCCTCTTTACTGCACATATTTGGATTTTGTATTTATTTTCTGTTTAGTAATATGAAAAAACGCTATATAGAAATGTCTTCAGAACGTAAGAGTAAGCAGTAATAGCGCATTTTGAAGGTAAGTTGAATGCTTTCACAATGATATAAAGCCATTAATAAGCAATATTACGAATGAGAAATGATTACAATGAAAAATGAAAATATACATTTTTATATTTATATTTTTTCATAGTTAGATTTAAAATTGATGACACTTTTACTACGTATTTTGCAGAATACATAGTATTGTCCAAATTTTAAGTACTTTTTATGTACTGCCAATACCTTTTTAAATATTGAAAATAAAAAAGAATCTACATTCCTTTTACCTTAGTTTGTATTAAAGTTTTCACCTTCCATTTCTACATATTTGCCGCGTTCACTGCTTCTTAACGCCGTTGTATAACATGCGCTAAGCAAAGTAAGTTTGTTCGCTATGATTTATAGCGTGTTTATTATTTTATTGCCATTGCTGTGTTGATACAAAGAAGTCGAATGATTTACTAAGGACGTTAAGTAACTGCTAATTACATGAAAAAGGCAGTAATTTTAGAGGCGAGGTTGAGACTCCCAGTGAATAATGAAGGGTACCGCTTATTTACATTTCTTTTGTCGACTACGTAATACATACATATATAATATTTACAAAATGGTAGGAAGTGTAGAAGAATTTTAAATATATTTTTATGTCCAGAAAATTAATTTAAATATCGTGAAAATGATTATCTTTTACTCTACTCAATTAATATAAATATGCCTTAAAGAAATAATATTACAAAAAAAAAAATTAATAATGGGTGTCATAAAATGTGCGCAAATATATGTGGTAGTGTTTTATAATGTCTTATTAATAGTGATAAAGTGAGACTTACAAGAAATCAAGTTCAGGGGTCTCTACTGATGAGGTAAATAACTTCGAAACAGCTATTCGCATGTTTATGTAAGTGGTTTGTTTCTCCTGTTGTGTAATTAACTAGACAAATTTATGAATTAATTGTCCTACTTATGCAGTGATTATATTCTCTGAAGATTTAGCTTAATTATTACGTTAGCGTAAAAGGTTCAATATTAACAGAAATATCGTTAAACTTTTCTATTGATTTTTCAAATTAATACTCAAGCTTTAAATAAAAGTATGGAATCTGTTGGGATTTAACAGGTGGATATTATTTTTGGAAATTATAAATAATTGATTCTATTCTTATCTCTAAAGAAAAATAAGTGTGTTTTCCTCAATAGTCGAAATGCCGAAGTAGATTTCGAGCCAATCTTTGAGTATGAATTCAGGACAAATAATGTTTGATACTTATGATACCTATTTGACTATGCTATCTCTTCTCTTTTTCCTTAAAATGCATATTTACAGAAACACGTTGAAGCTTTTCTTAAACACTAGAGAAGTTTCATGTAATCTAGGCTAGCATTACATTAAGTCATATGTTCAAAAACTCCATCATATCTATATTACAATCCTGATAACGTAAAATCATGAAAATTTGACTTTGACTTCGGTAGTTTTCGGAAATTGTTCAGTTTTCATTAATTTTGACTATGTTGGTGGAATTGGGGGTTTGTTGATGTTCTTCTTTCACAAAAATGAAATTAAATTAAAATTACTTTTTTGTATTACTGGGCCCTTGCAAAGGTCCCATTACTCTTGAATGCAGACCTTAACTTGTTGAGATTGAAGGAACGAAGATTTAGACGATGCCATTTATTTACATTTTATTAAAGAATGAATGGGGTTGAGGATGAGCGCAATTTTCAGAAACTTTCGATGACTCTAATTGCTGTGAAAAGTATTAAGAGGGATTTACAAACGACACATATTAAGAAATTCCACTACGATAATGGTTGGCGAAATTTAAATGAACTAAATTCTATTTAAATTATAAACAAAAAATATCATACTAAATGAATTTCAGCTAAATACGTGACCAAAAGATAAAATCGTGTCATCAATTTATTACGTTTATTATGATTTCCAACATAGAGTAAAAATAATAAAGTTGACCATGTAACATTATTTAATTTTTTATTCAGCTGCCTAGAAAACTTTGTTCATCATAAACGAATTTGGAAACATCTAAATAAACTCAAACCACTTAGAATATTGGTAAGAAACTTATAAGCCGTTACCAGTGTTGTAGGACACCTAAGAAGTCAAACTTTATACGTTACTTTCTTCTAACGACTTGCAATTCGATGAATGTCGATTGTCATCAATTGAGTCAACTAAATCAAACAATTCATAAAAACTGCTCCATCAGTGCATGAGAAATGCTGAGAAAGCCGCATTGGAATATTTTTACTTTTTTTTCTATTCTTCTTTATCATATTACTTGCTTTTTTATTACTTTGGATTGTTATAAAACAATATTGTAAATTGTTTGTGTTATATTGTAAAGAAAAACACCTAAACTGGTTTTTGGTATTAATTTAGAAAACTTTTATGTGTTTCAATAGAGTGATTATTTCACTGTTTCAATAAAATGAAAATGATTGCAATTACGTCGCGTTTGTTTTATTTACACGATACTGACACATGGAAGCTATGTATCGAAAATAACATTTAAATAACTCGTTTAGTTATATTTTCCATGACATATAAATCTCACTGGATTTTGCCGATAACGCTTTGTATGTTACGTCTGAGATCATCGTTACAGGTTTATCAGGGAAGATTTTGAAAGAAGTCCCTAGGAAATTACACGAGAAAGAAACAGCGTTCGCAATAAATCAAATGTTTCTCCAAGAGTAGGCCAGACTTTTTATTTTTTATATGTATTAGAGTTTTTTTTTATATTCCCTAGAAAGAAGACGTTTAGATTTAGAGTTATTTTTCAATATACAGGCCTACAACTTCAACGCTCTTGAACAAACGATGCTGAAGTATTGTTATGTCACTTTTGTAATCATCTTCCTTAAGATCCTGGAAATACTACATTGTGGCGGTCATAAGTTATTCACTCAATTGAAACATCGTTTCAGCAGTTAGGGTTTGCGGTATAAATCGTCCCCAGGAAGTAGATATGTCGAATAAGGACGGTGAGATCCACCCAAAATATTAGTAAATTCAGTTTTTCGAACACAACTTAACTGATATGGGAAAGCGCGTTTTCATGGCGAAAGTGATTTTCTTGAGAAATTGTTTTCTTCAATATTACCTACCACATCCAATCCAATATTCCCGTCATCTGTATTAATCTATACAAATTCAATACATATCGTGATGTATGTATGTTGTCGATTCAATACGCCACATTCTTTCCACATTTGATTGACGCACCTGGACAACTACGAAAATGAAATGGTTAAAACTTGAAATGAAATATCTGCACAGTAAAAGAAGTAGGTTAGAACTAGAATTATACGAATTACATTTAAAACTAACAAAAACCTTATATTAGTTTGAATTTTAAGAGTGGTGTGTGTAGTTTTTATAGGAAAATCGGTGAAATCACAAACCACAAATTAAAATTAAAGGTCTTGATAAGAAATTTAGAGAGTTATGTCCGCGATCAGACAATAGTTTTAATATAAATCCTATAAAATTCATCCGAGACTTTTAATCGACAAGAAATTGACTTATTAAACAAAGGTTTAAAACATTGCTTGCCCAACTGGAACACTCCTACCGAGGAGGTGATCGCAAGCATTGAAACGGCTATTAAGAATTTAGAACCATGTTTAAAAAATTTTATTAGAGATACTTGTAAAATTCAAATTAAACAGAACTTACAAGAACACAAACATAAACTAGTTGACCACGAATGGAACTCAATTAAAAATCATGTGAAACGAATATACAGTGTACCTTTTGGCTTTCAGTGGTACGGATCGCGTGCGGAATTCGTTTTCGTACGGGTATTTTTACCGTAGTTGTCCAGGTGCGACACTGTTCAATTATCTGTTGATGATGACAACTTAGTTGTCGAAATACCTATAGAGAATACGAAAATTATTGTGGCAAGGGGTTATATATCAACCTTCAGTGACCCAGTCAATCAACCACCGGCTCCATCAAAATTACTTTCAAATACGTAGTGATAGTGAGTGTACGGATTTGTAAAATAAAAGCAAACGCTACTTTAATTATGCAAATATTGCATCACTAGTTGTAGAACGGTAGTTATTTTCATATAACACATGGATCAATAAGTCCCGAGACTAACCCATAGATGGCGCTCGTAGTAAACTAGTAACCACGTCTTTCTAGAGTACTAACCTTTGCTTGAAACGTGTCAAAATTTTAAGTCGATCGGACCAGAAACAGCTGAGTTATCGAGGTTGGAGTAAAGTCGTTTTGTAGTTTGTTTAAACAATGGAAAAAACCGAGTTTCGTGTTCTGATAAAACATTGTTTTTTAATGGGTAAAAACACCACGCAAGCAAAACAATGGATTGAAAAATGTTACCCGGACTCTTGTCCATCAAAAGCAACGATTTGTCGGTGGTTTGCCGAGTTTAAACGTGGTCGTACCGACACAAATGACGCGGAACGCTCGGGTAGACCTGTGGAAGCCGTTACACCGGAAAATGTGAGTGAAGTGACAAAAATTATAATGAAAGATCGTAAAGTGAAGCTCCGTGAGATTGCTGAGATGACACAGATATCATATGGAAGTGTATTTACTATCCTTCATGAAAAATTGAGCATGAAAAAGGTTTTTTCCAAGTGGGTGCCGCGATTGCTCTCGATGGAACAAAAACAGCAACGAGTCGATGATTCAGAAAGCTGTTTATCGCTATTTACTCGCAACAAAAAAGATTTCTTGCGTCGTTACGTGACCATGGACGAAACATAGATACATCACTACACTCCAGAGTCGAAGCGGCAGTCATCTGAGTGGCGCACAGCTGGCGAAAGCCGTCCGAAACGTCCGAAAACGCAGCAGTCAGCTGGCAAAATCCTGGCGTCAGTTTTTTGGGATACACATGGCGTGATTTTCATTGACTACCTCGAAAAAGGTAAATCGATCAACAGTGATTATTATACTGACTTACTGGTGCTTTTGAAGGAGGAAATCGCAAAAAAACGACCGCACATGCAGAGAAAAAAAATCCTTTTTCACCAAGACAATGCACCCTGCCACAAGTCGATGAAAACAATGGCAAAATTGAACGAATTGGGTTTTGATCTATTCCCCACCCCCCATATTCGCCAGATTTAGCCCCCAGTGCCTACTGGCTCTTTGCTGATCTTAAAAAAATGCTCCAGGGAAAAAGATTTGGCTCAAATGAGGAGGTCATCGCTGAAACTGAAGCTTATTTTGAAGCGAAAGATAAATTTTTTTATAAACATGGTATTGAAAAATTGGAAAAGCGTTGGAACCATTGTATTACTCTAAAAGGTGATTATGTTGATGAATAAAAAAAAATTTTGCAAAAAAAATGTTGTTTTCATTGTTAGTCTCGGGACTTATTGATCCATGTGTTAAGAACATTCTTTCCTCATGGCAAAATCAATTCGTGTTTCAGCAAATCGAATTCGTCGTGACAAAAAGATGTTCTTATAGTATAACTAATATTTCAAATATTTAACCGATCTTATACTGATTGTAATTACACCGAAAACGCTGCTTAAAAGAGTATTTCATATTTTATAAATTACATATTTCATATTTCAATCATATTTCTTACTCTAGTCATAAGACACTCGTCCTCTTTTCGCTCATTGTGTCCTAAATAATCTCATATGATAAGGCCTGTCTTATATAATTTGTTCATTAATATACTATTTTAATAAAAGTTTATTACTAATTTCAGTACCTAAATTAGTAACAACAAGAGAAAGCTTAATAGTTAACTAATATATTTAATTAATTAATGTTATTTTTTTAGAATTTTAAAATTGCGCCCAAAATTCCAATGAATTAAATCCAAGTACCTAAATTACAAAAACTTTCAAAAATATCTTTTCAATAACAAGAACTACTTATGTGGTGACAGTGCTATGCCATTTTTTCGCAATATATTAGCGACCTTCGTTAGAATCAACTGATCGAGGCATTCGGAAATATTTAATCAATCCAAATAAATCTTGCACAGTAAATACTATGGACCCTGGGAAATTTTAGGATCTAGTTGTAAAATGGTTTGGTATTCGCGCTCCTGCGTCTCGGAAAGAAACAAGATCGTTCGTTCACACACAAAACGCATCAGATTGGATTAAACTCCTGTTCCCTTCGTATAAAATCTCCGATCTCTGTCACTGAACGAAATCACATCGCTGCACTACGCTCTCATCCTAAGCGTCGACGCTGTCGTTTCGCAGTAACATTGAAATTGTCTATGATCAAAATTAAATTCTTACAGTAGTCAAAAAATGCGAAGCTCGCCTGGAATGTCGGCCGCTTTTAAGGGATTATAGTCCTTATGAATACTTCTCAGAAGGACGGTGACTGACGAAACACGAATGAGACCGGGAGCCGACAAAGGTTTATACTCATTTTAAAGACACAGATTTAGTATTAAGTTCGGCTTAAAAATAAAAGTAATAAATTTATGGCTTTTAAAAGTGTTTATAAAACATCGCCATTGGATTGTTCCATCTTTTGTTTATCTTTGTTTAATTTTAAGCACACAAGACAGACTCGGCGCGATGTTAATAAAAAATAAGTTCGGATCGTTTGGTTTTATTGCATTTATTTTACGCAACTTCGCCATACAATTGCTAAATGAAAGTTAAAAAAAATATAAATATGTAATGTATATGCATTCATTGTGAATCATTATTTTAAAATTCAGATTTTTGTCATATTTTTATATTACTAGATTAAGTACACTTGTAAATACAATTTTCGGGCCTGTTGAAGAAAAGGAAAGCTTTTGTACTATGCTTTATTTTAATTTAGAATATTATAATACGCAAAGTCCTCCTTAAGTAACTTAAGTAATCACCGTCATCAGGTTGCATATGGTACTGTGTAGAGATCTAGTATAATTTTGTAATTGAAGACAATGCTTCATTTTACTAATGCAAACCCTTTGCAGTCACTTCAAGTGTAATAGTGTATTAATGCGATTAATTTGTTTAAGTGCGTGTTACAGATTGTAACTTAGCCGTGAAAATTCTCAGGCAATAATCTACTAGGGTGTATCAAATGAAAATCTTAAAAGTGCAATAAAATTCCGAAAAGTTGTATGATCGACTTGGTATGAGTAGTTGTGTTCTTTCGCTTTCACAAAGTGATTGACAAGTGGACCACTACCAACAGGCACCACGTTAGAGCAGCGATCTATTATTCTAGTACGTAGACTTCCGCGGTCGTGGTCCATGCTATCTGCTTCTGGGTTTCCGGGCTGGAACCGCGTGACTAGTATATCTGCCGACGGTTCGTACCCATTTGTATGGAACATCTTCAGGGCTGAACTACGGCACTGAAATTCATGATACTGAAATTCAATAGAGTGTCTTGCAAGATAGGGGTCACGTCACGTCAATCGGCTACCCAATTGAAAGATCGTCGCATCGAAGCCTGTGAGGAGCTTTTGCGTCGTTTATACTTCGAAAATTATGTATATCTGGAAAAAATTGTTACTGACAATGAAACCTGGGTTCACTATCACCAACCAGAAACTAAAAGGTCAAGCAACGAATGACACCGTAGCCCATCGCCGAAACCAAAATAAATTCTGCCCTCAACCATCTGTTGGAAAAGCAATGCTCACTCTTTTCTGGAATACAAAGTGAGTAATTTTGGAACATTACATGGACAGATTAGTGATAGTAGTCCATACTTCTTATTGGAAAATACTTAAAAATCAATTTCATCCTGCAATCAGATGTAAACGACGAGGCGATCTGACTTCAGGTCGTTCGAAAGTTCAGACTAACCAGAATGTGAAATTTGAATATTTCATGGATCCTCCTTATTCACCTGACTTCGCTCCTAATCACTTTCATGTGCGCAGATAACACAAAAAAGCAGTGGAAGGCAAGCATTTCAAAAATAATTAAGAAGTAAAAACCACGGCGGACGAATGGCTGTAGTCACGACAAAAAGAATTCTTTAAACGTGGTAAATATATATGCACTTCAGAAGTAGTGGAATACTTGTTTTCAACGTCAGAGAGACTACGTCGAAAAATGACATAATAATGAATGTAAAATGCATAGCAATTTTATGGTTTTCAATTGGTGCTCTCTCGACCTGTGGTTTGAATTTAGCTAAACGAAAAGTAATATAGTCCCTGTATTCAGCATTAAACTAAATCCGTTTGAATGGGTAATACATTGTCAACCAACGTAAGTAATAGTCTATACGGATGATTGTGATTTCTACAAGAACAAAACTACTTAAAAGAAGCATTTGAAAAAGCTCGGTGAGGCAGTAGGATTGGAATTGGATTGGAAATAATTGAGAACCAAAATGTACACTGTGTACATTTTGGTTCTCAACGGTGCGGATCGCGTACGGAGTTTGTTTTCGTACAGGTATTTTTCGCCGTGGTTTACCAGGTGCGACACTTTGCAATTTTCTGCTGATGATGACAACTTAGCTGTCGAAATGCGTATACAGAATTACAAAAGTTAATGTGGAAAGGGGTTATATATCAACCTTAGTGATTAACAAAAAGTTAATTTTATTAGTATTTTAGAAGCTATATTGTGATAATACTTATTACATTGTGGAAAACGAAATGTAATTCTTAAATATACTCAATGACATTAGAAGTGTTACACCTAGAAGGAATAGTTTCCTGGACGTGATTTTTTGGTAATGTGATAAGCTTAAGTCAAGAATGAAACGATCAGATTTCCAAGAAATTTTATTAACATTAATTTGAAAAAAAATCAATAATGTGTTTGGCGACCCCGTAGCTGTAGACACTCCTGTACACGTCTAGGCATCGACAAAATAAGATGGTCGATGTCTGCTTGTGGCACCTCGTTCCAAGCAACTTGAACTTGGTGGATTAACTGTGCCAAAGTTTGTGGAGGATGGTTCAAATTGGTCAGTCTTCTCCCCATTATGTCCCACACATGTTCGATGGGATTTAAATCCGGTGAACGGGGTGGCCACGGCAAAACATTAACGCCAGCTTCTCGTAGAAAGTCCATAGTACGACGAGCAATATGTGGACGCGCGTTGTCTTGCTGAAAAAGGACGTGTGGACGGCCATCTAGATAAGGCAATAAAGTGGTTTGTAGGACGTCATCAACATAACGCTCAGCTGTCATACTGCAATGGTTTGGTGTAGAAGGTCGCATTGTCAGTATGCGAACATTATATCGCCGCATTCGAGCTTTTGGACTTGCTTCATACCCTCCACGATTAGTCCTTCCTTTGACTGCAGAACATCGTCGTCAACGTTTGGACTGGTGCAGAGAACGGCAGCATTGGGAAGCAGAATGGCATAATGTCGTATTCAGCGACGAATCGCGATTCTGCCTAGGCATGCATGATGGCCGTCAGAGGGTAAGACGCCGTCGTGGAGAGCGACGTGATATTGGATTTGCTGTTGAGAGGCATGTGCACAGGACTGTTGGAGTAATGGTTTGGGGGGCTATTGCATATGGAAGCCGATCACCTCTTCTGTTTATTCGGGGCAGTATGACAGCTGCGCGTTATGTTAATGACGTCCTACAAACCACTTTATTGCCTTATCTAGATGGCCGTCCACACGTCCTTTTTCAGCAAGACAACGCGCGTCCACATATTGCTCGTCGTACTATGGACTTTCTACGAGAAGCTGGCGTTAATGTTTTGCCGTGGCCACCCCGTTCACCGGATTTAAATCCCATCGAACATGTGTGGGACATAATGGGGAGAAGATTGACCAATTTGAACCATCCTCCACAAACTCTGGCACAGTTAATCCACCAAGTTCAAGTTGCTTGGAACGAGGTTCCACAAGTAGACATCGACCATCTTATTTTGTCGATGCCTAGACGTGTACAGGAGTGTCTACAGCTACGGGGTCGCCAAACACATTATTGATTTTTTTTCAAATTAATGTTAATAAAATTTCTTGGAAATCTGATCGTTTCATTCTTGACTTAAGCTTATCACATTACCAAAAAATCACGTCCAGGAAACAATTCCTTCTAGGTGTAACACTTCTAATGTCATTGAGTATATTTGTCACTATTGTAGAATGTAACAAACTACTTCTTTAGCATGTAAAAAAAGAAGAAGAAAGTTAATTGTATCCTTTTAAAAAATGCATAATTTGCAAACCTTGTATTCACTCAATTCTTATTTATAAAATATTTAAGCATATTATGACTATTAAAGTTAATTAGATAAACATTTTTTCATCTTGTCTACTAAACATTTGAAGTTTTTTTTTTGTTTGGGTCACAGTAATCTTAAACCTACAAATTTTAATTGGTTCGATTCTGCTTCCAACGTTCGAAGTCCACATAATTTACGGCCCTAACCTCACTCTTCGTGTTTAATTTATGCACAGTTAAAGTCTATAGCAGAAGAGTCCGCTCCCGAAACACCGATATGACGACGCCGAGATCGGTCATTAATAGCAGAAGTGAAGCATGTTAGGATGTTGTTCTTTAACAAGGCCACCCAGGCCGCCACTGGTCACCTTATCTTTATGGTGGACCTTCCCCGTTATCCGTTTCGATAGTGCTGAATTATGGGCCGGCCCTTCCGTAACCAACCAGCCCCAATATTCTACGTGAACATCAGAACGACATAAAAAGCGCACGTTTTTACATCAAATAACTACCGAACTATGATATCGATATGCCCGATCAATAAACATCGCTTACCTTTTATACTAAGTAAGTACCTGTTGTTGTAAAGTTTCACAAGAGAAAGGATTGTGAATCAAGCTACTAAAGAAAAATTTAAATATTTACCTAAGGTAATATACTATTCATCCAATTTAATATTCTCGACTGATTACGTAATTTAAATTTATTTATATACACCTAACGAAAGACTAGTAATTTGGAATCAAATCGAAAAGATTGAAAAATACGCGAAGAATTTAAGAACAAATTTTATCCTCATATTCCTCATCATTAACAACTGTAACAACTTTTTATTTTATTATGTTGAGTTGCTCGTAAAAAATCACTATTTTTAGGTATTAGATTTCGATTTCGACTTACTATAAATATTACATTTTGTGTTCCTTGTATTAATTTTATATCCTAAATTTAATTTTTAGCAGATATATTTTTAATATTCTTTTTGTTTTCCATTAGCAATAACACGTGTGAATCCTCAAATTACCGTATTACTAATGACGTAGGATGTATGACGTTATTATAGCTTATATTGTATTTGACTCAATTATATAATTTAAATAATTTTTAAACAATTGACCAATTAAATTTATTTACTGATTTAGCTATATATAGATTATATGTATATTAATATAATTATAGTAAGGTGTATTTACAGATCACATTATGGGTAGTTGAATTATTTACTAATCAGATTATCGGTAATAATAATAATAACAACAACAAAATATCGTATGCTACCTCCACACTCTTGAATAGAACTATCAAACAATGAAATGATAGATTAACCTTACACAATACACAAATACTAAATGTAAGAAAATACTTTTAAAATAGAAGTGCCAATACAAGAAGCAATCGTATTAACAGATAACAAATTTACACTATTATATTTAAAACAATAAAATATAAGAAAAAAATTCAGATAATAACCACACAACAAAAGAAAAAGAAATGGTCCACAAAAATACTACACGGTACTTGTGCAATACCATGCAATATCATGCAAGACAAAAATGACTAAAAAGGAGACTATTGTTTCCAAGAGCAGGAGTATTTGTTTTAGCAATACAAGATGATGTAATCGCCACAAAGAACTACAGAAAACACATAATTAAAGAACTTTTAGAAAATGACAATTGCAAACATGTCATCAATTTAAAAAAAACTACAGGGCGTATGTCATGAGGATGTGAACCACTTGCTTGAGACAATATTACAGTCAAAATTATTCACCAAGAACTTGCACTCAACTCGTAAAAATTAACACGGTATACTACAAATACCGCCCAAAAAGTATCCGTGAAAATAATGATTACAAACTATATTGGTATAGAACAATACACACACACACACAGAGAGAGAGAGAGAGAGAGAGAGAGAGAGAAATTACTAGTAATAGGCCAAACATTAGACTTATTGATAGAAGCAAAAAAGAATTTAATAATAATAATAAAATAAAAAAAATGAAAATATACACCACTTGTAATAGTATCAGGTTGTTACATATGAAATGTCCGATTTTGTAAGGAATAAAAAAAAGTCTAAATTTAAAAAAATATAAATATTTATTCTGCAAAATAGTCTCCATTTACATCAATAGTTTGTTGCCAACGGCCTGGAAGCTGAAAAATTCCCTTTGAAAAGAAATCTAGGTTTTGATGGCTCACATATTGCTCAAACACTGCTATTACAGACTCCCGGTCAGGGATGTCCCTATTTTTTAAGTGATTGTCTAAACTTCGGAAAAAATGAAAATCAGTTGGCGAAAGGTCAGGTGCATAGTTTCCAGTTCAGCACAATAGGACACTGCCGTGACGGTTTCACCAGGTTGCAAAAATGAATAGTGAATAATACCCTTACTGGTCCACCATACAGTCACCATAACCTTTCGCGGGTGAAATGATGCTCGTGCATGCTGTCTTGGTGCTTCACCTCGATCTAACCATTGTCCTGACCGTCCCCGATTATCATAAATTATCCACTTTTCATCACACGTTACCACTCGATGAAGAAACGGTTCAACTTTCTGTCGATTAGCCAAAGAGGTAGCCACCTCTAATCGACGGAGCTTATTGGCTTCCGTTAATTGGTGCGGCACCCAACGACCGAGTTTCTTCACTTTGCCAATCGAAGAAAGGTGACGGCTAATGGTGGCAATGGACACTTGAAATGTTTCTGCAAGGCTACGCACTGTTGTCGACGGATTACTTTCAATTTCTACACGCAGCTCGTCGTCATTAACGGTGCTACGCGCATATCCGCGAGGCTCATTTTCCAAATCAAAATTTCCCTCGCTGAATTTTTTAAACCATCGCCGTAATGTGTGTTCATTACACGTGGTTTTACCGAACGTCTGATTAATTTCTCACGTTGCTGCAGCTGCATTTAATCCCTTTTTAAATTGAAAGAGGTAAATTGCCCGAATATCTCTTGCTGACAGCATTTCCATAGGCGAGACAAGGACAGGTGTATTAATCTTTCCAAGATATGGAACAGGTACACACTTCAAAATAAATACCCTTTTCTACAAATACAATAATAATTTTCACCAAAAACATACAAGTCTTCACATAGGTGCGATTCAGTTCAGACTGAAGGAAAAAAACGGACATTACATTTGTAGTTGAATTTGATGGAGCCTGTGGTTGATTGACTTGATCAATAAGGTTGATATATAACCCCTTTCCACAATTAACTATTTGTAAATTCTGTAGACAACCAAGTTGTCATCATCAGCAGATAATTTCAAAGTGTCGCACCTGGTAAAACACGGCGAAGAAATTGACGAAAAATACACTCCGTACGCGGTCCGCACCGTTGCAAACCAAGATGTGCAACGGTGCGGACCGCGTACGGAGTGTATTTTTCGTACAATTTCTTCGCCGTGTTTTACCAGGTGCGACACTTTGAAATTATCTGCTGATGATGACAACTTGGTTGTCGAAATGCGTATACAGAATTTACAAATAGTTAATTGTGGAAAGGGGTTATATATCAACCTTATTGATCATTACATTTGTAACAACCTGATATTATAATAGAAGATCTTTGGAATCAAGAAGCAGTATCAATAGTACTGATTGTGATATTAGTAACAGGTATTAAATCAAAACAATTTATCTGTCATATACAAACTCTAGAAATAAGTCTACATACATACACGAATATACAAAAAGCAATCTTTATAAAAACAACAGCAATAGCCGGAAAATGAAAATTTGTTATTCCACAACAGAAAATTTAGTAATTTGACTAATATTCGTTATTTGATTAACACAACCGTTGCTATGATGACCACCTTCAAATGGTCATACAAACAGCATAATATTTATTAAGTACCGTTTCGTGATAGATGGTATAAATCTTATTATTATTATCTATTTGCAAATTTTACAAAATTTTGCAGAAACAAAAATTGGAAATACATTCATCTATATACATGATAATACAGAAAAAAATAAATTAACAGAAATATTTTGTTTTTAAATGAATGTAAGTATGATACTTTCTTTATGGTGTATGGTACTTGTTAGAAAACTTTTGAAAAGGACATTAACCGTTTTCAGTTAAAGTCAGACGATGTTTTCGGTAGCAATAGTCTAACCTACGAGGGAGCGTTTTTATATTAGCGGGATGGGGGACAAGGGGTGGAAATAAAAAAACCAAATTATTTTTCTTTTTCAATATATTCACCTGCAAGACGGATACATTTTTCGCATCTTTCAATTAATTTATTTATACCCTCATAAAAAAATGATTTCTCTTTATCTGCGAAATACGCCGAAACTGCCTCCTTGACTTCAACATCGGCAGTAAATTTTTTACCCCGCAGCTCTTTTTTCATTTTCGGAAACAGGTAATAATCACTCGGGGCCAGGTCTGGGCTGTAGGGTGGGTGATTCACAATTTCGAAGCCCACCTTATGCAAAAGCAGAACACCTTTTGTCAATTTTCCCCGTCTTTTCTCTTTAATGGCTTCTTTTAGTCGCTCTAATATTGAAGCGTAATATTCTCCGGTTATAGAAACACCTTTATCTTTATAATCAATCAACAATATTCTTTCCGAGTCCCAAAATACCGTTGCCATGAGTTTCCCAGCTGATTGTGACACTTTAAATTTCTTGGGAGGTGCTGTGCCCTTTTTATGCCACTGCATGGAGTCTTGTTTGGACTCAGGTTCATAATGATGAACCCAAGTTTCGTCTCCAGTAACAATTCCACTCAATACACCATCCTTGTCTTCATTACAGAGGTCCAAAAATGCACGCGAACACTCTACGCGCTGTTGTTTTTGCGGCGGCGTGAGCATTCTCGGCACCCATCTTGCGCTGACCTTAGACATGCCGAGATGATCGTGTAGGATTTTAAAAATTGTTGTATCGGATACTCCAACCATTTCTGCGAGTTGTTTCTTCTTTAGTCGAGCATCTTCGAGTACAATTTGTTCAACTTTTTGGATAAGTGCTGGCGTGGTCACCTCAATGCTCCTGCCCGGCCTCGGGTCGTCTTCAAGGGATTCCCTTCCTTGTTTAAATAAACTATGCCACTTGTACACCATGGTTTTTCCTGGACAAGAGTCGCCGTAAACCAATGGCATCTCATTTATTATGGTCGCGACTGATTTTCCTTGCCTGGTAAGGAACTTTATAACGGCACGATATTCGATTTTTTCCATATTTCACTTTTCACTCCTGATTATGTTACTTGGTTGACGATAGCTTAAAGACTAACTGTCTAATAACAATGAAACTTCGTATTTATACTAATCATGAGTCGCTGCACAGGCCACACCCCCAATGCGCCTACTCACCCCTCTACAACCCGCTCATTCCGCGAATATAAAAACGCTCCCTCGTATTTCGTATCCTGTATTCTTCAGGAAAATAATACCTTTCGAATTAATACTCATAGATAAGTATGTGGTTGATATAACTAGACCAATGATTAAGTATCAGTATGGGTAATAAGAAAATTGAACAAATTGGTGATTTTAACGTATTTGAGGTTAATCATTAACTGACAAGAAAATATGGAAGCAGAAATCAGTAATACAAATAGAATTACTAATACCGTTAAGATCTATTATTCATTAAACATATTCAATAGAAAAAAGTATTCTTAGGAACAAAAAAATTGATATATCAAGAACGGTTTATGTAATTGTCACGACTTATGTATATGGAACTTAACTGAACTAATAAGAAGCAAAGTGAAACCCATTATCTGAGAAATGTTATAGGACGTGATAAAATAAAAACGGTGATATTTGAGATCGAGTAGGTTTCGTACCAGTGATCAATAAAGTTAAGCAATTTGTATGGTTCAAGTATATCGTGCATATGAATTGTGAAAGAAAGGTTACAAATACCAGGTGTACCGGAAAATCATTACCGGTTTTTCTAACAGATGTCGGTAGACTTAAGTACGCAATGTTATGATTTAACACATATGTCATTTTATTCTACTGACATCACGCTTCAAAGCCATACTTGTTATACAATACTTCGCGAGATAACACTGTCATAGATTTATACCCCTTTGAGAATGTCGAGTTTCGGGCCTGAAAAAGAAGAAAGACTCTGAAAGTCATCGTTTGCTGGTAGAAACTTACGGTGAGCATACCCCAACCATAAAAACATGTGAGGCATGGTTTCGACAATTCAAAGGTGGTGATTTTCATGTGCAAGACAAAGAGCATTCTGGTAGACTGAAAAAGTTTGAAGATGCGAAACTGCAAGTATTATTGAATGAAGTGTAAAATGTGGTCAAAGAAACGAATAGCGTCCCATTACGAGCAGAATATTACTTTTTCAGATACCAGACCATTAAATTGTACAGTCTATTTCCGAAGAATTAAATCAAACAACATTAATCAAAGCTGAAAATCCGTCCTAAAGAAAGTCCAGCATATTCAAGAGTTCTGTAAACCTATGTTTGTTTTCTCACCTATTCTTCTACTGATGTTTTTGTCTTCATAAACTTTTTACGTCACAGAAATTTAGTATTATTTTCAAATGCTTCTTTAGATATGCAATGGTTAAGGAATCTATTTGATGTTAGTATAGAATAGAAGCATCAAATTTAGACATATTCTCTTCCAGTGTGTACGTTTTGGCTTTCGACGGTACAGATCGCAAACAGAATTTGTTTCGTGCGAGTTTTTGCCGTAGTTTTTAGGTACGATATTATTTAATTATCTGCTGAAGATGACAACTTACTTGTCGAAATACGTACACAGAATAGGAAAATGAATGTGGAAAGGGGTCATAACCAACCTTAAGTGATTAAACTCTTGCAATATGTTGCTTCTATTTGGAAACCAGTTGTGAACTTAACGACTCTTAGTGTTTCAATTCGCAGTTTACTATTAATCCCATATATGTAGTAGAAGAATTCTGTATTGTGAATCATCCACCCTACAGCCCAGACCTGGCCCCGAGTGATTATTACCTGTTTCCCAAAATGAAAAAAGAGCTGCGGGGTAAAAAATTTACTGCCGATGATGAAGTCAAGGAGGCAGTTTCGGCGTATTTTGCAGATAAAGAGAAATCATTTTTTATGAGGGTATAAATAAATTAATTGAAAGATGTGAAAAATGTATCCGTCTTGCAGGTGAATATATTGAAAAAGAAAAATAATTTGGTTTTTTTATTTCCACCCGTTGTCCCCCATTCCGCGAATATAAAAACGCTCCCTCGTACATCTTAAGTTTTAAATAACCCTGCTAATGCAAAGGTTACCGCTGTTGATTTCGCTGTTAAGTGTCAGGGTAGCTATGATGTATCAGTTATTATTCATTGTGGTAACAAACCTCAATGAAGTTAATTTAGAGTGTTTGTTTTTTTCTTTTAAGCCTAGCGTTTACGCATCAAAACTTGAATTTTGTCGCTAGTTAGTAAGAAATGTGAAGTCTGAAAATATTGTTTCATAATGAGGTCCTCTTCACTAGAAACGGCATCAATAACACCAACAATTCGCATTGATTTGAAAAGCACTTGAAAATCCACGGCAAACTAGGGAATCTCATTTTCAAGATAGATTGTCGATGAATGTTTGGTGTGTTATTATTGACGGCTGTATCTTTGGTCCGTTTATAACAAAAGGACGTCTCATAGCAGTTTATTATTTACGTTGCCTAGTTGATTATCTTTGTTCTGTTTTTTGATGTAATTTTCACCCTTTTATTCATCCAAATGTATGCTTTTCATTCTACCTTAACCACAGATGAAGTTAAAATTTTAAAAAAGTTTGTATGCACTAAATACGTTCCTGTTAATATCGTACAAACATCTACTAGATAGCATTATTATTTTTCTTTAACCCGCGTTTTAAAAATACCTATTTTATTAAATCATATATGTAATTACCACTTTACTTAATAATTTGTTTAAAACATACGCTGTTTATATTGTTACGATTTAAAACTATTATTATCTTCGACTTAATTGTTCATTATATCTTTCATTATTTATTATAGCACTTATAATATTCAAGTATATTCCTTTAAATCAATATTTCTTGTATGTTATAGATTTCACTACAAAACCTCTTTATTTGATGTTTATATATTAAAATTTTCTTTAAAATTGTTTTCTTTCAAGTACAATTCATGACTCTCCTTGTTTTGTTTCAAACACTCATATTTATACCCAAATTGATTCTACCAATTTGCAGTTGAATTAAATTCAACTGCAAACAATTGAAAAATTTTGGATTTATAATGGCATTTCGGAAATAGATTTAATTTAGATCTCTACTATCTAATTAGTAAGTATGATACGACATTTATATTTCCAAAGTTGCATTATATCATATTTATTTCATTTAATGACGCCTATTTAATTTTCTTGTAAATCTCTTAATATTTCTTAGTTTTTACTATTGAAAGATCTTCATTGTATTTATTTTGTATTCTTTATATGTATATTTTTAACTTATATAATATTTAAATTTCTTTCAATTTTCAACACAAAATATTACCTATTTGCACAAAAATCTTTCATTTAATCTTTTTGTTTTATAATAATTACAATATTAACAGTCCATTCAACTATTTATGATTACTTTTAAACCCTTAATTATTCATATCAACAAAATCCCTGCAATTTGTCCACACTAAACTTGTGCTTTATACTAAGTTCTAAGTTGAATTTGATGGAGCCTGTGGTTGATTAACTTAATCACTAAGGTCGATGTAAATATAAAACCTTTCCAAATTAACTTTCGTAATTCTGTATACGCATTTCGACAACTAAGTTGTCATCATCAGCATATAATTGCAAAGTGTCGCACCTGATAAACCATGGAACCAAAATGTACATTTTGGTTCTCATTTGTGTATAATTACATTAATTACATAATTAATAGAAATGTTACATTCGTTAACCTTTAATTCTAAGAGAACAATAACCCTTTTAACCTTAAAATACGCTCTGCATATATGTATATATGTGTGTGTGTGTGTGTATATGTATATATACACTGCCGGCTATAAATGAGGGATCACATACTAACGATACAATCGCTCTTTGTTTCTTTATATATGGATATCGATAGGGGCAATTGAAATAACAGATGTGATTGCGTGTCTGGGAAGTTTACCAATAATATCCTGATCATTATGTAAATTACATAACCATATTTGGTAGCGTAAAATATTATAATTTCCTTTAATCCTTTTTACGACCTATATTCAGCATTAATATTTTCCTGAAAATATTTATTTTATTTTTATATTATAAAACTATAATATTTCTAAGAACCGATTTATAGGAATTTGTGGTACAACACAGAATGTTGCAATCTACTAAAAATTTAGTATTCGTCTAGAATCTATCCGAGTAAGGTGTAATAAGAGTATTCGTGAACAAACATACAAAATGCCAAAAAGAAAGGAATTGAATGCAGAAATTCGTAGTGCTGTAATAACCAACATTGAGATGTGGAAATGTGGAAACGGGTCCTATTGACAGACGAATCCAATTTCCAAGTATTTGGAAGTAATCGACGCGTTTTTGTTCGCAGACGACTTGGCGAAACGACTATACCAGAATGTGTTGTGCCAACAATTAAACACGATGGAGTTCAGTTCTTGTTTGGGGATCATTTTCTTTTAATGGTGTTGAAGATTTCAATAGATTTGGTGGAGCTTTAAGAAAAGAAGGATATCTGAAAATGTTAAAGAAACATGCAGTTCCGTTGGTAGGAAAAGGATTTTATTTCCAACTAGATAGTGACCCCAAACATAGTGTTTAACTTTGTAAGGACTATGTGAAACAAAAAGAAGGAGAAAGATTTCTTGTAAATATGGTTTGGCCCGTACAATCGCCCGATATGAACGCTATCGAGTTGCTGTCGGATGAGCAAGACAGAAAAGTGAGAGAACACTGTGCAAAGAGGCAGCAACAGTTGTGAAAATATCTTACAAATGCTTGGATTAATATTCCAGTTGAAATTCTTCAAGAACTTTTGTTGAGACTACCCAAAATTTTTAAAGAAGTTATTAAGTATAAAGGCGGATATTTTGACGAAAATCGCTTAATATAAAAAGCGACAATTTTTCTTTATAGAACTAATGATATTATTTTGTTTTATAAGGACATATAAACTTGCGTGCATAGAAATCGGCCCACTGTAAACTTTTGACTTAAACTATATATTTTTTCAAAATTATTCATCAGATCAAAAAAAAAGAAATATGCTGTTTTAACGACAATTTAATATGCTTTAATGTGAGTAAAAATTTATCAAGAAGGCTTATCGTTCATAGCGTAGCAACCGGTAAACAAATAAAACGTGGATGATTCCAACGAAAATAACAAATTTGTGTTGTGTTTTTCTTAATCTCAATAGTGTTCAAGTGTGTTAGTTTAATGCATACTACACCAGAAAAAGCCGCCCAAGTTATTGCTTTTATCGAAAATGGGCTTGGGCAGCGAGCCGTTGCTAGACAATTGGATATGACACGCGCAGCGGTTCGAAGAGTGCGCAACCGTTATGAGGAGACTGGACCCTTTCATAGGCGACCTGGAACAGGCAGAAGGCGATTTACTACCGCTCGTGATGACCGCTTTATTGTGTCAACAACATTAAGAAATCGTCACCTTAATGCCGTTCAAGTGCAACGACAGCTCCGTGAGGTGCGGGGAGTGGTTATTAGTCAGTGGACAGTAAGACGAAGACTGCAGGAAAATAACCTGACCCCTAAAACACCTGCAATTGGCCCAAAACTTACTCTAGCTCATCGGCAAGCACGCCTGCGTTTTGCACGGGATCATTTGAATTGGACGTTGGAACAATGGGGATCTGTTCTGTTCTCAGATGAGACCAGAATATGCCTCCATGGTAGCGACCGAAGAAGGAAAGTGTACCGAAGACCAAGCGAGCGATTTGCAGATTGCTGCCTTGAAGAACGGAGTGCTTATGGAGGTGGTTCCTGTATGATCTGGGGTGCAATTTCTATAGGAGCACGAACCGACCTTGAGATCATTCGTAGGGGCGACCGTGTTCACGGAAGAAGAGGTTTAACAGCTGCTAGATATATCGAGGAGATTTTGGTAATTCATGTGGTATCTTACGTCGACTACATTGGAGACGAATTTACCTTTATGCATGACAATGCAAGGTCGCACATCGCAAGAATTGTGCAAGATTACATTGCAGAAGTCGGTTTTCGGGTTATGGAGTGGCCAGCATGCAGTCCTGACCTAAATCCCATCGAACATTTATGGGATGAGCTAAAACGAAGAATTCGAGCTAGACTTCATACCCCAAACTCGATCCCAGAGCTTATTGTTGCAGTAGAAGAAGAGTGGTTTAACATCCCTCAAGAAACAATAGCAAACTTTATTAGATCAATGCCTCATCGTATGAGAGATGTTATTAGGGCAAGAGGAGGTCATACCCATTATTAAAAAATTAAGTGTTAAGTTTTAAATTGCCAATAACCCTATTTATGTTAATAATAAAAAAGCTTAATTTGCTTAATGCATTAATTTCACTATGGTAAACATAGGAAGTTGAAATAAGTTTTCATAAATTTATACTCACATTAAAGCATATTAAATTGTCGTTAAAACAGCATATTTCTTTTTTTTAATCTGATGAATAATTTTGAAAAAATATATAGTTTAAGTCAAAAGTTTACAGTGGGCCGATTTCTATGCACGCAAGTTTAGTTTATTTTTATAGTAATTACATTTTTATTCTTATATACATATACTGTTTTATCAAAAGCGTACCATTTTTTTTGTAATTTACTTATAGTGATCCCTTATTTATAGCCCATAGTGTACATGGGAAAATTTTAAAACCAAGAAACTTTAAATTATATAGTTTTATTTTATTTTCATAAATGTATTAAAGATTTGCAAGACTTTTATTTAGAAATACAAGCATGTATTTAAAAAGAAAATAATACATTATTTTATTCTTTACTAATGAAAGAATTGCGGTAATGAATTTAATATTCTGACCACAGTCAGAGTAATAGTAAATCAAACTAATTTAACGTAGCGCCTTGTGTTAAACTGACAAGTGCATTTAAAACAAATACTACTCGTATGAAACTTCGTGCGAAACTCAGAAAAAAAATAAATATATATAATAATAATAATAATCTTTAATACCGAACAGTTACACAGACCATTTACAGGACATAATGCACTTAAGAATAAAATTAAAATTGAAACAAAAATAGGTGCAGTTAATGTAATACAAAGAAATTAACAAAAAATATATACATACTTATAATAATGTAATCCAAGTCATACAAAAAAAAAACTGAACGAACAATAATAGATTCAAGTTAACGAAACGGATCCTCGTATAATACATTGGCATTTCTGGACATATGCATGTACCAATAGAGCCTTGTAGAGAACATTGGTTCTTGCCCTAGCTATTGAGAAGGTCGCCGATGATCTAGTGTCAACACTAGGCACGAGGAAATCAACCTTGGACAACAGCAGAAGAATCAATAAAATTATTTATTAATTTATGAAGAAAATCGCCACTAGCTTTCTCCCTGCGTATACCAAGAGAATCAAAATTGTGCCTAGCAAGCAGACCCTCATACGTCGAACCAAAAGCAGGATAATGACCGTCAATCCTGTAGGATAAATATTTGAGGGACCTCTTTTGAACACGCTCCAGGAGTAACTGCTGGTAATGGTAAAGCAGGTACAACACAACTAAAGTATATTCCAATCTAGACCGGATAAGAGAACCATAGAGAACCTTCAAAGTGTGCAAGCTACTAAAACCCCTGCAAGAACGAATAAGGAATCCAAGACCTTTGGAAGACGATGAAGTTATACTACTTATATGCTTCGAAAATCTACGATGCCAGTCGAACAAGACTCATACATAACTTCAAGTATCTTGAAGTTATGTACTCTATATGTATAATGTATAACGATATATTCTCTCAATAGCTTTAAAGGTTTTCTTTAAATAAATAAATTGCCGGTTAAACTGCAATTTTTCTGAAACAAAGTAAAACACGATGTATATCCAAATGATAACATTTATTTCTAAGAATATTTCCCATATATATTTATGCATTTATATTTTTTCTCAATATAAAATCATTTTTATTAATTTAGTTCCATAAAACAGTCTGACGTATATAAATCTGGCTATAATTGTTTCATGTTTCGACAAATTTAATTTTTGTTGTACTAGGAAAATAAATTATATACTAATAAATGCATGAAGTTGCTTTAAATTGAAAATGCGGACAAATTAATTTTTATGGTTATAGTAAAAATCTAGTTTAGAAAAATTGACAGAAGTATTTCATTAATTTAAAGTCTTGTTAAACGAAGACACACGTTTCCTTTACTTATGGGACATTCTTTTTAGTTTATTTTCACTATGGGATTGCAGTGTACCTCTACTTATAAATAAGCACTGACAGTATCTGCGCACAAATTAATTTGAAATTCAAATTGAATTCAAATGTCCCATGGCGATCAATTAACGTACAAATTTGGTTGCCGATAAGCTGATTAATTGTTGCTATTCGTTCGTAGCTATGATGACAGATTAAAATTATTTCGCGATTTAAACGTTAAATTACATCTTCATTAAATTCTCTGTCAGTACATTTTAAAAGAATTTACTGTACCGGTACGTAGCAACCAGTTTCCTTACCATTTCAAATAAGTATTATAAAATATTTATATTTTTGTACATATGTAAGGAAATATATCAAATAAAAAAGCGTTAATCATTATTCTTGATTTATAGATGCTATCTACAAATATAATCTAATGAAACGGATATGCTATTGTATTCATGATTAAATAAATAATACGGGCACACTGTTTACTTTGTCATAATGATTGATAATCTACTCATATGGCAACCAAACTATCGAATTGTTCAGAAAATACTTTTATTTTTCCTAAAAAAATTGTTAGTTGTTTATTCAGAGAGCTTCATTCTAAAGCCAACTGCAATCATCTATATTTTGACAGCTAACATTTCAATGTTCTTTTATAAAGAAAAGGTTTTGATTCTGCGTTTATTTCTTTTTATTCTCTTTATTATAATTTCAATGTCACTTCGTCCTGGGAGCCCACTTTGAAGCCGATGATGACAAAATCAAGGCTCCGATTGAAATATTAAATTGCTGAATAACAATACGAGAAATTGCTACGAAATTAAATTTGTCGGCGTGAATATTCATGACCATGTGAAATGTCTTTATTGCTAAGTATATGAGCACCACATGTTCTCCAAGGAGGAGATTTTTTTCATCGCATTGATGTCCATGGGTTGTTCACTACAATATTAAACGCAAATGTTGATAGAGCAATGAAGATAAGTCTGGCCAAAGCATTTCGAAACCCGATATTTATCGAAGAAAGGTGATGTTCTGCGTTTAGTGAGATTTCAAGGGAATTGTTTTTTTCAGCTTCTACCACAAATTTCACATTTAGTTCGGAAGTTTACTGCTATCAATTGGACAAATTGAGTGATTTAGTGAAACAAAATCGACCAAAATAAAGTTGTAGCTCCTCAACAGAATAACGTCATACCTCATAAAAGCTTAATGGCTAACAAAAACTTATAGTTTGGATGACATCATTCATCGTATTCGTCAATTACTACCTTCTCATTACTACTTATTCATATCGGCAGAATTCTTTAGATGGAAAAAAAAATAATTCAATTAGGACGTCAAAACTTAATTGGTTCAACTTTGGCAAGTAAAATTTAGAAGTTTTAATACACCATGTTATTAAACACCAATGCTAAACGAAAGCAAATGAAAATAACGGAAAGAATGTTTCATGTCATATTAACAATAAACAGAATGCCCAATTCCATGGAATTGTCATTGTGAAACAACATGCGATATGATGTTAGTTAATTAAATTTTTGTATACTCGTTGTTATTGATACATAATTATGATTACGTATTAAGATTAAAATTAACAAGTACTGATAATGGCACATAAACATCCGAGTGAAGAAAAAGGTTATATGTTAGAAATGTATTTCAAATTCAATTTTTAGAACGATCATTAGCAATTTACTAAACTTTGAAAGCCTAGAACAAGAAACAGCTAACTATGCAGTTAATGATGTTTGCGAACAATTCAAGTACAGTCAGTTCGCTGAGCGGCTCGAGAAACTGGAATTTCAAGATCCACTGTTTACGAAACCTTGTGGAAAGCAAACATCATCCTTACAAACCAACAATTATACAATATTTAAACGATAATGACCATCATCGAAGATTGCAATTTAGCAAGTGGTTACTTGCGAATATGTGAAGATGATGCTAATTTTCCCAAGCAAATACTGTGGATAGATGAAACACAATTTACTAACTGTGGAATATTCAGTACGGAACTATTATTATTTCAAGTCCATTTCTTTTAATATCTGGTGAGATTCAATTGGTCTGAAACTTTGGTCACCTTTTTGGTTATTTTTTGAATCTCTCGTGTTGGATAATCACTTAATAGGTCCTTTCATCTTCGATAAAAAATTAGTTCGTAAGAGAAACAAATTAAGCCCATTATACTCGTGATATACAACATTTTTTGAGAGAAAACTTTAATTCAAATAATGAATGCAATGGTCTGGGGAATCACTCGACCTTAACCACCTTCACTTTTATTTATGGGGACCACTGAAGCGTATGTAATCTCGTAACTTCCAGAAATTTTAGAACGAAGAATACTCTATATGTTGAGTTTGCAACTATGTTAGAATAAAGTGTCAAGATGTGGAATGGAATGGTCGTCATACTAAACAGTTTCTTTAAGTGAATCTGAACTGTTTGTTTAATTTCTTTACTTTTTATTTTGGTGGCCTTTCTTTCTTTTCCTTAAATTACAGTATTGTTTAGCATACTTTTAGGAATTAATTTCAAATTAGAGATTGATTAATTTTTTTTGTCAATATCACCTCTTCGAATAAAAATTTTTCGGGTATGTTATATACCGCTTGAAAGCTTTTTTGAAAAACTATCAAACTAACTAAAAATCCAAAATGACAATTAGGAATTTCTGTTTATATAAAAAAATTTTTCTTGAAAAAGTGTCTCAATATTGTAAAACTTTAGAAGCGGTCACACTACGTGTTATCGAATTATTGCGGAAAATTGAAATCGGCAAATTTTATTTTTTTTTAATCATTTTAAAATTTCAAAAGTTAAAGTGAATTGGAAATGAGATTTGCCGCAAATAGCAAATGCCCCATTTAACCGGTGCACTGTCTTCTAATAACAGAGATACCAATGGTGAGCTCTGTAATATGGACACTCGATATATCTTTAAAAAAATTCCAAACTCAATTTGCAAAATTCTTCATCTTTCTCAACCGCACCTATCGAACTAATAGTCTATGATCAATTTCTTTAAAATTTTTAAAAATTAAAGAATTTTCATCTTACGAATGCACATATAACAATTAAATTCAAGACTAAGATGAAATACAAGGATAACGTATTTTAAGAAAATTAAAAGCGAAACCATTACGTAACTATAAAGTACTTTCCAGTACTATATTTCTTTAAACAAAATTAATTTACAATTTTGATAGTGAAAATGGTCATTATAAAAAAAAATTGTGAAAACATGTTCCGAATCCGGTAAAATACTCTGTAAAATGAACGATTGTTCCATATTAACCTTTTAAATAAATTTATCAGTACCCTCTTTCATAGCTTGCTGCTTATTGAAATGTCCTATCTAGTACCTAGCAGGCGTCAATTTGGAATAATTGCGATCCTTATCAGAACAGTTTGGTTTCGCTTTTGTAGAAGAACAAGTAGGTTCTGATCTCATGTCTCGCAAGCCCTGTTGATCGCTGATTGCGCGCCAGATTTTAACGTTCGATAAACCTGACACACAAAGAGAATCGGTCACAACAGAAGCTCGAATCGATTCCTCGGATCTAACAAGGAATATAAATACCTTCTCTTTCGAAGGCCATATAGGCAGAGAGTAGAGGCGATACCGATACACCCATCTAAATAAAGATTTCACTCTTGTTCGCGAGGCAGGCAATGAGAAAAAGTCTCTTTTGCATTTTTATTTGCCGTTTGTGGCACCGTTTAAATAGAATAAAAGGAGAGAATCGAAAAAAGAACAAAACCGATGGAAACGCGAAAATTTATGTCGACTCTCTGTAACTCCACATCCAACACTATACCAACGTACGAAACTTCAATTGTTTCGTTTCGCACTTGTTTTAGAGAATTTATTTAAAGGTGCTTTTTAGTGAAATTTATTACAGCGCTTGTCGAAATTTATTCTAATAACTCTGGTCTGGACATTGCTAAATGTCATTTATATTTCTTTACAAAAATAGATTAACGTTTACTGAATCAAAATGTGTAATAGTTACTACTTTTAAGTAATTGCAAAAACATAAAACACTTACTTCCAAATATAACACGATAAGCATTTTAGAAAGGGTAATGCATACATATAAGTTTCGAAAAGATTTAACCTTAAATATTACACCTAGAGCACTTACACTAAGAGATTCCTTATATCTCGACACTTAATTCGAAACATTATAGTCGAAATCTACGTTATCTAAATTGAATAAAAAATTAGAAAACACTATTCGATGTTTAAGTTCAATCTGTTACTTACACATCGGTATTGACAAAATCGATGTTGTATTGAAAGATGAATACAAGGTACCGTCGTGGCAAATGATTAAATCATCTGTATAAACTAGACCTTGTTAAAATTTATAATAAATAATTTATAAATAGAATGAAAGGTAAGGGCCCAGGTTACTCTTGTGTAGCATCAGATATACATAGGTCTTTACTTATATGATGTACGAGGGAGCGTTTTTATATTCGCGGAATGAGCGGGTTGTAGAGGGGTGAGTAGGCGCATTGGGGGCGTGGCCTGTGCAGCGACTCATGATTAGTATAAATACGAAGTTTCATTGTTATTAGACAGTTAGTCTTTGAGCTATCGTCAACCAAGTAACGTAATCAGGAGTGAAAAGTGAAATATGGAACAAATCGAATATCGTGCCGTTATAAAGTTCCTTACCAGGCAAGAAAAATCAGTCGCGACCATAATGAATGAGATGTCATTGGTTTACGGCGACTCTTGTCCAGGAAAAACCATGGTGTACAAGTGGCATAGTTTATTTAAACAAGGAAGGGAATCCCTTGAAGACGACCCGAGGCCGGGCAGGAGCATTGAGGTGACCTCGCCAGCACTTATCCAAAAAGTTGAACAAATTGTACTCGAAGATGCTCGACTAAAGAAGAAACAACTCGCAGAAATGGTTGGAGTATCCGATACAACAATTTTTAAAATCCTACACGATCATCTCGGCATGTCTAAGGTCAGCGCAAGATGGGTGCCGAGAATGCTCACGCCGCCGCAAAAACAACAGCGCGTAGAGTGTTCGCGTGCATTTTTGGACCTCTGTAATGAAGACAAGGATGATGTATTGAGTGGAATTGTTACTGGAGGCGAAACTTGGGTTCATCATTATGAACCTGAGTCCAAACAAGACTCCATGCAGTGGCATAAAAAAGGCACAGCACCTCCCAAGAAATTCAAAGTGTCACAATCAGCTGGGAAACTCATGTCAACGGTATTTTGGGACTCGGAAGGAATATTGTTGATTGATTTTAAAGATAAAGGTGTTTCTATAACCGGAGAATATTACGCTTCAATATTAGAGCGACTAAAAGAAGCCATTAAAGAGAAAAGACGGGGAAAATTGACAAAAGGTGTTCTGCTTTTGCACGACAACGCGCCCGTCCACAAGAGCCGCGTTGCGTTAGCTGCCCTGCCTAAGGTGAGCTTCGAAATTGTGAATCACCCACCCTACAGCCCAGACCTGGCCCCGAGTGATTATTACCTGTTTCCGAAAATGAAAAAAGAGCTGCGGGGTAAAAAATTTACTGCCGATGATGAAGTCAAGGAGGCAGTTTCGGCGTATTTTGCAGATAAAGAGAAATCATTTTTTTATGAAGGTATAAATAAATTAATTGAAAGATGTGAAAAATGTATCCGTCTTGCAGGTGAATATATTGAAAAAGAAAAATAATTTGGTTTTTTTATTTCCACCACTTGTCCCCCATTCCGCGAATATAAAAACGCTCCCTCGTAAATTATTTCCAACTAAAATACTTTATATTCTTCGTATCTCTTGCGAGATTTAGAAGACTGTTATTGAAATCAAATGTACTTATTCATCAAGAAGCGCATAAGTAATGATCTATTATGTCAAATGCTTTAGAAATATCTGTAAAAATAACATCCAGTTAAGAGTGATGCTCTATTGTCTCGCATATGTTTTGTGTAATGTAAGATTGGTGACTGTAGAGCGACCCGTCATAAAACTGCTGATATCATGAAATCTTGGCTCGAATATTGTTGTAAATTGCAGCATACTATACGGTGGAAAACATAAAAAGAATGAAAACAGGTCTGTAATTTTCTGTATTTTTTCGATAGCTATTTTCACAAATTTTCTTGCCTTGATATACGCATATATTGAAGGTTGACGATAAAACTGGGACGAAAACCAGTCTATAATCCCTAAATCAACATAAGTAAATCTAATCATCACCAACAATAGACCCACCTTTTAATTTATTATACTTCATTAAACACATTATGTGCCTATTTCTTCAGTAACAAGCGATTGATGCCACAAATGCACATCAAAAACAATAAAAGTTTCTTCAGACAAGTAAATTTTAGAAAATATCTGCGAAAATACATTGGCGTTTTGGAAGTCACCGCAGTTTACGGAATCCAGTTACTACTTTTCTTAGAACTAATAAACTACCATAACGTTTCAGGTATAGCTTCATCATAATATTGTCTAATATACGTTCTTTTTACATTTCTTCTCTTCATTAATACTTTTGAATGAAAAAAGAAAGTTCTTTTTAATGCTTCAGGTAGAAACGTGTGAACAACTTTTGGTGTTCTGAGGGCTCAAGCCACATATAATTAGCAACCAGCTTGACGCTGAAAATGATCATTATTATTCTGAATCGAACACATGTTACCAGCTCTGTATACTCTCTACTTAATGATCTGGGTGTTTTTTCTTTTTCCCTACAGCCTCTGAATGATGAATATATGTAAGTCTGTTCATGGCATTGTTCCAAATATGTTAATAAGTGATAGATTTATTTTGGCTAAGCCTTTAGCTGTAATAATAAACTTATCTATTAAAATGAATATAGTGTCAACAGTATGGTAACGTACAGAAATTATTCCAGTGTATAAAGGGGTAATACGATTTATGTTGAAAATTATAGGCCTATTTCTAACTTCGCTAAGATAATCAAGAAAGTTATCTATTCGTTTATATATTAACGTTACGAATTAAGAAAGTGATTGTAATATAGACAGATTTTAACAGTGCATTTTACATAATAAACTAGGTTTTATTACATATGTGCAACTATGTATATTATAAGGGTTATAAACCACTGGCTGCTATTCATTGTCTAGAATGCCGCAAGGTTCTAATTTAAGACTCTTCCTTTTCATTTTATACGCAAATGATTTGTTAAGCGCGCTTTCTTACCATGCGCTAACTTATGCGAATAAGTCGCACATTGGATGTTGTCCTTGTTCAAATTAATTTAGATATCTTGGTACTATGTTGTCAATCTTTTAATCTAAAGTTAATTACAAATAACTATTGTCCTATAACCGACGCTAAGAAAATTAACAATATTAATTTAACTTACGAGGGAGCGTTTTTATATTCGCGGAATGAGCGGGTTGTAGAGGGGCGAGTAGGCGCATTGGGGGCGTGGCCTGTGCAACGACTCATGATTAGTATAAATACGAAGTTTCATTGTTATTAGACAGTTAGTCTTTGAGCTATCGTCAACCAAGTAACATAATCAGGAGTGAAAAGTGAAATATGGAAAAAATCGAATATCGTGCCGTTATAAAGTTCCTTACCAGGCAAGGAAAATCAGTCGCGACCATAATGAATGAGATGTCATTGGTTTACGGCGACTCTTGTCCAGGAAAAACCATGGGGTACAAGTGGCATAGTTTATTTAAACAAGGAAGGGAATCCCTTGAAGACGACCCGAGGCCGGGCAGGAGCATTGAGGTGACCACGCCAGCACTTATCCAAAAAGTTGAACAAATTGTACTCGAAGATGCTCGACTAAGGAAGAAACAACTCGCAGAAATGGTTGGAGTATCCGATACAACAATTTTTAAAATCCTACACGATCATCTCGGCATGTCTAAGGTCAGCGCAAGATGGGTGCCGAGAATGCTCACGCCGCCGCAAAAACAACAGAGCGTAGAGTGTTCGCGTGCATTTTTGGACTTCTGTAATGAAGACAAGGATGGTGTATTGAGTGGAATTGTTACTGGAGACGAAACTTGGGTTCATCATTGTGAACCTGAGTCAAAACAAGACTCCATGCAGTGGCATAAAAAGGGCACAGCACCTCCCAAGAAATTTAAAGTGTCACAATCAGCTGGAAAA
Organism: Dermolepida albohirtum; assembly: GCA_031893035.1. Classification (NCBI taxonomy): domain Eukaryota; kingdom Metazoa; phylum Arthropoda; class Insecta; order Coleoptera; family Scarabaeidae; genus Dermolepida; species Dermolepida albohirtum. Next base: position 166,783 of record JAVIWB010003879.1, on the reverse strand, counting down.
CTCATGGCAACGGTATTTTGGGACTCGGAAGGAATATTGTTGATTGATTATAAAGATAAAGGTGTTTCTATAACCGGAGAATATTACGCTTTAATATTAGAGCGACTAAAAGAAGCCATTAAAGAGAAAAGACGGGGAAAATTGACAAAAGGTGTTCTGCTTTTGCACGACAACGCGCCCGTCAACAAGAGCCGCGTTGCGTTAGCTGCCCTGCATAAGGTGGGCTTCGAAATTGTGAATCACCCACCCTACAGCCCAGACCTGGCCCCGAGTGATTATTACCTGTTTCCGAAAATGAAAAAAGAGCTGCGGGGTAAAAAATTTACTGCCGATGATGAAGTCAAGGAGGCAGTTTCGGCGTATTTTGCAGATAAAGAGAAATCATTTTTTTATGAGGGTATAAATAAATTAATTGAAAGATGTGAAAAATGTATCCGTCTTGCAGGTGAATATATTGAAAAAGAAAAATAATTTGGTTTTTTTTTATTTCCACCCCTTGTTCCCCATTCCGCGAATATAAAAACGCTCCCTCGTATCTGTATAACTGAACATTAAGATAAACAAAACGATTTGCGTGTTTTGCTTTGTCTACAATAAATAATTTGAACATACATAAGTATGTCTTTCAGTAAAATGGTAGGCTTTCTTATGCATATTTCAAAGCATTCTAGCAATAATACCACTTTTAAAATTATTATTTATGAGTCTGACTTATAGACTTCAGCAGTCGTTGTCCATGATTACTTCATTTTGGCTTCCCAGTCGAAACTGCGTTCCCAACGCTTCTACTTCCGACATATCATCTTCATGATCATCCTCAACACAATGCCTGGCGATCCCTTATCTCCAAACAGCCCCATCGTAACCTCAACGCTCTGTTGAATAATGACAAACAACACTCTTACATAAACTTACCTGCAACAGATACCAGTTTTAGTGCAACAATGACAGGAGTAGCAGCAGTTAAGCTCTAAAAATGTCTCATGTATATAAAGATAAAACGGCAGCAGGAGTACTGAAGACACGGTCCCAATCCAGAAGCCAAGATGAAATAACTACTATTCAAGAGTTTGGTATGTTTCTCCTCTCTGGATACTAAAGCGGGTTCCTAAAATCCGTAACATACAAAATTAATAGTATAAGTTTCCTAAATCGTCAATGTGCTTAATTCATGCCATCACATCTGTTTGTGGTTTATGCTTAAATTTATGTTTATTATGATGCAACATAGTTATATTAGAAAAGGTTTTTGGACTTCCTAAATAAAATTTGTGCATGTTTTCGTACGGCGATTTCCATGAAAAACTTGAGAAGCATTGTATAAAACTATGTTTTTTGCCATGTTATTCATAATGAATTTACCGTGATGCTTTTTTTATAAACTAATATTACCCCGTGTAATCCACGATTCTTCGACCCTAAATTCATACTGTATGAGAAATCTTAATTCGTATGAGACGAATGAGGATTCATAAATTTTTTGTATTAATGTGCCTTAATTTTTTTATTTTTTTATTAATAATATATACAGTAAATGCCCTAAACAGAACATAAATGTTACTATACTCGTGGTATATAAAAATTTAATAAAATATGCTGTGTACAGAATATTCTAAAACTTATATTTGGGCGTCAACTGAAACGATTAAACACATGTAAATTTGGACGGTCAAACAATTTAGAAACCAAAATGGAAAGTGAACAAGTTGTTCATCATGTTTCGGTCTTGGAAGCGCACTTCTTCGGTTTAATCATATGAGATTTAAGACATTTAGTTTTCCGATAAAGCAAAAAATATAAACTTCAGCATTGCTTTAAAAGCTACCAAAAATTAGCAAGGGAAGTATTATACATTCATGAAAAATAATTCTGAAATATATTCAAACGCCCACGAATCAACTTTACTTACGCGATGTAAAGAATTTAGTAAGGAAGTTATTTCAAAATTGTTAAATAAATATCAAACAATCCTTGATAATTTCCAATTTGCCCCGAACCAAATCTTCAATATGGTTGAAACAGGTTCCAGCACGGATCATAAACCTGCCAAAATATGGGATAAAAAGGAAAAGCGTCAAATGATAACAATGACTGGTGGAGGACAAAGAATAAACACTACAAGCATTTGTTGCATGAGTACAGTGGAAGAACTTACTTATCCAATGGTGATATTTAAGCCCAAAACAATAATTGACGAACTTAGACATGATGATCATTCTAATACACGTGTTCTAATAGTGATGAAATTATGACTGCGCTATTTGTTGAGTGATTACAACATTTCATAAAATATTTGAAATTGAAATCATTAGATTATTAGTAAATTCTCCTAATTTTAGACGAACAAAATCCAAACATAAAAAATCTGGTTGCAATAAACCTTGCTAAAGAGCAAGAAATAGTAATGTTTCCAATTCCGCCGCACATTACACATACACTTCAATCTTTGGGAAGGTCATTCTCAACTCCTTAAAATATTTTAATAAAGAATTTACCACATGGATATGAAACTACCCTGCCCCTGGAATCAAGCAGACTAATATTTCCGAAATTTTAGGAATTACATATTCTCGAATAACATGTATGTAGACTGGAATTAATGGATTTAAATCATTATTGTCATGCGAGGGTAGTTTGACAAGTAGTGAGAATAGAAAAGAAAAACGAGTTTTTTAAATACAAAATAATTTTTATTTTTCAATATATTCTCCTAAAAGAGCAATACATTTATTCCAACGGTACTCCAATGCCCTTTTGGCATCTTTAAAATGCGATTTCGGAAGGCTTGCAAAATACTCATTTACGAAAATGATAAGCTCGTCGTTAGACGAAAATTTGTTTCCACCTAGTGCCGTTTTTGATTTTGGAAAACGTGGAAGTCGGAAGGGGCTAGATTCGGCGAATATGGCGCATGCGGTACTAATTGGAAATTCAACTCGTGGATTTTGGACATCGCAACTGTGCTGGTATGCGAGGGAGCGTTGTCATGGTGAAACAGAATCTTTTTCTTTGCCATTCCTGGACGTTTAGCACGAATTTCAACATTTAATGTTTGTAGAAGTTCTGCATAATATTGTCCGTTTATTGTGGCACCTTTCTGAAGGTAATCAATGAACAAAACGCCCTTTGAATCCCAAAAAATTAATGCATCACCTTGTTTGCCGATAAAGTGGTTTTCGCTTTCTTTGGAGGTGCAGAACCACGTTCTAACCATTGTTTCGACTGTTGTTTAAGTTTCGGGTGTACTGTAGTGTATCCAAATTTCATCGCAAGTAACAAATCGCCTACAAAAATCAACCGAATTCCGCTTATAAAGATCCAAACACTCATTGAAAATGCGCAAACGAGTGAACTTTTGATCAGTCGTAAGCAATCGCGGCGCCCATCTTGCCGAAAGCTTGGTAAGGCCCAATTCTTTCATTAAAATGTGGTGTACGCGTTCCGTTGAAATGTTCACCATGTCTGCTGTCTCTCTCACTTTGAGTCGTCGATCTTGCGTAATAATATTATGGATTTTTATAATCATTTCCTTAGAAGTCACGATTTTGGGTGCTCCAGAGCGCGCTTCCTCAACATAGCTTGTTCTACCACGTTTAAATTCATTTACCCATCTACTTATTGTGGCAGATGATGGAGCAAATTCACCTAATGTTTCCCGTAACTCATCTTTTATTTCGGTAGCTTTCATATCCTTAATTACGAAGTATTTAATCACCGCACGATACTCTGCTTTTTTCATTTTAACAAAACGACGTGTTGCTTCTTTTTCAATCAGCTGTCAAAAATAAACTAACCAACCGATTTATCTAAATATCGGAATGTAAACATATAAATAGGCAGCCTAAATTGCAGTGCATTTGTTTTACCAATAAGAGAGCCACCTATATGTCATTCTCACTACTTGTCAAACTATCCTCGTATTATTTGTGTATGTGTGTTTGGATAATAAATTTACTTTTATAAAAACGTAGCTGCAATATGATAACCATTAAGATTCAGAATGCCTTTTAAATGTATGTATGTACATAGTTAATTGATCTCTCTTTTTGTGTTTTGCATATATACCATATATACATATTCATTGAAATTATTTCTTTTAGAGATTTGTTAGGTGCTATGTCAGTAATAATTACACAATACATGTATTCAAAAGATTTGCAATTAACATTAATCAGTTATCTAAATTAGAATACATTAGCCTTAATGCGGCGCCGAGTTCTATTGCTGTCGATAGTAATTTGTCTCTAATTAAAATAACGTATCCCGAGGTTATTTGTATATGTAACTACGCACCTTCTACAGTTTCTTGTCTTTGATATTGCAGACACATGATATATACATATATGTTACTTAATAAGAATTTTTAGATACATCCTTGTTTTTAACGCAGATGTTTGTAAGTCTTACTGACTTTTTTGTGTATTCTTTAGCTAATGGCACTGTTGTGACCTAATGATCTTAATGGCTCCGTGGTAATAATTAGAGGCGTTTTATTTTTTCCAACTATTCAAGAAGCAGTGGAAAAAGGTGCAAGTTTAGACTTGGGCCATAATCATGTATTGTTACGCCCTTCTCTACCCAGAAGTGTAGATAGCAACACAAAAACCCGTATAGCTTAACATACATACATATATGATATATTGTCATATAATAGGAAATTTTCCGCAGACTGCATTAAATGATAACGTATCTAGTTAGCTGAGACAACTCTTGTTAAATGCCAATATCTCGTTCAAACGACATTCAAATACAATAAGTTCACCATTAAAATATAATAGAAAAAGAAGAAATAACAAATCATCTCATGGAAATGACTACGCCATTATCTGAAATGATAACGGTGAGCATAAGGCATTGAATAACGAAAAAATTACAATTATTATTGTAGTAGTACTATTACTGTGCTGCACATCATCCGATTTCCACTATAAATACAGATCAAAAACATCAAACTCTGTTTCACTTTTAAATCTTTATTAGTGATAGTTACACAAACAGTGCCAGTGGTTCCAATTCCTTTTCCTCCCCGTTTAAAGAAAAACGTTAAGTCGCTTGGCCGCGACAAAACTTATATATCTTCTGACATTCTTAGGAACGAATCAAGCCAAACTCGGAGAGTGGGAATTACCGAAGAAAGATCTTAAAGGGGACGCTACAGCTAGGAGCTTAAATTGCCAATACTGAAGCACGTGGCGGATACTTAATACACGCTCTTGAAATAAAATTTGGGGTCACGAAACATTGCAAAAAAAAAAACGAGACGACAATAACAAAAACTCTGTTGATTAGTATCACAATTTACTGATTAATTAAGGGCTTACTAACGGATAAATAAATTTGTTAACTTTCATACATGTCCACCTATATGCGGCACTGTAGTAGACAAGTGTATCCATATACCATGATTATGTTAAAATATTATATTTTAAGAGGCAGTTACCCGTACGTAATCAGTTTCACGGTTTCGTAATAACAAATAAATAAATTCAGCTGCCTATGTTCATTGGAAACCATTGAAACATCCCTACCAGCTGCGGGCTGATAGTTCAATTCAAGATTAAGAGAAAAAAAACTATATAGCTATTACAATTGTACACTATAATCAACTTCTTTGATACATGAAATATTGACTTTTTAGATCTGATTTAATGCCACGGCGATTTCAATTACGCCAAGAGGATAATATTGTGCAAGTACTCGGCTATCTACGAGGTCAAATTAAAAAAACTATGGACGAAATATGTCGGTTATTCTCATTTACAAATAAATTGATGTAAAAACTAACTACTTGGTTTTCAACATGAAATGGGATACTTAGAAGGACAATACTCCGCGTAGTACTAAAATTAAAATATACTAGCTGAATACTTGGTTATTCGTAATATTTATTCGACTAATTAGGGCGTCGATTTCATCAATTTATTGTAACTACTCGCCTTGTTAATAATTAATTAATTAATTAAAGTGCACATACCTCGGTTATTCCAAAATTTAGATAGAATAATTATTGAATGTACACCCTAATTTTAAATAGATTAATTACTGAATATATTTCCTAACTACTCGAAATTCTTAGAATTGCTCTAATTACTGTTTATATATCCTATACAAATACACCTTTAATCCCACACTGTAGCCTTGGGGGGGGGGGGGCAAGTTACTGCCTATCCATAGATTCTGATGAGAGTAGGTCGATATTACTCTGTAGCTCTTGACTGATGAAGAAGACAGTGGTCCAAATCATAGGTCTAGGATGCGGAGATAGCTACTCTCAGTTGTCCTTGAGAGCCTCCAAATGAACATTTCTATGCACAAAGTGTGGCATAAAGCAAAATCGTGGTACAATTTCCACATGCTACGTGAGTATTCGTTGAACAAATTTGCGATAGACCCAAAATATTATACGACTATTTATTAACTTAATCAAGTCATAATCTAACTACAGCTGAAGAAAAAATATTTTCTTTCGGCTACGTTTAAATCACTCCACCTTAAAAATGTTGCCAAACTACCGGGACAGTCACACTCACAATTCGCACAGAATAGTATAGAATATTCCCGAAGCTTATTATATAGTCGAAATATAAATCACGTATTTCCGAAGACGTGGATGTGACAAAAAAAAGAGAAAGAAAGACAACCGTTACGCGGTCATTTCTAAAAGTCAATTATGTAATTACCAGAATGTTCTAAATCACTAGCCATTAACATCAGACAATCGGAATCTGTTATAATTAAGTTACCACATTAGAGAGGGCACTAGTGATATCGCGAAAGAATAAAGATAATGATTTAACTCAATCTTAACGAATTACATAATGTAGGCTAGTAGAGGTCAAATATTTGACAATGGCATGGCTGTAAGCAAAAAAAAAATAAATAAGATACAAATTACGCGTTTATATAATTCGAGTAAATCTATAAATGATACGAAAATTTGACTGACTATTACATATATTCACGAAAGCTTATGATATTACAACATACAAAATATGACCAAAATACTACTTCACGGGAAAAATATACTATAAAAGTTAAAATAAACCAAAAAATAAAATGAGCATGTAACAGTATTTCGCAAATAAGAAGATTTGAGCGTTTTCAATTAGCAAATGTACATAGACAATTAGTATTTAGGACGTATAACAGTAGGCAATAATAATTTTAGCTATTGCAAATATATAATTCGATATATGACAACAATTATTGTATTTTTGTGAGTTAGGTAAATAATTTTAAGGTTATTAGTTTAAGGTACAACATTTCAAACGTGTAATTATTTTTCATTAAAACTTCAGAACTAGACGCATATCTACGCAAATTCGTTTCATGTTAACTATTGAAGGCTAGGCAAAAACAATATTGGTTTACCAATTAAAACAAGAAAACATTGATAGTTGCAGCAGCAGCAGCAAATGACAAACGCGAGACACTTGAGAAACAAATGAGTGAAAATGAAAAATAAGTAAAATAGAATGTAAAAGACCAAAACAAAACTAAAATATTAAATTTATTAGGGCCGTTCGTTTACCTGTAATGGACAAAATGTTAATATTATTTGCCTTTTAAAGCTATTCTTGTATTTCTAAATAGAAATCTTGAATACTTTTAATACATTTATTAAAATAAAATAAAACTATTTACATAAATAAAACTTTAAATTCTTCTCTAATATAAAATACTATTAAATAAATATTTGCATGAGCTATACATGCACATATATATAAACGATACGAATACCATTTACGTAGCAATTTGCAACTCGGCATATACTTATGTCAATTCTTAGTAGAGATCTGTTCATGCCGCTATCAAATGTTTATGCTTATATTGCCTATTTGTAATAAATATTTTTGTCACTAGAGAGCATTCTTAACGTGTTCGTATGCACTTTACGTATAAATCCGATGTGGTAGATAGGATCGCACAGGTACCTATTTACCCAGGTACATTGTTTACCACGTACATCGTTGTAGTCAGACAAGACTACAACAATGTATATAGTGACTACATATGTACTTTACCACTAACGTACAGGATTAAGGAGAATCCATTTCCTATTAGACCAAACTTATGCATCCTCGTCGCATAATTTTGCTAACATGGCGTTGGAGCATGAACGTCAAGGCAGCGGACCGCAGGAACTTTAAGCATAATTATCGTCACAATGCAACTACGGAATACCTATAACTTTCTAGATATTTATGCTACTATACGGCTAATTGCCTCGGCTTGTATTAGGCGGGGGGCAACAGACAAAGTCTGAAACAACCACATGTTCACGCTGGCGCCAAATTTGACTAAACAACAACAATGAATATTATATAGGTCAACGAACACATGTTCAGGTAAGTTGCTAACTAGGACGTTACGCAGAGTCGTTATGGACCTATTTATATCATTAACATTTTAGATATGTACATTACAATGATCCAATAAAATAAACATAGGAAAATACACATGGCGTATATGAAATTAATAAAATTAAGTATATATTGCGATGCAATACGAAATAATCCTTAGCATTCTGTTTCAAAGGAAAAACCGAAAATGTTTTCTTCGGATTCTGATTTACACTACGAGGAAAAATATAAACTAATATAACTAGATGATAAAGAAATAAAAAAAAATCGATTATATATTATTGTGGTGCCAAAAAACTTTTAACGTATTTTTTCTGTTTTTCATAAGTCATTCATTAATAACCTTAGTCATTTATATATTGCCCGTCTTCGTCGATAACCTATTGCCTATGACTTATGGTTATGCAATTTCCCGGTGAGCTTCACAATACGTCGTTCATAGACTTCGCCTTTATTAGCGAAAAACTTTATTAGATGTTCTTGGAGAGCTTCTTTTGAGTCAAACATTATACCACGTAAGGAATTTTGAAGAGAACGAAGCAAGTGGAAGTTCAAAGGCATAAGTTCCAGCGACTATGGTTTGTATGGCAGCACATCTCATCCGAGATCCAATAATCGTTAACGGGCGATAAAACTTGTGTGTGTAGTCTGCATCCGCCCAATTGCCAGCAGAACAAACTTAAACTAATTATTTTGTTTCCTGAAGGAGTTCGAAATATGCGGCACCTTTTAAATCTCAACACGCTAAAGACCACCTTCTGATAAATGTTCATTTTTGATGATATTTGAGGACCAAGATCGTTTTCATACTCCATTGTTGTAAAAAAATAAACTTTCCATCACTAGAGAATTTTCGTCATATTTAAAGAGCATATCACAAACGTTTAGAAAGAAACTTCTTTGAGTTCTTAAGAAAGCCAAATACTGAACTCATTAACGTGTCTTTGTTTTTCATGTATTCGTGAATGCTTGAGTGATGGATGTTTAACATTTTTGCAATCTCACATGTCGTGGTTTGACTTGATCGATGCCTTTATTTTGTTGAAATTAACTTCTATGGGGCCTCCGTTAGCGAAAAATATCGACCAGCACGAAATTTCGTGAACTGTCATTAGCATTGACGTTCTTGTATAGCTGTCACCGTAAACTTTACTTAACTTTTCACAAATTTGACACGTTCTTCCTTTTACGGAGTACTATTAACAATAATTAACAATAATTGGAAAACAAATAATGAAACTCAAGTTGCGTTCGAATAAAGTAAGCAGATTATTATTACCTGCGTCTTATGAAAGTGGAGTGAAATGTCCTGGATAGGACCAGGAAGACAGTTTTATATCCAAAGCAAGAATTTACTTTTTTACCTAATCCTTTTTCGACTTTTTTAATCAGTGCTTTTTTATGCAGGCCCTCAAAATGGACAGCAGTTCCAGATATTATCTCGTCATTTGAATCATATTTATATAAACAATAATGTTGCATAGTGCTTTCTTGGGAATATTCTACCTTCCATAAGATAGTCAGCGGGTGCTGCATGACCTGCTTCTCGAAAAATAGCCATTATCTTCCTAATTATGAACTGTTTTTGCTTTCTTCGGAGTATTTGAATCAGCTTCTACAGATAACTTCTACAGATTGTTTAGCCTGTCGTTTTGCCTGAACTGCGTAACGATGGATTAATATTTGTTCAATAAAAACTTTGTTAACACCACTGTACATAAAACTTTCCAAAAAGCTGAAGAATGAATCCAGAAAAAAGGATTTCAGGTGGTTTTTCATAGTGATTTATTGAGACTAATTTAAAAAATTAGTCTAACATTCTGAGACTTTCAGTATATAACAGCGGCATGAATATAGAGTTTTTAATATATTGAACAGGAAACTTTAGTAGTTTATAAGGTATTAAATAGTACGGTACGTAGAAGTACGGTATGTCAAACATACAATGAAATAGAGAACATACATATAAATCATATGTATATACATAGGTATGCTAACCTCTAGGACGTACACACATCTCGATTTCTCTAAGATAAATATATTTCAGTGTTCAAATTAATTAAATTACAATTAAAAAAATTCTTATTCCTCTGTAAATTCCGCCCAGTATTATATATATGCGGGATAGTCTGTCCACATACATAAGTACTTATATGTGCTTATACACATATGCTCATTTCTCACATGTACTTATGTAAATTTCACTATCGTGTAAGAAATAATTTATCATAACACGAATATGTATTTATCGTGACATTAATGAAACAAAAAGTGCAATAATTTTCTCTTTACATAGGGAAATACCGATATTAGCATACGAAGTCGATGTGGTAATTCACTATGCAGGTGCATACCCGGATAATTCGAATAGTTTTTTGCGAAACTGAGTGCCGCCTGCGATTCATACACTATAATTAAAATCGTTAGAATAAAGAAAAGGAAAAAATATGTAGAAACTGTAATTTTTAGTTTTTCTTCTTCTACTAGTAATAACGGTCAATGCTTTATATTGAGTGAACAATAAACAAACTGTGTATAGCTTTTCTAAATTATAACTGTGTTTAAGAAACTTATTTATAGATTTTAGAAAAATGTAAATATATCGATGCGCTTTAAATCTGAAATACCAAATTACAAACATAAAAGAGAAAAAAAAGAAAGCCTCCCCTGAACTGAATTGTTCATCCGAAATTGTCCAATCAGGATACTGTTTTTGTTTTTGTTGTTATAGTAAACACCCCATCTTGTTCAAGATGGTGCGTTTAAGAACATCAGTATGAGTAACACAGAATCTTGAATCGCAATTTAAGAAGGTCCCATGATATAAACAGAAGATAAGAGACGGGAAAGATCAGAGGTTACAGAAACAATTCGTTTATTATACAATTATTTTAAATTGTACCTTCTTGTAACCACCATAAAATTGAATGTCTGAATTTCTATTAAATATTTAAATAACAAAAAAGTGAAGTTTGGCGTAATGTATAACAGAAAAAACGAAGAGGTATTTAATCATCATATTCTCCTTAAAATTAATCTTCGATCGATAGTAGATCAAATATATTACATTAATATTCTTTACCAGTGCAATCATAAATTTACGAATAAATCCTAATTATTCCAAAATGAGCTCAGAAAGCACGTAAAACAAGTAGTTTCTTAATTAAATTAATGTGCAATTATAAAGTACAATATTTTGAATTAATCGTGTTTCCCCAGTATCAAAAAATATTATTTATGCAAAAATAATATGCCAAAAATATGCTTACATATGTATATAAAAAAGGACCACATGTAAAAATTGAATAATAAAGTAAAAATTACATAAACCAATACTGACATCGAAATCTATACGAACGAACTGCAGATGATGTAGAAAGTCATCCAAATCTCCACCATGAGGGGGAACATCCTAAAATTTAACATGTCCAGTACAGACTGGCCATTTAAGACTTACAAAAGCTATTCTTAATAAGATCGTATTATGGATTTCAGGTATGTTACATTTAATTATGAAATTTGATCTCGTTCATATGCCCACCACGCGCACGTTTACAGCGATCAATTCCTTAGAGCACATTTTTCACTACTTTTTCACACATATCGCCCGGAACGTTGGCAATTTCGCGTTCGATATTTTTGGACAAAAATAGTCTTCCAACATCGCATGATAACGAACTCCATTAACATGGCGATCATTTTCATCTACGAAAAAATATGGTCCAATCAGACCTCCGGTATGAAATCCACATTACACAGTCACATTTTGTGGTTTTAATGGAGTCTCTTGAAGCACACGTGGGTTTTTTGCTTTCCAGTAACGTATATTTTGCTTATTGACAAAGCCATTAAGCTAAAAATAAGCTTCATCGCTGAAGTAGATTTTTAGATGAAATTCATGATATTCATCAAACTTTAACAGAACCTAATCGGAGAATTATCAAGAGGCTTCAGTTCTTGAGTTAATTTGATCATTGAAGGGTGTAAGTCAAGATCTTTACTCAAAATTCGCCACAATGTGGTTTGAGAGATTCCCAATTCCTATGAACGGCGTAGAATCGACTGATAAAAAATTGAACTTTAAAGAACACGTCTAATGTGCGATAGAACCGTCAATGCTGTATGCGGAACCGATATGGACCGATTCGCTGAGGGTAAGGAAAACTCAAAAAATGATAGGAACGCAGATAATTTGTGCAGTTAGGGTCTCAAAGGCATATGCAATCGCCTCGGTTAAAGCCGCTCGCTAAATGAACTCGCTAGGCGTAAAAACGAAGTCAAATTAGATAGGTGGAAATTCACGCAATATACAGGTTTGTATATGGACCGACATGATGTCGAAAGCAGCAGACGGCTAATCGCAAAAATATATTCCCCATAAATGTACAGAAATAATTTCTAGAGAGACAAGGGCGGGCAAACGCGAAGGGCAGTAATTAACATATACACGGACGGATCGAAAAGCGAGAAAGGCAATAACGCGGGCTTCGATGTGTACGTGGGGAAGAAGGAAATTTACAATAAAGAGATTAAACTAACGGATATATGTGATAATTATCAGGAGGAAATTATAACAATTATTGTGGCAATTAGATACGTTAAAAATGAAAGTGAGGCAGAAGACGTTGTTTACGGATAGTCTGTCTGCTTTACAAGCATTTAAAACCATACGAAAACCGATGGATTTATTACTGAAGACGTGGGAAATGCTCAAATGGACACACGTGCACGCAAGAATCGTCGGAAACGAAACTGCTGATGAAATCGCAAAAGAAGACTGCTTCTTTTGCGATTCCATCCGCCCCTTGCTCACATCGGAAAAAGTGACCAAGAACGCAATAACACATAAAAGTGAGAGTGAGTAGTAACGGCGGGAGGATGCAGTAAGCGATCGTTTGACGAAACACTTTATAGAGAACGCGAGGAAATTCAGAGACAGAGAAACTTCAAGGTGTACTTGTACAGAATACGCAGGAGAAACGATCCGAACTGTCATTGTGGTGCAACGGACACGGCGGTATATATCCTCTTCGAGTACCCTGATACAGAAGGTTGGCGCAAAGGGACAGCGAGGGCTGCAATAATGGCAGGTCACAGGTGACTGCGTCGCGCATACGATATTAAGAATGATGGATGGTGAAGATTTCGTTAGTAATTAGGTATTAACATTGTGCGTAGGCAATAAGGGAACAGCCGAATTCGCGAACGAATTTAGTAAGTAAGGCATCAGACGTGTGGTTCCGTAGTGCCTAGGATCATGCTTGTTTATACTAATTTATGGGTTACGAGGAGGCTTGACGATAGGTCTTGCGATGCACCATCAGTCATCTTTTGTGAAATTGGTACTAAGAATTGGCAAATGATTTTGAATAAATATATATGTACATTTAGAAAGCTTTTCATTTTACTTCGTTGCAATACATAAAAAATATTGATTACATCGTTATTGTAAATGCTTGCAGTAAACGAACATCCTATATTAATAAAATTACTTAGAGAATAGTCTTTAGTTTTCATGAAGTTCAATGTTTACAATAAATAAATAAAAATAAGTTTGTACTATACTAATATTATAGTTATACAGTAATAACAGTGTATTTATTTCATGACAGCCATACATAAAATCTAATGAAATGACCAGTAAGGTACACATATCTTGAGTTTTCGGTATTTCGAATAAAAAATAACTAAATACATACACACGCCGAAAGAAGTAAAAAAAAAACGGTTAAATTATTTTCCAACGACCGCTCGATAAAAGAGGAACACTTGCTCCGAACAATTTACGATGAGCCTCGTCTTCGTCCTCTTCTTCTCTTCTTTACTTCTTATAATTCGTGCTCTTTTTCCTACGTCTCGCTTTCGGGTGCTTTTCCCTAAAACTATCGAAGATTTTGTCATATAAATTTGTTTTGACGACACCATACCCTGTTTCGATTCTCCTTTCCTTGCTCAAAAGAACATTACGACGGTCTTTTAAATGGTTTAAAATTGAAAAAATTCGGGTCACCTTTTTCTGTAGTTCTTGACAACGTAAACGGTAACCAGGTAGGATGTGGTAATTGGATGTCATTAGAACGTTGTATTCTAATTGAAAATGATAGAGATAATACTAAGAAATACAGATGAAGCTGTGGATTTGATTAATATATGAATAAGTTGTTTTATAGAAATTTTGAGTAAACAGAAACGCAAAACGTATTATTCATTATTCATTCCAAGTTACATTTAGTAATAAATATATATATATATATTACGACGAGCGTTCATTTACAAAACATATTGCATCTTGATAAGTTTAAGATATATTTTTTAAATTAGTTATCTAGGAGTTGTTAAATACATGTCTTCATATTTATATTTTAAAGTTTCTCGCGTTTTGTCTCTATATCAGAGAGTGAGAAGTCACAAAATTGTTTCATCTTTTATTGGTATTGAACCAGAAACTATCCAAAACTAACTTTAGGCAATGCATATGAAAAAGCCATAAATTGTCATTAAACTAGGGCAGATCGGTAATTAGTAAGGCTAGTCAAGAATATACAAAACGCAAAATCTGGCGATTAAACTGGTTTCGAAAGCATTTATTTAATTTATTTAATGAATTTTTGCCATTGAAACAGTCGAACTAAGAACACGTGCATTCGACTGAAGAAAAAGCTTTTGTTTCTTCTATTTATAAGTTGAGCCTTTTCGTTGTACTACATTGTTGCAGTTGCTCTAAAAGGAACGTACAGCATTGCTTTACTTTTCCGAGGGTAATTGATAATAAGAGTTTCACTATAATCCCAAAAAGCAATAGCTATAACATTTCTAACCAAGTGTACAACGACTGCTGCCTTTGGAGCACTTGTACCAGACTGTTTCGATTATTGCTTCCTTTCGGGTGTATAATAGTCTATTCAGATTTTATTAATCTTTATTATTCGCCGACAAAATTTTTCGGATCATTTCTTAATATCGCTAAATCGAGGACCGACACTGACTCTCATTCGCGTTCGTCAACATGGTTAATTAATAAGTTTATTTATTAATTTTAAACAACGATGCCTTATCACGTTTTAGGCATACTTACTGAAGTGAAATAACCAAACACCAATGGTGCTGCTATTGTAAAAAGACACAGTGAAAGTCAATTTCTGAGAAATTCTTTAAAATTGCCTTAAAAACACCAAATTCTCTTTGAAATGATCGTTCTTTAAGGTCTTTTTTCGTTTAAGGGTATAAACACCAGGACTGAGCAGTTGATTCGGTAGATATGACATGTTTACTGTTTATCTTTCTTAATCGCATGCAAGTGAGTATTGTCGTTGTGAAGAATAAAGAAGTGCAAAAGTAGGTTCGAAGTGCAAAAATTGGTTTGAAAGCTATTGACATGGTTCATAATGAAGAAGCTGATAGAATGAAGAACGAAGATCAAAGACTATATTAACTGCTGTAAGTATAATATAAGAAAATGTAATATGTAAAAGCAGTAAAATGGTATTCGTAAAGAGTGTACCATAGTTATTATCTAAAAGCAAAGTTTCTAAATATATTGGAGTGACCTAAGAATTCATCCGTTTTATACTCATAATCTATATGCCAAGAAAATGAATTAATTCTTATATTACTCCAGTACACATATGGTAAATTTGACTGTCTTTAATCATCTCTTGCGTTAAGTTATTTTTTAATACATACAGAAGCAGTAAGTTTTTACTGTATTCGAACATATTTTCCCTGAACAAAATCTGTTCCCAGCAAGGAAAACTTGAGTTTGGAAAATTAATGTATGGGGCTGGTGAATAGGACGAATCACAACTTAAAATCTTAGTTGATCGAATTTTTTAGCTACTTGAGTGGTGTGACATGATACGTTCTTATGAAGAAAGAGAACTTTTTTTGTGGATCATTTTACACAGTTTTTCAGAAATTTCTTTCTTCAATTTATTTAGTGTACCGTACGATATGAAAAACCATCGATAATTGACTGAAATATAATCGCGGCGATAAATCTGGAAAACCGACTCTAGTGGGGAATTTTTTTATAGCACAGGAACCAGTTACGCACATAATTGTATATCGCGATGCAATGGATAAGTGCTATACACTGCTTTGAAACTCATTACCATCGAATCCCAGTTAAGTCTCCTTGTCACACTCAAACAATAGAGAAACAATATGTTTAATAGTATTAATAAAATCATTTACCAAGAACTTTTTGACAAAACAAAAAATATGAACAATTGTATCTTTTAGAACATAACTGAGAGATGAGACACTGTGATTCACAGTAACATATGTTATCAATTAATAGATTTTAGCTGTAGTGCTTCGTGTCACGTTTTTGTTAGATACCTTTTCCACATTACACTATCCCCTGTCTTAATTGTCTCAGAATTGAAGCAGTTTGAGAATTTAGAAGGCATTTAGAAACATTTAGAAAATTTCTTACCGAGTTGCTTAAATAGTGAATTAAAGTTTTATTATACCACCATAATTGCCTTATGAAATAATATTCCTTTTCGATATGTAAATTTTACTTCCAGTCTACTTAAAAATCACACTGCAATTAATGCTATATTTAATAACTGCTATACATAGAAAGTTCTAACAGAGCAATAAGAATGTTAAGATTCTGGCACTCTTACAAATCAATTAAAGTCGCATGGCATTCTTTAATTTGAAATGATATTTTCGTACTTCAAACAAAGAGCAAGGACATTCGCCTTAAAGCATTAAATATTTAGAAACTTTAACATGTTATTGTAGTACATATTCCTATATTTGATTTTAATACACTCTGTATAGGTACACACACATCGACACTGTAAGAAACGGAGAACGTTCTTAATTACTATGATACAAACGGACCGCGGTCTTTGATATCAGCCGATAAGAGACAGCGGCGCGTCAGCAAAAACTGGACCGGGCCTCGATTGCGCGAATGCCGTGCGAAAGTTTTTTAGCGGCCTCCGACTGCCGCGCTGGACAGCTACTTCTCGGTAGAGAAGAGGTTTTCCAATAAGCGGCAGGAACGATCAACCGAACGAACCGACGGATCCAACTGGGAGATGAGTACGCGACCCGACCGGTCCGACAAAAACGTACGGCGCAGTGAATATCATAGAAGGACCGAGTGGCAAACGCTATTGTCCTGGTTTTTGTGACCCGGAACATTTAATGTTCGACGCCTATTATTAGTTTTGGATGATGCCATTCATGTACGAAGTGAAGAAAGGAGACTTGAAAAAACAAGTGATCGAAATCGTCACCAAGAATCCAATTTTGCACATTATTGTATTTGCAAATAAATCTGGAGTCACTCAAAATTATTTTCAGTAATAGTAGAGAAATAAAGCGTGCAAATATGCAACACTGCTTTTACAATATACGTTAGTATTAGAATATAAAATTAAAAAATCAGGGCAAATGTGAAATATTTTTTGTATACTTGTTTTAATAGAGATCTCCACTACTATCAGATGCTAGCCTTTAGAATCCGTTGGATGGTTTCAACTCCAGAATGAAATATATTATCTTATTACAGTAATTTTACAACAGTATATACACAGTCTGTGGCAGAGAAAATCGAACTTTTTTAAAATAAAAATAAATAAAATTCATTTATTTTATTCAAAGTAGTCGACTTCGGCTTCATTACAACGTTTTGCATGGTCAATTAACATATCGAATGAATTTTTAAGTTCATTCATAGAGATGTCTTTCAATATACCTGGCGACGCCTTTTAATGGCTTCGACGTCAGCCAAACCCTGTCCTATCATCGGCAAATGTAGTTTAGAGAATAGATAGATATCACAGGTTGCCAAATCCGGTGAATACGGTGAATGGTCGTTGGTTAAAATACCATTTGTAGTTAGAAAAGCAATGATAAGCGCCCAGCGATGAGATGGTGCATTATCATGTAACCAAAGCCAGCTACCATTTTCACGATAATGGGGGCATACACGACGAATACACGCCAAAAGGCGCTTCAACACCAAGATAATGTACAGTATTGACTGTTTGACTAGTTGGTACAAACTCTTTGTGCACTATGCCTTTCGAATCATAAAAACAAATCAACATATTTTTCACTTTTGACCTCTCCAAACGCCTTTTGTCGGTCTTTCTTAGCTTGGATGCTTCCATTCAGAGCTTTGATGCTTGGTTTCTGAATCATATTGAAAACACCATGTCTCATCGCCAGTTACAATAGAATACCTAAGTTTTCGTCCTTTCTTGAGTTTTTAATCAAGTCTGACAGTGTTGAATTCAGTTAGCTTGTGTGGCGCAAGTCTTTCGTAGCCCCAAATGCTGTGTCAAAATGCAATGAATTGAATCTTTAGAAATATTTAATTCCATTCTCACGTATCGCAATGAGGATTTCGGTTCATTTCTGATAAATTCAAGCACAAGTTCGATGTTACTTTCCATAACCACAGATTTTCTTGCACCCGGATATTCGTCGTCATTAATGTACACGCCATTTATAGTATGTCCGTACGACCATCTGCAAATCGTTTATATCACTCATACACACTCATACGTGATCAACACACATCACCATACACTTGTTTCATCAAATTAAGCGTTTCAGTGAACAATTTATCTAGTTTAAAAGAGAACTTGATATTTGCTTTTTGTTCAAAATTCATTTCTCGATAAATGCCTTACTTTACATGCAAATTCTCTGCTTCAAATGATGCAAAAGTCATGATATTTTGACATGACATTGGTGAAAGGTGTATATTTTTTTTAATAGATGGCACTACTAAGAATTACTATTTTAAAAAAGTTCAGTTTTCTCTGCGACAAACTGTATATAAGTAATAAATTTTTATTTTTTATATTATAAATATTTACGATTAAGTACTTTCCAAAATTTTCTATAGTAAACGGTGTTCGCCTTTTCAAGAAAATAGTTTCTAAATCTTCAATTAAATCCACAAAAGATATATGTATAGTGACGTCCATATGTAATGGACAAATTCATTTCCTATATAATTATTAATTTTTACGTAAAATCTTAAAACACAGTCTTTAATTACAAAATTCCACTCACTATTTTATCAGAATTTCTTAACTCCGTCTTTAATTCTATTTAAGTGATTGTTTCCTCTATAAAAGACTTAAATGTAATGCGGTGTTATGTGATACCTTATTTTAAAGAATTTTTAATTCTCTATTCAACAAAGATACATTTTTGATATTATAAACAATTATTGTAAACAAAACTGTAAAATAATAAAGTTAAAATCAAATGTTCGAACTGAGAGACGTTTGATTACAGACAATAATATGGGCATTGCTAGTATCAATTTGGCCAATTTCTTGTTATATTCAGTTTTGTAAGAATGTTCTTCGTAAATAACGTTTTCGTTTCGCATCTATATATTTACCATGATTTCCCAAAATTTCAGGATCAACTTTATTTACTTCTTGAACTAAAGTTCATACGGGCGGTTTTTCCCTTTTTTTTAAAGCCCTTTACTATCCTTATTGGCAGCAACGTTTCTGGTTGATTTGTGTAGAATATTTTCAATATCTAATAATATATCTAACTTCTTTTTAACATTCTAAATAGATTTTCGTCTATTTTATTCTAAATTCATTTAAATCTTCTACATGTCCAAATTGACGAAATTCCTCTTCTGTTCTATTGACAGTAGACTGAAAATAATGATGGTCAGAATATCTATTATTGAATAATTCGCATACTTTCTTCTGAGTTCATGATTCATCAGCACGTTCCATTAATATCAAAATTTCTATTCTTTGTTTCATAGAAAGATTCACTAACAAATAATAATCACCAATTTCAGATACATATTAAATCCTGCGATCTTGAGAATGAATACGCAAAATTCCAAAAAAATTGTTTACAATAAATCGTACGTCTTATAACATCTACTAATTTTGCTAATAATACTGCTGCTAACAGTTCTAATCGTGGTAGCGTACATTTTTTCTGTGGAGCCACCTTGGACTTAGCACATAAGAGATTGGAACATTTTTCACCTTCAGCATTTCCTGATATTAAATAAATACATGCTCCGTAAGCTCTTTCCGACGAATCACAAAATCCATGCAATTCAATAAATTCTGGTTGGTAACATAATACTTGCCTTTTAATAATGACATGATTTATGTGCTGCATCTCTTCTAGAAATGTTAACCAAAGTTTTCCCAATTCCGGATCTAATTCTTCGTCCCATGCGATTTGTAGCTTCCATAATTGTTGCATAAATAATTTTGCTCTTATTATTGCGGGACCTATTAATCCAAGTGGGTCAAATATTCTAGAAATGGTAGCTAAAACTAATCTTTTTGTAACATATGTATGTTTAATTTCTAAATTTATTGCATAATTTAGTGTATCTGGTTCTGAAATCCATGAGAGTCCCAGGGTTTTCAAGTCTTTATTATCACGAATTTCAATAATTGTCTCTATGTTGTTGCTATCTTCTGCTATTTTGTTTAAAATCTCCTTATCGTTTGAAGACTATTTTCTTAAATGGAATCCTGCTGTTCCTAATATATAAGACATTTCCTTGTATATTTCCAATGCCTCCACTCTGGAATTCACACTAACGAGTAAGTCGTCCATGTAAAATGAATTTCTAATTAGTTCACAGGTACGTGGATATTTATCTTGACAATCCACGGCTAATTGTCTGAGTACTCTTGTTGCCAAATAAGGTGCACTTGCTGTACCATATGTGACTGTATTTAAATTATATAAATGTATTGCTTGATCATCATTAGCTTTCCATAAGATCTGTTGATATCTACGATCATCTGGATGAATCAATATTTGCCGGTACATCATTTGTATGTCTGCACTAAGTACAAAACTATGCAATCTTAATCGTAAGACTATAGCAAATAAATCATCCTGTACTGTGGGTCCTATCAATAATGTATCGTTTAATGAAATGTTCAAATCTGTTTTTGCCGATGCATCGAATACTACTCTGCATTTGGTAGTAGTACTACTTGATTTGAATACTGCATGATGTGGTAATATATATGACGGTTGCATCTGTTCAGTTTCTACATTGACGCGTTGTTGCCTCGTCATGTGGTTTAATTGTTCGTATTCATTCATGAATTCTACATAATTAGCCTTTAAGGTTGTGTCCTTGCGAAATTTAGCTTCCAATGAATAAAATCGTTTGAATGCCATCGCCTTTGAGTTCCCTAAGTTAGCAATCTTTTCTAAAAAGGGCAATATGACCACAAAACGTCCATTTGCGTCTCGCGTTGTGGTTTCAGAAAAATGTTGCTCACACAGTTGTTCAGTAGGTGATAAAAAACGTTTCTGTGGAATTTCTTCTAACTGCCAGAATCTTGTCAAATTCTCCTCTAGAGTTTCATTTGAAATTTCTGTTGTAAAATTGCAAATTCGTTTTTTGCTTGCCTTCGATGGTATGTTAATATTACCCGTAACTACCCAGCCTAAGAGCGTTTCTTGAAATACAGGTTTATTTTCTCCTAGTTTATACTGATTAGCAAGAAGTAATTCATAAAATAAGCTTGCACCTATTAAGATATCTATGGTACCTGATTTATCAAAATTAGGGTCAGCTAACATGATGTCTTTTGGATAATCTAATGTATATTTATCAAATCCAACGGGTGGCAAATTCTCGGTGATAGTTGGTAAAATTAAAAATGTTAAAGTTGCCTTAAACTTGTTGTCCCGTGATTCGATAATTGTTTTTGTTTTCTGGGTAACTGTGGTTAATTTCTGATTTATCCCTGCTATTGGAATATGAATATCTTCGTGTTTTAACCTTAGTTTAGTACACAATGATTTTGTCATTATATTGCTCTGACTCCCTGAATCTAATAATGCTCTACATGTATGAGCCCTTCCTAGGTCATCATAAATTAAGATTTGTGCCGTTGAAAGTAAAACTAAATTACGATTTGAACTACTATGTGCAATTTGAAGTGATTGTTGATTTTCTGATTTTTTGTTATTATCATGTTTATTTTCTGATTTCCTTTGGTCAATATTTGTTGTTGCAGTCAAATGGCAAAGTTCTGTGGATCCATGCGTGTGCGTTTTGTTTCGTGTATGTGAGCTATTGGTTTGAATAGCAAGTTCATTTGACTCCGTTTCGTTTTGTAAATTTGTATCATTATTTTGATCTGAATTTGTTGAATGTGTATTAAAGCGTTTACGATATTCTTGATTATTTAATAAAGTATTGTGAGCTAGCCCGCATTTTTTGCATTTTCCTGACCTGCAATCTCGCTGTGAATGCCCTGAACGTAAACAATTGGTACATAAATACAACCTTTTTACTTGATTGTATTTTTCTTTCGCGTTTAATTTCATAAATTCCGGACATGCATAAATGTAATGATTTTGTTTACAATATTGGCAACTCCGGTCCTGATTATATTCTGTCATGGCAAAGTTTTGTTCTGCATATGTGTTCTTATAATCTTTGTTATAATTGCTCGATTGGTTTTTAATAAAACTTGGTGAACGCGAATTTTGTGTGCTTTGAGGGTATTTTTTGCTTGTTGTCTCTAATGTAAAGCATTTTTTGTTTAAAAACTTACTTAACTCATCAAAAGTTGGTATAGACCCTTCGTCGTCTAGAGAATTTTCCCATTCGCGATTAGTTATTGCGTCTAATTTTGATGTAATTATATATATTAATAATACATCCCATTCTTTTGTTGGTAATTGCAACTTGTTTAAAGCTGATACATGATAATAAACTGTGTCAGTTAGTTGTCTCAATAATACAGGCGAGTCTTTTGTTACCGATGGTAATTCGAACAGCTGTTTGAGATGATTATTAATTATAATACGTTTGTTTTCATATCGTTTTTTAAGTAATTCCCATACAATTGCATAGTTGTCTGATGAAATTACATACGCTTGCACTAACCGTAACGCCTCATTTTTTAGACAAGATTTCAAATAGTAAAATTTTTGAATATCTGTTAAATTCACATTATCATGAATAAGTTGTTTAAAAGCGTCATGGAACGGTAACCAACCATCGTAATTTCCCACAAATACCGGTAAACTGATTGTTGGCAATCTTAAATTTGCTGTCGGATCACCCGTATTATTAGTATTTGATGAAATTGAACTTGTACTGTTTTGATTAACACTTTGTGCATTTGCATTAATAATTCATCTAGCCTTGCTGATAAGCTCAAAAAAACTATCTTCAATTTCTTGCCGCTCCGCTTCTTCTGTTATATCAATGATTTCTAATTTCGTTTGCACCTCTTCGAATGTTTCGAAATGTTTTTCAAGTTTTTCTAACCTTAATTTAACTAGGTATTGATCATTTATGTTGTCACTGCTTTCTAAAAAATGTTTGAATCTCGTTAAATGACCTTTTAATATACCCCGACCTTGTCTTAATTCTCTTATCTCGTCTTCTTCTGTCATTTTGTGTTTTGTATATATACGTAAATGAGTGTATTTATTTTATGAATAAGATTGCTCGATTCAGATTGAATTTTATGAGGATATTAAATATGTAAGGGAAAGAGGACTCACCAATGTTTTTTGCTGTTTCTTTATCGTAATCGTATGTACGTGTTGTTTTTTGCTGATGTATGCGGTTCGTCTGGACCAAAAATATGTTCGTGTGTATGTAATCGCTGAGTGGACTGTATTTGTTTTCTTCGAGGTTCACATTGGTGTAAATGAATTTACTAATCTTACTTATGAGGTATATATTAAATATTTAGGTAATAATAACACTTGCTACATTGACATTACATTATTCATTTTCGTTCACTGCGCGCATGCGCCTACTTCCTCCCTGGTGGTTAAAGCATCGTTAAAAATAAAAATAAAAATGCTGTAACATATATATTATATGTAATAATATATATGTTTTGGACTATGTTTATTCAAAATATTCTTCGATATAAGTATTTCATATATTTCATAATGTAAATGTTCTGTTGTAATGCTAACCGTCTCACTTCTTCCGGGAAATTCTAATAAACGATCTTCTTAAGATTTATCTGATAAAAGCTTTTGCTGACTAAGATACCCTACGATCTAGTAATCTTATTCGAAGACGCTTTGCAGAAAATATATCAGAACAAATGCAAACGACTCTAACATATATGTATATCAGTTTGTTTACTAAAAGACCAATTTACTACAGCGCTCTTTTTCTGATGAAATTAATTAAAAATAAAATCGACTGCCAATTTTCGTTACCCACAATGGAGTTTAATCATGATTTCCTACTACTCTCCGACAACTGACACGTATTTTATAGCTAGAGCACCTATTTCCATTACGTCTAAGAATACATTTCCATTATTTGATGACTTTGAGGACATTTTTATGCTAATATATACAAATATAAATATACATAATTAACTTATTTTAATACGTAAGAGGATTGCAAGACATTACTATGATTTCATAGCTATTTTATTTTATTCCAGTATTTGTTATATTTTTGTTTTCTTTATCCTGTAAATGGGTTTACTTGCAAAAAAGGACATATATTAAATAATGCTCAGAGAACACAATATGGTCCTCACAAAAATGAGAGAACTAAAAGGCTTACAACCACCGGCAATAGAAAACGTAGAAATTCAATTTGCCAATGTGGCAAAGTGCTGTTTGGCCAAAGTTTTATATTTTAGAAACCACCAATACAGTTACAATTGCCCTAGACGTGTATAGACAAATATGTGGAAAAAATTAATGTCTTAATTTCAAGATATCTTTATAACTACATAAGAGTAATTATACGAGGGAGCGTTTTTATATTCGCGGAATGGGGGACAAGGGGTGGAAATAAAAAAAACAAATTATTTTTCTTTTTCAATATATTCACCTGCAAGACGGATACATTTTTCACATCTTTCAATTAATTTATTTATACCCTCATAAAAAAATGATTTCTCTTTATCTGCAAAATACGCCGAAACTGCCTCCTTGACTTCATCATCGGCAGTAAATTTTTTACCCCGCAGCTCTTTTTTCATTTTCGGAAACAGGTAATAATCACTCGGGGCCAGGCCTGGGCTGTAGGGTGGGTGATTCACAATTTCGAAGCCCACCTTATGCAAAAGCAGAACACCTTTTGTCAATTTTCCCCGTCTTTTCTCTTTAATGGCTTCTTTTGGTCGCTCTAATATTGAAGCGTAATATTCTCCGGTTATAGAAACACCTTTATCTTTATAATCAATCAACAATATTCCTTCCGAGTCCCAAAATACCATTGCCATGAGTTTCCCAGCTGATTGTGGCACTTTAAATTTCTTAGGAGGTGCTGTGCCCTTTTTATGCCACTGCATAGAGTCTTGTTTGGACTCAGGTTCATAATGATGAACCCAAGTTTCGTCTCCAGTAACAATTCCACTCAATACACCATCCTTGTCTTCATTACAGAGGTCCAAAAATGCACGCGAACACTCTACGCGCTGTTGTTTTTGCGGCGGCGTGAGCATTCTCGGCACCCATCTTGCGCTGACCTTAGACATGCCGAGATGATCGTGTAGGATTTTAAAAATTGTTGTATCGGATACTCCAACCATTTCTGCGAGTTGTTTCTTCTTTAGTCGAGCATCTTCGAGTACAATTTGTTCAATTTTTTGGATAAGTGCTGGCGTGGTCACCTCAATGCTCCTGCCCGGCCCCGGGTCGTCTTCAAGGGATTCCCTTCCTTGTTTAAATAAACTATGCCACTTGTACACCATGGTTTTTCCTGGACAAGAGTCGCCGTAAACCAATGACATCTCATTCATTATGGTCGCGACTGATTTTCCTTGCCTGGTAAGGAACTTTATAACGGCACGATATTCGATTTTTTCCATATTTCACTTTTCACTCCTGATTATGTTACTTGGTTGACGATAGCTCAAAGACTAACTGTCTAATAACAATGAAACTTCGTATTTATACTAATCATGAGTCGCTGCACAGGCCACGCCCCCAATGTGCCTACTCACCCCTCTACAACCCGCTCATTCCACGAATATAAAAACGCTCCCTCGTACCACTGATAAGCTATGGAGTAGTCCCATGGTGACTAAAAACCAACCAAAAAGGAGTTAGCAGGCTACTAATTGTAAATGATACACAAAGACTTATATATCTAAGTGTCACGGCGGCCATAAGTGCAACACCTACAGTGGCCCTGGAGGTAGTAGCGAACTTATCATCCATAAATATTCATGTATAAGAAGAAACAGCCAGTAATCCTACAGACTGAGGCAAGTGAATCTCCTATTAATAAAGTTTATGACCTTGACCATTGTAACCTAACAAGCGAATTCCCTTATGAAGAAGCAGAATACTAGATATGAACAATAAGATGAAACCGCAATATATGTTGTTACGAATTTATTTTACATTTCGTTCATATTTTATTGGCCATCGCTGTATATTGTTATGCAAAACTATGTGTATATTAAAACTAAATAATTTCCAATTCTTACCATTTTCACTATTTTACACGATTCATGGAATTCATTTAAATTTTTTTTTTATCGACCACATGTCGTTATTTTTATACATTTGCATTAATATAAGTATTAATGCAAATGTATGTTTCGATATTAATATTCCATCTCGGAAAAAAAGTCATGGCGCGCCATCTACAGTATATATACATATTCAATTCTCATATACATTCATTTGCAATGTCCTAGTTATCTCGTGTCTTTTTTAATTGTGACGTTTAGTTGAAGCACGTGGATTCGCTCTCTTTTGTAAATCTGCATTCAATTTATGGGTCTTCTGGAGAAAAAGGAAGTGGACGTGGGTTGAGCGTTGTCTTAATTTAGAAAAAGTATTCTCGCGACTGCATGTTGGAACTACGACACGCCAATCGATGATTTATCGATCTAGAAGATATGGGATATATATTAGTCGACAAATTTGCACTAGCGTGGATATGGGCGTCGATTTTGATTTTCGGTAAATAGAACGCGAAAGGGAATTAATTCATGGATTAAGCAACCAATCTTTCTTATTGAGGTAGGAATGATGAATCATTGTATTACTTGTGTTTAATTTAGATCTTGCCTTATGTTTCGTGTAGAGTTCTTGTAGGCGGTGTGAAATTTTCTTGAGAAAACAACTTGTGTCCTGGAACGCCATCGTCAAGTAATTTGCTGTGGAAGACACGCAGCATTTTCGGTGATAAGAAAAAATCGTATCAGGCAGGTGGGAAGCTACTTTAACGATGTGACCCTATTTCATGTACAATAAATCAGGGCTTGTGTAAGGTAACAATCTTATAATTTTATGTAATCGTGGGATGCTTTACCCTTAACATAATTAAACATTTTCATTAGTTCATGAATTTAAGCTGTGAATTTTCCTATCAACATATATTAATCTAAGGTAATTTTATATATTAATTTCTGAATATATTTAGTAAATTTTATATTAACGTATTATTCAACAAGTAATTTAAAAGTACAGGATCGTACTCAGGATCAGATTATAACAGTGAACTCGAAGTAAGTGAGTAAATCATGTAACGAAATTAATCTTAGTTGAGATTATGTATTACATATTTTAATATCGATAACTCATATAATTTTCTGTCGTGTAATATTATATAAACGTATTTTTTTATATCATCACGATACCAGGTATCCAGTAGTGTATGATAAGGAACTGCAAATTTTTACATTGTTATCAAGATATGGTATTCAATTTTCCTTATTTTATATTTTAATTGTTATTAATACTCTGGGATTTCTTTCCCTGATTATTATACAGCTTATTTCCTTCCTGCTGTATCAAAATGGGGGCATCAGAATTTTACTTCTATACATGCCAAAGCACGTATTTCCCCAAAATCCACGTGCTTTAATATTGGCATGAACTTCTAGGGATTTAAACGCTGTGACGCTTATTATAAGATCTTGTATTGGAGAATTCTCCCTAACTCTCCGAGTTACTGGCTAGTCCAGACCTAGAAGAAGCCAAAGATATCGTTCAGGTAGGAATTATGGGTATTGTAGTATTAACCTCTATACTAGCATGTAAGGTAGAGAGGCGTAGTAGAAGTGCTGCCCAACGCGGTGCTTGATTTGGTGTACGATGCAATAAATATTAACCATTTAGACAATTTTACAGATTTTTATTATTTCTGTTTCACTTTAAAGTATTCACATTTATTAGTTTATTATATGGGTTACAGATTTTCCGTTATATATTGCAATTTAACATTTTTTAAAGTTTTTACTCCCCAAGTTTCGGTTGATCGACAACAACCTTCGTTGATTCCATGCCCATTATAATTATCTTCTGAGCAATTTAATTGCTTCCTTATGTTTATTTGATTCTTTTACTATCTTTCCTCTATTATGCTACGAAACTAACTTATTCTTTTAGAACAACCTGTAAAATTGTAAATTGATTCTTACTATATACAAACTAAGCTCTAGCTATTAATATTTCTGCTACTAAACATGGCACGAATTTAATTAAAAATGATAGGTGGACGTAATAAATGTCGAGCAATATATATGTATGTATATCAGTAGATCGCTTTTCTCTCTATACGGATTTCGTATGACAAATGGGGTGTTTCTAAGGTGGCCGGCCCCCCAGTACGATATTAATAATCCTTGACGTGTATTAAAATTCCGGGCGGCTTTAATCACATCCGAATGGTCACCCCAAAACTAATAAATGTTCAAACGAAGAACGGCGACGGCGACGGAGTAGTCCAGGGTTCCAGGGGTCCCGGGGTCCAGCAGCACCCACTCGTCACCTTTATACACATATTAAACTATTTCTATTAGAAGCGAGCTGGAGGGTGCAACCCATAAAACACGCTGAGTGGATCTTTTGAACGCACACACACCCTCCACTATCAAACAGATCATTGAATTCGTTGTTCGAATTAATTATCTATGCTATGGTGATTTTTTATGAGTATTTGTTTTCAGTGCAGGTGCAGCATCCTCTGTAACCTTATATATTAACTTTGAAAAAATTTTTATAGTATTAAGCAAGCAATTTAATTTTCCCCATTTATATCATGAAAATAGATAATACACACGTATTGAAATAAATATTTTGTGTATTGTCTCTAAAAATGTACATACATTAATTAAAAGAAAAATGAGGAAGAAAAATAATAACATGTAATCGTCTTCACAGAATTTATCCAAAAACGTGTACAAAAATAAGGCACGGATATAATTATTTAATGGCTTTGACTGAAATGATCTCCAACGATCGACTCAAATTATGCTTTTAATGGATCTGGAAAAAGTGGGCTAAAGCAACATCTGTCAAATTAGCGATAAACGTTTTTTATCAACATGGTATTTTGATACAAAACATTTCCGTAAATAGAAGGCGAAAGACTGAACTCTCGTGAGCAATAAGTCAACAGCATTTTACTTCTTAGTATTATATAATACAAAAATCATTTGACAATTTCTCGGTATTGGTAGCGATGTATCGCTTATTTTAATATACAATACGCCATTAGCCAGCTGTCACTGCAAAAGTTTCAAAACAAGCGGTACTGCAAGTGTTTAAGTAAAACTATAAGTACGTAGATATAGAAATTTAACAAGACTGACTATCTTAATATTAAATATTTTGTTAAAAGAGTGCAATGACTACAATTATTAAGACGTGCATATAAGAAAAATACGTTACAGGTCTCTATTCCTTCATTGTGAAAGGTATTTAAATGGATCATTATATTTAGAATTAACCAGATTAGCTTGAAAATAATACTTGCAACATAAGTTCAAACGTAGAATAATATCTGAAATCATTGTAAAGATCTTTGAATCAGTAGTGGGGATCGCTAACTGAAGTTCTCTAATTCTGTTAAGAAATAAGCATATCAAAAAACCCGTGTCAATTTTTTTGCAAATTTAATATTTAGATAGTTAATTAGAACAGTTCATAACAAATACATACGTTTACGAACGTTTATAAAGTTAAATAACAATTGAATTAACGAAAATTTCACAGTTCTCCGTAATCAAAGGAAACGTAAACTTATGGATCAATAGGTCATAAATATTCGTTAAGTAAGGTAGGTTTGACAATGAAAAAAAGGAGATCATGGTTGCTGGAAAAAAATTAGTTTATTCGCCCGATTTAACTCTATTCCAACAGGGAGAGGCTAGACAAAAAATATGAAAATAGCATTTTTCCGTGACATATTTTCTATTCTATTCAGAAAAGTTATCAGCTGATTTTCGTAGCATAATGATCTAATCTAAATTATCATAGCCAATGTGATTTAAAGTAGAATTATATTTCGCCAATTTGATATATGTACATACACTATTACATTATTGCACAAACTAGTACTAGCTTGAGTGAAATACATGAATATTCTTAAAATGTTTCTTTCATGAGACACATTTAGCTAATTTGGAATAATAGATTGCAAGAAAACAAGTCTAGAATGGTGTTACCATTTGATTAGTTGAAAAATAATGTGTTTAATAAAATTGTATAATGTGGATACTTTGTCTTTTATTCTTATAATAAAACAGCGAAATATGTATATTAAACTCTTTTCAATGGAGGCCTCTAGTAATTTTGAAAACAGAGTGCCCTAAAAAATAGATCACGAAGACTTGCGAAATATGTATATTAAACTCTTTTCAATGGAGGCCTCTAGTAATTTTGAAAACAGAGTGCCCTAAAAAATAGATCACGAAGACTTGCTTCGAGAGAGTGTAGATAATATTCGGATTTTACCCAGTAATAACTGGGAGTATCAGAATGCTGAGTATTTTCGTGCAATGAAATTGATGAAAAATGTTGATAAAACGCGCACTATTATTGCTAGACGTAAGTGATGAGGCAACACTAGTCTATAACTAATGATTATTTATTTTAGGCATAAGAAATGGCTGCTTCAATCAATTTGATACTCATTTTGATTGTTTAAAAGAATGACAAAAAATTATAAAAATCTTATTCAGAACTATACTTTGAAAATGTATTCTTACATTTCATCAGTACGCTCAGTAGCTAACTGTAAGGATAATAAAACAAATATAATGATTTGTTTCATCTTGAGACGATGTGCATAAATCAAGTACGATTATAAGAAGAAAATTACATTTTTCTAACTTAAAAGCACCAACACTAAAATAGTTTTTTGTAGTAAGTGCCACATCAATGGTTAATGTATATTGATCGGTAATACTTTCGTCTTTAGTCATTAAAGCTGTTTTAAAATATAAAAGCGCATGCAACCGGTTCATTATTTTGCCTATAAAGGGTTTCTCTACAATGTTGGTATGCTATTAGGTCTTCTGCAGAAGACCTAGATAATCGATCCACATTAGCTAAATTTATAATATAATGTTATTTTATAGTCTAATGTTTATCTTAACAAATATTATTGTGAAATTATTATATGTTTGTTACATATATTACTACAAACTAAATATGGCGGTATCGTAGACGACGCCACCGCGTTTATGAAAAAAAATTGTTACCTTTCTAGGATTAGTTTAGGGAAGACTTCCTGGGGGACCATGTAGTCTATTCCACTACAACCTTCCTAGGTTTATTATCGTCCTCATGGCTCGTTATAGTATTTTCTCTAGCCTCGTTCCTTTAACGAGACCTAACAGTTTCGGGAAAGGTTTTTCTATATATTTAGATTTACGCTTCAGGATATTCGTCCTTCATTTGTAAAATCTGTGTTTTTTTTGAGTAGACGCTCTTCTACTTCATAGTATCTACATGTGATTTCTTGTATTAAGTTTTATATTATTCATATGTTTGTTGAGCTAACAGGGTCCTGCTAGTAGATCCACTACCTTTCTGATAAATTTCCTGTCCATGCTCCGTTTGAACGGTTTTGCCTGTTTTTGATCTGGAGAGTTCTGGTTATCTATTTTAGCTCACTTTCATGGCTACTTTTTTCTTTTTGTGTCAATGCCATATCATTATTGTGTTTAACACAGCACTACTATTCATTTCTGCCTCTGTGATATTGACGAAATGACATCTAGAAATATGTTTTGTTGATTTCGACAAGTAGAACCTCTTTAGAATGAAAGTGACAAGTTCGGTTTATATGAAAGAAGTGTAAGTAACTCCAGTTCATTAAATTCTAATAATTGACTTAGTGCTTCGCAAAATATGCGATTTGACGTTGTTGAAGTATATAATTTTTATCAGTAGGTGTAACCTTCGTAATTTTTTTCAAGTGTACTTAGAGTTGAGTTCATTATAAAGATGTTCATGCCTCTGTGCCGTATATTCTATTATTTCATAGAGTACCTAATAAACATACGTATACTTCATACATTTTTCAAAAATACATTGTGAAAATCTCTATTTGTGTTAAGAATTATTGATTTGTAAGACATCAATCAGAAATTTTAATGGAAGATAAATCTACCACGTCAAAAAAATGAAAAATATATATTATGACATCGGAACACTCTTAAGATTTTCATAGAGAACTACTCACGTGTTTTCATAGAAATAAAACAAAATATAAAACTTTTTCTCTTATTTAAGACAAGATTTTTATTTCTAATGCTTCAAATTACAGAAGTGCTTGTGTAAATATTTGGATAAATTAGAGTGCGTCTTTAAATTATTTTCTTAAATATATAGTTTGAGAAAGTTAGCATAAAGAAGAAATAGTTGACAATGCTGACGCTTACGCAACAACAAAATTATTAATCTTCACGCACCCTTCTTGCAGAGCATTCATTATTCATGTCTAACATTAAGCATTTCATTACTTTTCTAGGGATGACAATAGAAATAGGGAGAAAACAATTGTATGAATTTAATACAGAGAAAGCTCCCTCAAATGTACGCTTATTATCTACGCATAATTAAAAATCAAATAAAGCAGGTGTCTGAACAAATACTGTGGATGATCGGTTGCACTAATCGGAACCAGAGGGGGGTTTTATATGTTTGAACTAAACTCGCTTTTTGTATATTGTCTCATAATCGCTTTAATACTTGACCTTAGGCGTAGAGCCCATACATAGTATTGAACCACAAGTCGTATTATCATATCATATTATTAATTATATTGAATTATTAAATATATGGTTGACACATTCTCCTTTGTTTGCTATTTCACTTGCTTTCGATACTAGATATCATGCTATTCCCCTGTCAAAAATGTTTTAATATGTTTTTATTGAATAAATTCAACTACTGCGAAGTTCTATACTAAAAGGATACAATCGTCTTAATCAAAAAGGTAAAAAACTTGTATTTTGACAACTAAGTTGTCATCATTATCAGATTTTTAATCACAGTGTCGAATATAGATCTGCGGTAATGCTCATACAGAAGAAAATTCAGTCTCCAATAATATATATCATAGCCGCTATTATCATTTAAATATACACAATTCTGAAACTGTTTAATTTAAAAAAAAATTATCGAAAAGTTGTAAATTTAAATCGTTGCATAAGAATGTTTTAAAACTGATTTTTCTTTTATTACTACTTAAAAGAACAATATTATTAAAATTGATTTTCCAAACATTATGCATTCCAGTGAAGTTTTTAATATATTATTTACTAGTTTTAATTTTTATGTTCTGCAAGTAGTATCTGAAACAGATTTCTATTACAATTTTTGAAAAGAAAGTCTATTAAAATTTATAAAATTAATATATATAGTATATATATATATATATACGCAAAAATAGCGAAGGTATATATATATATATACCTTCGCTATTTTTGCGTTGTCATTAAAATTTCAGTGTAATATACACTGGTGGAATGTAATCGTGTACCCACCCGATATATTTCAAACGAACATAGATATAAGCGCAATTTTTGATGTAACTCTACCGGTACAGGAAACGAGCGAGCGCGTTTCACATCAGTCTGTTACCGTAGCACGGAAAGAAAAGTCTCACAAAAACTCACGCAACTGTCGATACAATGGGAGCAGCGCTTTGTCGACATCAACAGATGTTGGGTACTTTCACAAGTCAAAGTGTAAGCATATTATGTGTGCAATAGAAGGTCGCTAGCACCACCCGAGCGAGTTCGTATGAAACGATCGCTGAGTAGTATTCAATGGGCACGCCGAGAGTGAAATATCGAGGTACTAAGAAACGCAAGACCTGGAGCGCCCCTGCATGACTACGAATCATGAGGATCGCGCTTTGGTTCATGTTGCGATAGTGTCACGACTTCGTCTTCCAAGCAAATTGACGTAAGCGTGGCCCGCGGGGAGGAAAGTTTCATTAAGAGTGCGAAGTGTATTGCATTGTTTAATAGATAGTAAGCGCACCACGTGTTGCAACGCATTTCACTAACAATGGAATGCCTTCGTGTATGGATCCAGGGATGAAATGCGGTGTGCAACGGTGATGTGTCGACGCGAATATATTGTTTTCTGACGAAAGATGAACGATAGATGAAGTAAAAGACAGATGATTTAAAAGTTAAGAATTTTCTTTAAATACATTTAAAAAATACGTATTTAATATAAAAGTTAATTAAAGCACCAGTTGCGTGAAGGATTGACACAGCAAGTCATAATGGATCATTTTCGCCCAGTAAATACCGAAAGATGCAGAGCGAAACACTTTTTTGCGTTTTAAATAAAAATAATATTAATACGTTTATTGAATGCACACGCGCTTACTGCTATATATAGTGTGTTTTTTAAGAGCTTGAGAACTTAAAATGATAGTACAAGACAGGAATATTGTCGGAATAAAATTTTTTTATTATAATCTGGTAGATAATTTCATGGCATTTATTTTTTAAATATGATTTCCGGTATATGTCTGCCGCGGCTACGAGTTATATGGTCCATTCGATCAGTCCAATTTTTGACTTCTTTTTCCAATAAATGTGGCCGTATGGGGTCAATGGTGGCTTGAATATTGGCTTCCAATGCCTCAAGAGTTGCTGGTTTGTTGTCATAAACCAATGACTTAACATAGCCCCATAAACAGTAATCCAGAGGCATTAAATAAATAAATATACAGCTATCCAGAAAATACTCGCTAAATACTTTTTAAATTATGTATTTACTAATACTACGAGTGATTGCATTTACAGAGAATTTCTTTGAACACATCCTTGTTGAAAAGAACACTAAATAAGTTCTTCAAATGATAAAATATATTTTTGCAAGTACTTAGGTATTTACAACTTTTCTTTACCATAATGTCACTTAATGGGTTTTACTTTCAAGTCAACGATATATACATACACTCACTGGGCTAGTGTCCTCCGGTTATCTCACTATCATATATGCCTACAATTGTGTAGAGAATTTGAGTATTTGCGTATAAGACTGCTTTTAGTCAACGACACACTTAGCAGGGTTGTCTTTTTTATACAGTTTTACTATTTGTAATACATGTTCACACATATAAGTACAATAGTAAGACTTCTTTAAATTTTTGTGCAATTTAGTAGTTGTTCAAAATTCAGTTTTACAGAAAAGTAATGACCAGAAACATTCATTTAAAATGAGAGAACTTCATATTTCAGAAACAAGAAAATTTAAACATTGTAATCAAATCTGTTATGCAATATTTGTAATAATTTTGTCTTTTGTGAATTTGTCATAATATTTACAAGAAGTGTGATGAGAGATAAGTTTTAATTAGAAAACACAAATAAATGACTATAAGCTTACTTTTATCCTGAACTAATTCTCAAGCATTCGCTTTTGATTATGTTTCACACCTTCAGAAACAAAAACTGATATGATGCTTGTTTCAATTAAAATTGAGAAAACCGTAACCGTTTGCAAATTTTCCAGGAACAGTGTAGACTCCAAATGAAACACACTCGTATTTGAAAATGACGAAACTACAGAAAAACAAAATATAACTATAATTTTCGTTTTCATATTTAAAATAAAAGCAATAAAGAAACAAGGGAAAGAGTAAGTGGGGGAGAACACTTGATATTCAATATGTTTTCGGATTGTGCTTTGTGCATGCGCCGTTGAACAGAAGAGGCTATCATTTCAATTGATATAGGAATTAGGGGAGAATATATCTCTAATAAACAAACCCTCCAGTGCTAATGCCTTTCACATGATTTATATCCAATAATGTATTATATATACCACTTCACCTATCCATCTGACTTATCGTTTTGATCATAACAGAACCGTTCGTACTGTAATGTTATTATTAGTCGAATGATCAAACTGCTCATCCAAGTGGAAATTCCCACGACTTCTGATTGTTTTCTATTGCTAGTTCGAACGAGTAGAAATATATGTACATTAATTGTAGTCCATATTTGGGCACATGCAATGTTAAATAAAGAATATAACTGGACATTTATTTCACGATAGAAGCAGAAATAGTAAATATGCTCTGTCAATTTATTGTAATGATTCTATAAAAAAATTAGTAAAACTTCCGCATTAAATCCGTTAGATATCATTCCAAATAGAAAATATGGAATAAATGCAAAAAATTCTAAACACGACTTCTATACAAAAATTAATCATTTTATTTATATAACATCAAAATATAATGCTTAAGAAAATAATTCGTTTACAAATTTAGAAAGGATATTTTAATGGACACCTAGATTTTCTAAATTTTACTCTTAGTCGAAATATTGTGGCTACAACTCTTAACTTTACTAATTTGTGTTAGCAATATTTTAGAAGATTAATTTATACTTCTCAGAATGATTGGCACAAATTTGCTGGCAACATCTTGCTTGCATATTTACATCTTTTTTGCATTTTCCCTATATTTTGCACTACATCGGTGTTTGATTTTTTGTACTGTTATGACCCATTTGCAGTTCTTCATTCTTTATAAATGTTCAAGTACCAGTATCTACTCTAATATTCTTAACAAAATTCTAGCCTTTGTACTAATATACTAAATCGTTTAAAATTTATTAACATCGTGATGAATATCTATCTTTCCATCGATACCAAATTAAGTTTCATAATTACTAAACAATGAGCAAAAAGCAACGCGGCTCTTTACTTCTACGAAAGTTCTCAACAGTACGATACAGTCATTTAATCGAATGTCCCAGATTTAATATTGAGAACGATGTTTTCTTTATTTGTGAAAATGCAAGATTGGGCGTGGTAATTAAAAATGGTTTAGTGTAATCGCGGGGACACACTTTTAAACTACCTCAACGAACCATCTTCTAAGTTACCACCCGCAAGACCATTTCTCCGATTGCGTACCTCAACTTTGAACATAAAAATTTTACTCAAAAAATATTTAGTACGTGGGTAGCCGTTTATATTTCGGGAAGAGCAAACAAAAAAAAATTTTGTTATCGAAAACAGTTTTATTGCTTTTTAAAATATTCAACTTGAAAATCAATGTACTTTTGCATTCGCTTAAACCAATCCGAAAAACATTACTGGCACTGTGAAGGCGGTATCTCCAAAATATGAGTTTTGAATGCCTCAACTACCTCTTCCGGCGTAGAAAATCGTTGACCACGAAGTTTATTCTTCACGTGTGGGAACAAAAAGAAATCACAGGGTGCTAGATCAGGGCTGTACGGCGGGTGGCTTATCAATTCAATGTTTTGCCCGGTCAAATATTCAATTGTTTGAATCCACCTGTGAGAGCTCGCATTGTTATCGTGGAAAATGTTTTCAGTTTCTTCAAAAATTTTTGGCAAACAAATAATTATATGTCATTCAGAATTCACCGTTCTACAACTCTCTAGAGGCACGGTTGCAACGTAACCGGTTTTTCCGAAAAAACAGGCGACCATTTGTTTTGAAGTGCTTCGAGCGCGAACAACTTTTGTTGATTTTGGCTCTTCTTGGAATACCCACACAGTCGACTACTATTTACTATCGGGCTCATACGTATAGATCCCAAATTCATCACCTGTGACGACTTTATAAATATTCTTTGAAGGACCGCCATTGTATTTTTTGTGCATTTCTTGGCACCAATGGAGACGAATCCTTTTTTGAGTGGTTGTCAAATTATGTGATACCCAACGTGAACATAGCTTCTTAATGTCGAAATGTTCATATAAGATCTCATGCACGCTAGTGTTACTAATATCTAGAGATGCCTCAATCTCACCATATGTCACATGACGGTCTTGCATTATCAATTCAGACACTGCATTAATGTTTACCGACACAACATTTGTGGGACGACCTTCACCTTGAATTCACTATACCAACGGTATACTGTAGTTTTCGGTGGTGCTTCATCACCATACAAAGAATTCAACTCCTCGATGCATTCTCGTTGAGATAATCCACGCCGAAAGTTATGAAAAATAATTACACGAAAATGTTCGCGAGTTAATTCCATTTTTCGCTGACATAAAATTTTCAAGTTACTGTTAACAATAGAAATAGCGACCGGATAATAAAATTGTTAAGGTAAATACATTGTCAAAAATGACAAACTTCACTTTTTGGACTTTTGACTTTATTTCCAAAACAACAAAGAGAAACTATGTTTCATATCTTTATATTCTCATTTAAAAAACACGTGATAATTAATTAAAAGTAAGTTTAAATTTATGTAAAAATATAAACTTATAAACAGATATAAATGATTTAGAAAAATCATTTGTACAATTAAGGTTAAAAACATGACCTCAAGTTTCAAAACAATACAATAACATCAAGGTTTACAAGAATATTTACAAAATTAGATAAAGATAAAATTGTAAATGAAAAAATGTATCACTTGATTACATACTAGAAAATATAGATCATCGATTAACTAAAAATACAAAATATACAAAATTAAAAGACAAACATACTTATCATTAACACTGAACAGAATAAAATTAGAAATAAACATTTGAATATGTAACAGTGAAAGATTTGAAAAAAGATATGTAAAGAATATAAAACAATATAATAACTCTAATTAAACTACTTTGAGAAACCAAAAGATCCCTGATAATAAAATTTAAATATCATTTTACAAATATGCACGCACATGAATTCATAAAGAAAAATATGCACACGCATAAATGCAAACAAAGCAGCCAAAATAGGTAAAATCACGGCGGCTCGAATGCGACACTCATATCTTGGGGACGCTTATGATCGCCCCTAGTGATATGAATGTCAATGCCACTGACTAAAGAATTAACAAGATCCTTTAATTTCTCAAAGTAGTCCTTAGCAACAGTCTGGGATAATTCTTGTATTGATGGTAGTCAGATCTCTGTGAATGGTAGAATTTTTAACATACCACAGAGCACCAGTGATGAGTCTCAGCAACTTGTTTTGACAGACTTGGAGACTATGCATGTTCGAGTGGGTTGCATAGCCCCATACCGGGATTGCGTACAACATTATTGGCCGTACGACCGACGAATAGAGTAACACTTTAAGACGCAGGTTCAAACCGCTCCGAAAGTTCAGCATGCAGAGCAACTGATTCAGAATACCGGAGACATGATTCAACGTACGTTCGATGTGCGGCTTCCAAGTCAGCCGCGAGTCCATCGTCAAACCCAGGCCTCTGGCCTTTCCACTGAATTTCGCCGCCGAATATGGACATACATCGCTGCGGACGACGTAACGTATGCTTCACGAACAAAATGGCCGAACTCTTATTCAGATTAATTTGAATGTACCAGTTTGCGAACCACAACCTCAACGAGACGAGTGCGGACTGCAAGCGATCCACGATCAAATCGACGGAGTGCGATCGCGCAAAGAGCATCGTGTCATCAGCATAGAGCGGCAAACCGATGTTCGGG
The DNA here is from genome assembly GCA_031893035.1 of Dermolepida albohirtum. Lineage (NCBI taxonomy): Eukaryota > Metazoa > Arthropoda > Insecta > Coleoptera > Scarabaeidae > Dermolepida > Dermolepida albohirtum. The sequence goes on along the minus strand of JAVIWB010003879.1, from coordinate 126,753 downwards.
AAGTGAGGAAAGTCATGAGTGAAGATGGAGTATAGCAGCGGCGAGAGGGCGGATCCCTGCAGGATGCCGGCGGCTATACGACGACAGGAGGAAGTGCAGCCATCGTGAAAGACAGAAAACGATCTGTCTTTCAAGAAGAATGCCAATAATATTACGAAAGATTTGGGAAAATTTACACTTACTAATTTGTACAAAAGACCATTGTGCCACACCCTGTCAAAAGCCTTCGCAACATCAAACAATACCGCTCCGGTAGCCAAATGGAGATTAAAGCCCGACGTGATCTGGTCAACCAAACGATGTAGAAAATTAGTGGACTGGGCCATCGACGAAAACCTAACTGTTCGTTCGGTAACAGTTCCCTTTCGTCCACTTCTTCTTCAGGACATGCTAAAATTATACGCTCGTATATTTTCGCCCCAGCGAAGGAAGAAGATTGATGGGCCGGTAATTCTGAGAAAAACCGGATTTTCACCCTTCTTCCTTATCATGATCACGCGTGCCCGCTTCCACGCGTCTGAGTAATGATGTAATCGCAGAGCGGCATTCATAATGTTTAACAAATTCATCAGGCCCTTCGTAGGAAGTGCCTTCAGAGCCGTATTGGCGATCTGGTCTTGATCGGGGGCCTTTTTAGGAACAAGCTCCTTTATTATAATTTTCAAATCATCAAGAGTAACGTGTCGTATGGTCGTCGGGTCAGTGTTCCCGCCCACGTACTCTTCCACCTCAGCGTAAACATGTTCCACGTGATCCAGGTTCGCATCTTGCATCACCAGAGTGACTCGAGATGTTCCGCGAAGGCCCCGACCTTGGCCTCCGCAGAATACATGGTCCCGTTCAGACCGGGGATCGTTAGAACAATTGTATCGTGATTGATTCTTATTCACGACTTTCCTCACTTTCCACATCTTGGGATCGCCAGAAACGCTCCTCAACCTGTCGATCCATGTCGAGCATATTCACGCCTGGCGCGATTCTTTTCCCGAATCAAGTTCAACAGATGTGCCGGAAGGGATCCCTTTCGAAATTCCCTCATCGGCACACGATTGGACGCGAAGGACTTTGCATCCTGTATACTCTTCGCGAGATGACCCACTTCTTCGTCGACCTCGATAGTCGAGTTCAGAAAGGGAATCGCTCCCAAATTCGCATCTAGATGACTAGAAAAAGCCGGCCACGACATGATCTTGAATTCCTCAGTCCGCCTTGGACTCGCGTCCATCGGCTCTATCAATATAGGATCAAGATTGGAGTCCAGCTCAACAAGCGCGGCGACCGAATGCATAAAACGAAGGTTTTTTTCAACCATCACGTCTATGACATCCGGCCTGCTGACTCCACTATAAATAGTGGGCTCAACTGGACCGTCGACCACGACATTTCTACACACCATATATTGACAGAGTGTCCTACCACTTCTGTTCGTCGTACGAGAATTCCAAACAGGATGTTTGGAGTTGAAGTCGCAGGCCAACAACGTCGGCACGTTTCCAGACAGAAGAAAACTCCATGTCATCAGCAGTTAACGTTGCCGAAAGTCTCTTGTAGATCGAGAAGATTCGCGAGGGATTGAGTCGGCGGACCAACTCAATCAAATCCAGTATCTTATGCGCCATGGAACTCGCATTCCAGGCTATCATCCTCAAAGACGACACACGCTACCCGGAATTACTGATCGCGGGCGACGTCAAACAACTGACGGACCTCGGGCGTGAAACCCGTAATTATGGGAATGACCTCCTCGGTGCTCGAGAGGTTAGATAAACTCAAACCAATCCTGAACACCAAAGAGATCAGACCTGTAATATTCACCATGTTAACACAATTATTATTATTGGCAATAGTTCGCGATCTGTCAGCAGCCGACGCGGCCTCCGCAGGAGCAGGCCAGGAAGCGGGCGCCGGCTCACCAGCCAACCTGCTCTTCGGCAGAGGAGGAAACGCCTGCTGTTCATGCTTACTATTCACAGATTTATACTTTACCGTCTCAGACTGTTGCCTCAATTGCTGTTGTTGTTGTTGATTTTGACCATATTGATTTTTCTTTTGACTTTAGTCTGACTTTTTGACAGCACTCGATTCTTTCTTTTTTGTGGACACTGCTGGAACTCGTTTCTGTATTATGACAGTTTTGTTAGTAGCTGCTGTGGCGATTTTGACCACCTTAATCGGTGTTATTGTAACTGCTGCAGCTTCTGCAAATACAGCACCTACATTCAATATTTCATACCTCACCGTCGCCGAAAGATTGCGAGAACATAAGCCATAGCTGGTAGTGTAACCTCCGCAGTAATTACAAATGAACCAACACCATTGGCATTGGTATTTGTTCACTTTTTTTTTCATACGAGTTACCTTTGTAATTGGAAACCCTTGAATATCCCTGAGATCGTTAAATACCTCTTCGACGGGAATAACCCAAGGAATTCCACGAATGACCACCTTTATTTGTCTATCTTGATGCAATTGATAAGTGTAATATTCCAGCTTTTCATTGTTTAAAAATTGAATCATCCTGCGATAGTCTACCTCAGATGATGGTTCATAACGTTACGGGCTTTGTTAAAATTAATATTTGTTGCTCTCCATTTTGAACTAATAGAACACCATTTGCCTTTGCTCCGCACCGTGACGGGCGGAATACGAACCTTTTTTCCTCTAATTCACTGGATTTAACTTCTTTAAAATATTCCACTGAGGAATTTTCAACATCCTCACCGGACGCCCTCCTTTGTCTTTTTCGGCTCTTCGCGCACAAAAAATCCTACCTCCGTGTCTATGGCAGTACTGCTAACTACAGTCATTTTACTTGACGTTGAGGACGAATCATCAACGTCATCCATATCATCTGGTTCCACTGGGACGCAGTGGCTTATGAAATCTAATGGTAGCTTAATACTGGCGGCCGAATGTACTTCGATGCACCCGCCGCAATTGATGAGCCAGAGCTCGGCTCTACAGTTTAAGTTGGATATCAAACAACAGAAACAAAGTAACTATAAACGAACGAAAACGAAAAAAAAAAACTAAAACTCTAATTTAAACTTGTAAAATGCAAATAACTTTTGAATATTTTTAAAAACCGTACTTTTATGACACTAGACTTGAAAAGACTGTCAAGTCAATATATTGTGACAAACTTCACGATGCAATCATCAGATCGGAGGCAACATTAACAGTGTTGCCAGTTCCCGAAATATAAACGGCTCTCCCCGGATAAAATAGCAATGTTGTCCATATCCAACAGCTAGCTATCTCCCCAAATAAAAGTACAAATGCTGCTTAATTAGTATTTTACAAAAACGTAAATGTATTATACTAATTCTCAGAATGGGGGTCTTAATTAATATAAATACATTGTGATATCTATATAATTTTGTTTAAGTATATGTATGTGTCCAATCGAATTTTCCTTACCTTCTGGAATTGTCTAAACAAAAGCCTGGAACAACATCTCAGAGCCAGCATTGCAGAAAGTCGTCGAAATATTACGAAAAATTTGCGATACGGTGATTAAAGCAAAGTGTGTCCATATTATAGGAAATCAACTAAAGTGACGTTTTCACGTTTTCGTTAATAATTAGACATCGCTTTACATAGGTTGGTCACGAATCAATCATTAAATATTAATACCACGTACAACGTACAAAACTTAACTTAAATAAAATTAGTTTTATTTGAAAAATATAGCATTAAACTGTTTTTTTAATCGTCCGAAAATTGAGATATCGGTTATAATAACTTATTGTGCAACTAATAAATGAATCATTTAAATTTTATCTTACGAGAACTCAGAACTACTTTAATTAAAATAACTTTAACGCAATGATTTTCAATTTGTAATTCGAATTTCTGCAACTTGCAAAGAATATTGATTTATATGACATCTAAATTTTATTAACTAATAAAAAATGTATACATTTAAAACAACTTAATTATATCACTGGTCAAATCCGGAGTTTTAAAGTCCACGTAAATGATTCCTAGATATTTTTGCTCACCTAAATACACGTTTTATTATGAAATATGTAATTTAAAGAATAAATAATTTTCGTATAATTTTTAAAAAATGCACCTTTCGCAAAGCGTATTTGTTAAAATTGTATATAAAAAACCCTAGGAAGATGTATATTTGGCGATGGTGCCCAGAATCTAGAAAGTTTTGGAACCGCTGGTTCACATAATTCTCTGAACAATAGCAAGTTTACATTTACAAAAAAGTATAAGATTAACAAATAACAAATTGTAGTAGAGCAACACAGATGTAATTAAATATTGTAACATAATGCCATGAAATTATAAAGATTTGTAGGCATTCCAAATAACAATAATATGTAAAAGATGCAGCTAGTAAAATTTAAGTTGTTAGTGACAGAGTGGTCCCAGAAGTACCCGACCCAACAAAGAAAACACAAAAATTTTGGAAAGAAATATATTTATTTTTCAACATAATCTCCTTTCCTATACACTTTTTTAGCGGTACCCTTTTTATAATAAGAACTATCTCGCTCTTCAAAATAGCCATTAACTGCCGACATCACTTCTTCATCGTTGGAAAATCTTTGACCACTGAGCCATTTTTTCAAGTTTGAGACCAAAAAATAATCCGAGGTGGCTAAATCTGGTGAATAGAGTGCACGAGGTAACAATTCAAACTTTAATTCATTAATTTTGTTCATTGCAATAACGGATTTGTGAGCTGGTGCATTGCTTGATTTCTTCGCTCAAATGTTGCAATAAGTTCGTATTATAATGGCCCTAAATAGTTTTCCTTTTTCAAGATAGCCAATGAAAATTATTCCACCGAGAACCGCCTCCAAAGAAGCCGAATTCTCCCTTTCGAGTTCATTGTTTTGATTGTTCTTTTGTCTCGGGTGTGAAGTGATGGGCCCATGTTTCATCCATGGTTATGAAACCGCGCAAAAATTCTGCTTTGTTGCTGTGAAACTTTGCTAAACACTCAATTGAAACATCTTCACGACACTGTTTTTGCTCGAGTGTGAGCAAACGCGGTACCCATCTCTCACACAGCTTTCTCATGTCCAAATTTTCAGATAATATGCGATGTACCGCACTTTTTGAAATGCCTACTATGTCTGCTAGCTCACTCACTTTCAGTCGACGATCACTCAGTACCGCTTTGTGGATTTTCTTCACCATTTCTATCGTCATCTCATTTGGTCGACCACTGCGATGCTCGTCTTGGCAGCTCGTACGGCCTCGTTTAAATTCTGCTACCCAATATTTCACTGTTGTAAACGAAAGAGCAGACTCACCCAGAGTATAATCCAGTTCAACTTTTGTATCGGTTGGGCTGAGGCCTTTAGATAAAAGTATTGTATCAGGTAACGATGACCAATTTCCTCCATTTTTTCAAATTCACTGCAAACGTTCACTATTGATGGCTGCCAAACAAATACTAAACAACGTGGCGTCTTCAGACTTGAAACATATTCTTTATAGATTGTGTACTTTCTAATACAGTGATATTTTAGAAACAACTACCGCCATCTCTAGGTCAGGCCGGGTACTTATGAGACCACCCTCGCATATGACTATAAATTATATTTGAATATAATTATAAATCGTCTAAAGAACTGTTATAAATTTCAAAAGCTTCGCTTTTTCCTTAGAAAAATAAACGGTAAATCGATTACAATTCATTTCCAAATTAAATATTACACAGGACTATTCTAAAAGAATAAATCGATTTACTGACGCAATGTTTGAGTTCTCAATCATTTTCAGAGAACAAGTCACTGACCATTTCAAAAAGGTGATTTCTAAGTTTCAAATGGCTGCCATACGGGCGTTGTGGTTCCGTTGGTCTCACAGCACCGCTCAGTTACTTGTTCACACTAAAAATGACGAGTCGACAGCAAAAGGCTTCCTGTGTTTTCGAATTAGCAGAAACAAATTCAGTTGTAAAAATGCGGCGTCCTTTGGGAAAGCGATTTTTTATTGCATCGTCCTATCGGAAGAATATGCACCCATTTTTTTCCCTATCTCAGTATGCTCAAAAATTGGTTTTTGCTTTTACTGTAAGCATTTTCAGATGAATCCATTTTTCTATACGATGGAACATCGCTTGATTGACAACTAATTCGAGCTTACTTGAATAAAGAAATGTTCCAGTGATAGATTGGTCACAAGAAGCCAAGATCTTGCTCTTTGTACTTGTTATATGGGATCCGCGGACCTTATTCTATATATTTTGTTCTTATGGGGATATGTAAAAACAATTTCTTTGTCCAATAACCTAGATGCCTTGAACATTAAATAACAACAGTAGTCAATTCTGTAGATCGCGATATGCTATTGCGCATCTGGTAAGAATTCTCAGATCGCATTGATGTCTGTGCCATAGGCGGTGGTCACATTAAAAACTAAAATGAAGCTTTATTATGAATTGGGCACTTGTAGTTCTTGGCATTTTGTATTACTTTTTTTTAATACAATATTGTGCTATGAAATTGATTCATTCTTTTAGAAGAATCCTATATATACTTGACCTTTGCCACTATCACAAAAGTTCATAAATTAGGATTAGGTTAGGTTATATTGTTACTTTTACTTTCCAACGAGTCTTATTTTAAAAATCGTTTATGTTAAAAGAACTGACAAACTTTATTGACAAACTAATTCGAAATGGGCTAAAAGAACATTCCTAAATATTAATAAAATTCTCTAACTTTACGTAGTTTAGATCAGCTATTTGCTAAACTTCCCGAAGTATGCTTTATAAGACCCAACATATACTAAGCAAAAATCTCCATTTGCCGTGAATACGTAAGTTTTAATTTTATGCAAGCTCTTAGGTTTCATCTTTACACCTAGCCTTAAATTGAACTTGCTTTATGTCATTAAACAAGTAAGATGTCAACAACAGTCAATATCGTTTCTTTTTCTATTGTTCCTTTTTGTATATGTATCGTATGTTCAAATTTTTGTAACATGACTAGATACATTCACATTCGTCTTTCTTAAAGCGGATTCTGTATATTTTTGTATATTGTCTTAATAAGCATGTATTCTGTATTTAACAATAGCGTTTCTTTTGGTATATACTTAAAATTTCAAATATTACTGTACTTAGCATTTGCTATGAATCTATCGTGTTTTCTAATAAATACCTGGAGCTAATTTATAAACTTATCTCTACGTATAATTTTCTTAATTATTTCTAATTTTTCTGCGATTATAAATACATGAAAAAAGTTTACAAAGCTACTAAATTATTAAAAAAGAAATGTTCCTAAACGATGTTAGTAATAAACAAGGACACTTGTTTTCTTCTTTGAATTATTAAAATAATTAAAAATTTCATTAAAAATGTTTTAAATATTTTGTAGGTATATTTAAATTTGCATATATTCTTAATTTCTTCAGTAATTAAAAAAATAATAGAGACAGAAACCGAATCTGCTTTACTATGTTTATGTAATAATCTGGATATTATCTCTGTTATTTTTTGCTATTTAAAAATTTTATATATCAAGTTAATTTTGACTAGGTCATCTAGTGAGTAAAATCTTAACATTTGAATACTTCAACATCCTTATTGAATTGCATTATTGTATGGTTCGATATCTTATTCTATTTTTCGACAGGTGGCGCAAGAAGATGGGAATAGGTTACGAATATCTGGTTTTGTTCGTTTCATTGAAGGAATCAGGTAACGATGCTTAAAAAAATAACATTTTGCTGGCATTTATTAAAAAATTACGATGCTGTAGAAAATATTGAAGTTATAGGAAAATGTACAGGGTAAATGAATTTATTACAGCTAAATTCTAGGTGTATTTAGTTCTGAATTATGTATATAGATGGCATTGTGTAGATAATTAGTGTTGAAATATAAATTGTAAGTGTTTTGGGCTTTTTAGACATTTTTGGTTGATGATTCTAGTTGTCGTATGAATAATAAAATTGTTCGTCTATTGTCTACTGTCAGTAATAATAAATTATGTTAAAATGCAAAAATTATTAAAAAAGAAATGGTTATTATTACTTAATTTTAACATAACAATTTTTATTACTTGTAATTGTGGGTTTGTATATTTGTATTGTCTCAGCTGTCTTATAATATTAGTTATATATTTTACAGAAATACGTATTTTTAAAAATGTATAACTTTCTTTCAAAAAAATTTTGGTCAAAATCTATATACATTCGGTCACAACAATAAACTTTCAATTTAGGCATCAGAAGTATATTACCTAATATAATTTAAAAATAATCATACCTGGGGCAAGAGTAATATAAAAACTTTTGTTTTTCATTATAATCATATTTAATTTATATATGTTTATTATATTGTTAAAATGAATAATTTTAAAAACATTTAAGATAAGTAATAGGGATGATTAAGGTTAAAAATTAGGCGGGTTGTTATCAAAGTATTTCCTACACTGCCATCAATGATCGAAATATACAGTCGGTCACTAAAGTAATTGCCTATTAACTACAGTATTCTATAATAAAAATTTCAAAGTTTCAGTATTGTATATATATATATATATATATATATATATATATATATACAATTAAGGTTTCTTCAGCCCATAGACAACAGGTTTATGTACTGGCTTCAGCCCTTAAGTCTTCTTATGTGCGGTTCGTTATGTAGTCTCAAAGTCGATGGGGCTAATAGTCACATCTGATATCTGATTCCGCTTATAATGTTGAATTAAAATGTATAATATTGTCAAATAGTTCACAATTATAAGAAGACGGACATAGGTCTAACAGATACAAATGGCATAATGGAAATAGTAAAGCAAGTAGATAATGGGATATCCATAAGACAAACAGCCAAACATTTTAAAACGAAATATAGGACTTTAACAGAATATTAAAAAGATTTCCAAAGAAGAATTAGTTGCGGGCACTCAAAATCCAGGAAATAAAATTATTAGAAATGTATGTAGAATCGTGTTTAGTGAAGAACTTGAAACTGAGCTATGCAACTATATATTTACATTGGTTGATATATATATATATATATATATATATATATATCAAATTTATGTCAAGAGAATATTTTATAAGTTGTCGAAAAATATGCAAACATTGTATTTATTGATGCTAGTTGCTCTAGATAAAGCTTTTGGCTTCATGGCGACATTTTGATAAATTGGGATGCTTCTTTATAGAGATACCGAACTAGTCTGGACAAAAAATTTCGGTACATTTAAGTTATTAGCTGCTGCTATATCATATGCAAGACTTTTAATTGGTTTGCGGGAAAGACCATAATATATATCCAATTTATCGAAATGTCACCATGAAGCCAATAGCTTTGTCTAGAGCAACAAGCATCAATAAATACAGTGTTTGCATATTTTCCGACAACCTATAAAATATTCTCTTGACACAAATTTGATACTACATGTAATTGGAATATGAATGAAAACGGCTTTATAATAGTAGGAAAACCAGATTGGGCAGTCTCACGAAAGCAAGATAGGATTTATTACTTCTGGAAAATGCAGAATACTGATGACTGTAACATGTGCTGTCTCAGCTACAGGCATTAGTATTCTACCATTTTTATAATTCCTTGCGTCCATTTTTGTGAATTTTGGGTAAATTCTTGAATTTCATTGTAAACAATGGTTGGACTCCAGTGATGCATGGAGCATAAAAGAAAGCTTTATTCTATTTCTAGAGTATTTTATTAAATATTCAAAATGTGCTTTACAAAGGCAATGTTTATTATTTCTAAATAACCATGGTCCTCATCTTTATGTAGGACTAAGTTTGATTAAAGATAACAGAATGACAATGTTCAGCTTTCTGCTACATTATTCACATAAACTTTACTCCGTTTCAAAAAAGGGAGACAAATTTCTGAACAGATCTCAAGTTCAAATTACAACCTACAAAATTTCCGAAATCAATTTTATGCGGTGAAACTAAATTTGAAAATATGTGTAAAATATTAAACCAGTGCCTATTACAATAGAATTACAAATGCAGTAGTACAGTGCGTGAAAGTAAAGTAGAATAGAAAAGTAATTAAATCAGTAGTAATAACAATTAAAAGCAATGACATTTCACATAGTTTCTATATTTTATCTGATATAATTTATAAGTTTTTAGATAAGATCAACAATATTTCTTGATGAACTTTAAACAACTACTTATTTAATCTTGAAGCATTTCACTGTTAAGTAAAATAACTACAAATTTTAAATTAACCATTGGGGTTGATTAAAAAAATTATACTATGTATCATTCTATTTTATTTGATATTTGCAATACAAAAAGGAATGAATACAGCAGGAAATCTTGAATTTGACAATGATAACAATTTATGATTATTAATGACAAAAACACCTGATTTTATAAACTATTTCAAGATTTTGAAATTCATTCTGATATTGGTGAGGAAACCGAATCACTACTATCACTATCCTCTTTTCGAATGGAAATTACAAATGGTTCTATAACTTCATTGATAATTCCATCAACCTTTTCTATGTTTTTGTTTGATAATGTGATTTTTGCAGTTTTGCCAAGTGGTTGTAGATATACTCTTGATATCATGTAAAAGTTGCTTAACTACATTTAATTTAAAAGTTCCATTTTTCACAGCAATTTCTTTTTTTAATTGTGCCCATATTCATTTCAATTAGATTCAACTTGCAAAGGTATGAGGTAAATGAAGAACAATCTTGTTTTCTGACTTTCCCATTTCATCAATTACATATGAATTATTTACTTGTGGCAATTTTACCAAATGCAAGGTAATAATTTAGTGAATCAGTCTTCAAACATTGTGGCGTACATTTTCGATAATAGTCAGATGTTATCTTCCTTTCAAACACCAGCAAAGCATTTTCTATGAAGAAATCTGAACTGCCAATATTTAATATTATAAGCTAACGTTCTTTTCCAGATAGATTTTTTAATTCTGTGATTAGTCCTACAAAGGCATGTCTATGATTTAAAACATTTGTGTCAATCCATACTTTCTGCCTTTTGTGATCCTCTTTTAATCAGGTTTTGTCTAAATAGAAAATAGGTTTATTCTGGGATCTGCATAATGACATATTTTAGCTATTGATGTCTTCATCTCATATCACCTTTTTTTTACTAAGAACACAGCTTCTGTTTCATTTGAGGTATCTGCAATATATAACAGAATTATTTTTTGGTGTATTAATATACTGCAAATATTCTTACTTATAGTTTTGTTGCTCCATTAGTTGATATAATGTTATATTTGACAAACAACAGTTTTGATATGACTGTTCATCAAAAGACTCCAGTGCAGAAGATTTATCAGTCATCTTTTTTGTCTCTAAAATATTCCCTCCTTTTATATTCACCAACGATTCAATATACTTTCGGTCCGTAAATTCCTAGAATCATACTTTATTCTGTGGAGATATGTTTCACATCTCAGTAAAGTTACCTATTAGTTGGAAGATCTGCTCTACTATGTAACCTTTTCTTATGTTGAGTGTATCCGTTACAACTTTTTTGTAAGCAATAGACGAGAATAGAAGAATAAACACCTGTGTTTGTAGCAATACTGGTGCTAGGTTCCGGATACATCTTGAAATCAACAGCTACAGAATTATATCATTTTAGTATAGGTGAAGTTCTTGTATTCACATATTATTTACATTATCTGTTAATCTGTAAGTCAAAGCTCTAAAAAGATCTAATGTACACCATAAAATAAGTAAAGTAATATAATTATAAACAAATCTTTAAAAGCGTAAAAACGTGATATAAACAGGCAAAGATGTCAAAATACTCGACAGTTGATAACGTACGACTATGTGATTTTGCCTTGCTCTCAACCAATAAGAATTAACTATCGTTTGGATCTGTTCAGAAATTTGTCTCTCTTTTTGAAACGAAGTATAGACTAGTTAGGTTACGCGCCGTCTAAAAAATATATAAACTGCTTGTAACTTCTGGATGATAAATAATCAGGAAAACTAATGACAATCTATGATATTCCATCAATTGTGAGCCAATCATTTCATTAGCTGCTACTCTCAAGAATAATCTTTGGTGGTTTGGGGTTTTTGAGTAACTGGAATTCTTTCTTTCAATAGATATATTTGACGAATCCAATTATGTCGTATGTTACCGACACGCCAATAGAGAAGCCCAATGAACAATTTTTCAAAATTCGCAACCAAACCCTGAGATGTCTACATCGACAATGGCTGAAGATAGTGAATTAAGCGCTTGTCACAATTGAACGTTGCTGGAATGCACAGTTAGTGATTTTTATCACATTAGTAAAGCTAAGAGAATATAGAAGCGTCCTGGAAACATAATAAATGTTTAACCGAGGTCTATAAATGTGTTATTCTTTCACTAGATATGGGCAGTCAATATGTAGGTTCTAAGCAATAATATAGTAGAGAAGCAATAAGTAAAAGACATAAATTATCTACTAAGCGGGTTATTAATGGGTTAGTGATTTTGAAATGTTTTCAGGATCCTGTTATAAAAAAAACCCTTCTTAATATTCTTAAACTTGCTAAAACAACTCCCTTAAGAATTCAGCAAGATGTAAATTTGAACATTTTTGGAAATAATGAGACCAATGACCTTACATTGATTTTAAGACCAATTACTTGCACCATCAAAATGAGTATTTATTTGCACGGTCGCAAAACGCAAAACGTTCATTGCGGCTTAACTAAATTATCTATTAAGAGGGTTCTATATACACGGCAGAATATTTGGTGCCAGAACGTTGTATACATACATACATTTTATAGTGTATTTATCCTTACATACACGTGGTGTTAATAAAATTGTATTTAGCACAAGTTAGTTGAATATTTATTATGTATATGTACTATTGTTGTAACTCATGATTTATATTAAAGGAATTTGAGCAACAGACTCTACTATTAAGGAGGTTATGAAGACATGACCTTTGGTCAAATAGGCAATCTTGTGTATTATTTGTTAAAATTGTTATGATTTTATAAGCAAGTTTATTATTTATGAACAAAAAAAATTTTGTTCAAAATTTAGGATAATAACCAAGGAGCAAAAGAAATTTTAATAAAGTCGTTCCTCGTCGTAATTTCTTCGTTCTTCTCTTTAATTTATGGTATGGATACACTTTCTTTATATTCGACTTTACTATACCTTGTCTCAGAATAAGAAGTGATTCAAATATCCCGCTGAAACGCAGAACAGCTTGAAAATGTAATTTACTTAAAAATGAAACATAAACAGTTGTGAATGTAGTACTTTGTCAACAATATTAGTCCTTTTTTTATTATATAAAAATAAATGAAAAAAAATTCATTTTAATGGAAGTATGATTGTACAAACGTTACTTTGTGGATTAATATGTACAACCTATCCAAAATTAAGATTAAATATTATTAAAATAAAACAATGCAAAAATGTAATTAAACGTTTACAGGTTATGAAAAGTGGCGGATATCTGGCATTCATTTATCCATATTAAACTTGCTTGTTCAAGAACCAGTGAAATCTCTTAAAAATATGTACTATTTTGGCGCAATATTTAAATCACTCCTTATTCTGAGACAAGGTATAGAATGTGGAAATAGTGCGTACGCGTGTACAAGTTATATGCCAATATCGCTGTCATAACTCAATACATATTTTGTGAATTGTTATTGAATAGATTTTATATACAAAGTTTAATAGAATGAATAAGTTGTACTCTTCTTGACTTTAGGTAAAATTGATATATATTTTAAACACCAAATGCTACATTTAAGGATTGATAAAGTTTATACACAAATAAATATCTCTGCAAACGATCGTATGACAATCTATAAACAATAATATAACATAAGCAATGCGCCTGGAACATCCGGGTCGTATACGTTGTTCCTCATTATTTTCTGCTCGTCTTCGCCAATACAGACCAATTGTAGCGACACTATGTCCTGCACAATGGGCAACATTATAAATAGATAATCTAGCTTCTCGTAGGCCGATTATCCATCCTGTCACATTCAAATTCGGTTATTCTAACGAGATTGAATAAAGCTATAAGTATACTTTACAGTGATGTAGTAAATACTTTCAAAAGAAAAATACTAATATTTTTTAGTTCATTATAAATGCTAGCTTGAATATTGAAGGTATGTTGCTGAAATTTTCATCATTTGTTAGTACGAGCAATATATACATCTTTTCTGAAAATTTCAATAAAATATATCAACGTTTATTGGTGTTCATTTACTTATGGCAGCCAGTATATATTTCGAGTAATATATTTGGAGGCAATTAAAAAATATTGTAGGAATGTTCATGGCCTGAAACAGAGATGGAGCAAATATAACTGAACGATTATGACATTTTCTAAGTACGATCCATAGATGGCGTGCTGCTAAGTTTCAAACGCGTGTATTTAATTGATTGTTTCTAATGATCGAATATAGCATGAAAATTTTTAAAAAATGTAAAAAGCCCTTTCGAATTATTTTCATAAATATGTTGTGACATCGTTGGTGGACATTTATAATAAACATTTATTTAAAAAATATTTAATCCTAAAATAAAATTAGAAGTGCAAGAAATAGTTTATTATCGCCATTTGTGTAACAAAGGAATATTATTTGTTGATCGTACATAAGATATATATATATACATTTATATTAATTATAATTACTTACAAATAAGCAAATATGATAAATAGTGAACGTTTTGTTAATATTTACGATAACATTAACATATATACGGGGTATAAAATAAATAGTATGTTTCTGTGACTTTATAGTAATGTGTTAGTTTCAAGTATATGATTTCAATGTGTATGTTGAGATAAAGCTTTTGCTTGAAGGAGTTTCTTCTTGTTCCAAAATTGAAGCTTTTTGTTAACTGGTTTGGCATCAGTTTGACACATGTAATACATTGGTAATAAACAGCTTTCAGATGACCACCTGGAAATGAAGATCATACATTCTGGTAATAGCAAATGAATAAATATCTTATATTAAACAACGAGTATCGTAAGACAGGCCTTACCGCAGGAGGCCGGTTTAAGTCTAGAGCGATAAGTTCTTTACGATATTTTTTTTTAATTTCACTTTTATGATCTTTTCTAGACTAATAATAGTAAATTCAAATTTTGGAAATTTTCGTGGTGTTGGCTAGAAGAGAATGCAGAACTTGCAATTATGTATTACTAATAGATTTTAATTACTAAAATTATTTTGTATTAATGTTTTTATCCATATCGATATTAAGATAACTTAAGTTAAAGGAAAAAAGAAAAAAGGAAAAAAATAAGGTTTTCTTTAGCCGTTATTTCATTGTCAAGTACATACTTCTAAAACTTATTAAGTAGACAGAAGAATGTCTAGAGGTTACAATAAATTATTATCCTGTTCTAGACATTACTGTACCTAATGCAAAATCCTCCAAACTAACTATTTCTCTTCCAATAATACTTTTAGATACGGTTTTCACAAAGCCGATTATCATAAGTTCTACTTCGATTTTTTAAGACAGATTGTTCGCTTAATAACTATAATCATGGCAATGGGGGTGCTTGGTATTTTCATAGAATAATATATCTCGGAATGCTCTGTTTCCAGAATCTCGTTTAAACCACAAACATTATTATCCTCCTTCGTTCTCTCCTACTATTGGAAAAAATTGAATTTGAAATCGTTTTACCATAAAAAATGTAAATCTACACAATATAATTATTACAAACTCGAATTTCAGAGATTGCAAAGGTTTCGACAGGTCTTTTGGTAGTTTGTTCGCACAACACAAGGTGTTACTAGAATTTCCGGAAAACCGTATGACTCTTAAAGAGTACAGCGACCCGGCCTTTTCACTTTTTTTTACCAGAATCTGTTGATTCTGCCCTCCTTGATTTAGCTTCTTGTTTGTCACATTTATCTTTACCATTTGTTTCACCGATTTAGGTGATCTACTTGTGATAATCGCAATTGTAGACCTGTTGCCGCTATCCTCGCTTTCGCAAAAGTGTTTGAAATGTTGATTTACATGTATGTCTGATATGGCATTAGACCACGTATTTTTAATGCACATCATGGATTTGTCACAAAGGTATATTACAACGAATTTGGCGCTGGTGGTCAATTGGGCGTTATTTACAGAATTTTTCTGTGCATTTGGTTTTATTGACTTCGAATTCTGTGTTATTACATGAAAGCGAGTCAAGGTCGCCAACATAGAAAGCTTTAAACAAAGTACAAGTACTTGTAAACAAATGTCTTACAGCACTTTTCATACAATACAAGAGCAGAGTTATACTTCAAGTCACCTAGTGGAGAGGAACAGAAGAAGTTTTGGCAAATAATAAAAATCGTTGAAAATGCTTCGTGGACACCTTGTGCTTTTTAATGGAGTAAAAGATACATTATATATACAATAATTATAAGACGAATGATAACTACTTGGAAAAGTGTCTGCGTTTGAAGATCAAGTGTACTTTGCGATACCATTTACTTTAACTAAAATACTAAGATTCGAAGTGATTAGTAGTTACCAATATGGAGTAAACTTGAGTGCTGTAATCTTGTGTGGTTACCTACATATTTATATCTACAAAGATATTTATGCATTGGAGAGTATACAAAAGCGATTATTAAAACGCATCTGTACACATATCACTTCATGTGTGTTAATATTATTTATTACGAGAATTTAAGTTTAGTCTGTCATTCTCGAAGGATAACAGACATTACATGCGAGTAGAAGACTACATTCTCTATCAATTTAATATCAAACTAAAATGCATACTACGAAAAATTGGCTCGCGTACTTCAAAGGTAGTAAATTTTCCATTGATCTAGAAGACCTGTGGCCGTTCCCCAATCTATGTGGTTTACGAATTGATTTTGTCAGACTGTTGAATTGGATTAACACGATTATCTGAGGCACAATATTCTATACGGTTGTGTCCCATAATTCACATCGATTGGGACATGAAAAGAATTTCTGCAAAATGAATCCTCAAAGGTCTGAATGATGATTAACACGATTATCTGAGGCACAATATTCTATACGGTTGTGTCCCATAATTCACATCGATTGGGACATGAAAAGAATTTCTGCAAAATGAATCCTCAAAGGTCTGAATGTTTGAAAAAGATTCTGAGTTCTTAAGCCATATTGTACCATGGATGAAACTTATTTAAGTGCATTTCTACGATCTAGAAAAAAAATAGCAATAGGTAGCATTTTCCAAGGCATAAAATATTTCGTGTTCAATAAACTTCTGGAAAAGTTCTTGTTTCAGTTTCTACCATGGAGTAATAATGATGGATTTTATGGGTAAGGGTAAAATAAACAATAATGGATATTATTCGATATTACTGATCACTCCACTAGAGAAAAGTAAGGTAAAACGGCGAGAAACTTGTTAAATGACGCTTTGTTTTCGAAGGACAATGCCTCTCCACACAAATTAAACGCCACTGGGTAAAAATTGTGATTTTGGGGTTCGAATTACTTGAAAATCTCTTTTAATCACCTGATTAAAATTCTGATTATCATCTGCGTTAACTAAAAAAGTCCGAAAAATATCAAATTGCCTTCCACCAAAGAAGTCATGAAGTTGTTGTGACCTAGCTAGCAAAGCAAGATTACATTTTTTTTTGAAAGGAACGGAAGCGTTGCAAGTTCATTACAAAAAATAATTAGGTTAAGAAGAGATTATGTTGAATAATAAAATATTTGAATTTGGAATTCTATTTTCTTTAATAGTAGGCTGAAATGTATGAGTATGTCTTTTCTGTTTTAAATCAGAATTTCAAGTGTTTCAAATATTTTAAAAATATCAATTAAAACTACTATTTATTGAATAATTTAGAGAAAATTTTCTTTACATTCAATAGACTTGTTCTTAAGTTATGTCAGAAGATATACTTTGTTCAAAATGATCAAGAGCAGCTGAAGCTCCAAAAAATCTCAATAAATATTTTGGCGCGCTTGAGTTTACATAATGCAGAAACGAAAATATTCAAAATAATAATTATTAAAGTTATCTCGACTAAACGAATAATGTGCTATATTAATTTTTGGGAACAAAAAATCATCTGAAGAATGTGGGATGTGTTTATTTACTGTAGGAAAAAAGATTTTGACTTAACCACCATTCTCTTTCGCAGAAACTATTTAATAGTTCATTTATGCCACATTTTGTGATCGTAAATGAAACATGAATTCTTTATTAAGTAAGAATATAGAAGACTGTGTAGTCATGTGAGAAAAAAAAATTGTTACGACAAATGACGTGTTAATTATAGGAAAATTGAAAATTTTCCTGATTCAATCTTTTGAGAAAAAAGACGTTTGCTAGATAATACGATTTTATATCGTGTGTAATAAGAAATATAATGCAAAAATACAGGGTGGGGCAAAAAGCATCATCTGACTTTCTTTCGCTATAATTTTTGTTTAAAGTGAAAACTCATTTGGTTTTTAATTGATTATCTTTATTCGCACTTATATAAATTTTGTTTCAATTACTTGTGGAAAGTTAAACAAATGGGTGACGCCAGTGTTCATGCAAATTTGGGCTCCTTTGATTACATTTTGCATTACTATGCGCAGCATTTGTGGTGTCACGTTGTCAATTTCGGCGCGAAGGTTGTTCTTTAACTCCTCCAAGGTGCGGGGCTTGTTCGTGTACATGAACGACTTCAAATATCCCCAGAGGAAGAAGTTCGAGGCAGTCAAATCGGGAGATCTGGCTGGCCAAAGCAAATCACCGAAACACGAGATTACACGCTCTAGGAAGGTCTCTTTCAAAATACGCATTGTGTCGCATGCAGTATAGCAAGTAGCCCCGTCGTGTTGGAACTATATGTCTTCCAAATGCAGATCGTCAACTTCCGGTAAGAAAAATTCAATAAGCGTGGCTCTCTATAACGGTCGCCGTTCACCGTAAAAGCGTTATCGTCGACTCCTTCGAAAAAACAAGGTCCAGTCACCTTTTTCGACGCAAGTGCAGACCACACGGTAACTTTGAGAGGATGTAATGATTAATTATGCGTGGATTTTCCGTCTCCCAGAACCGAGAATTTTGCTTATTGACATGTCTGTTGAAATAAAAATGAGCCTCATCGCTCATGATCAATTTTGATTGAAAATCATCCACTTCGTCGTTGAGATCCAAAATCTTACGGTTGTATTTTAAATGCGCACCACAGTCGTTTGGTAACAACTGTTGGACAACCTGATTTTGTATGGGAACATTTTTAAGTCCAATATCAAAAAGCGGCCGCGAAATGTGCAATGGTTGAGCACGCTCTCTTGTGGATGTTTCGGTCTGCTCTACCACATTTTCACGCGAATGATGATGTTTTCAGTTGAACGGCCAGTTCGGGGCCTTCCATTGCTTCGCTTGTCCCTTGTTGTGCCGCCTTCTTCAAATCGGAATGCCAGACGTCGAATTGTTTGCGCTATGGGCGCTGCACGATTGACATATTTTCGCCGCATTCACATTGTGTTAACACCACTGACGAATTATTGCGCGCAAACATTGTCACTATTATCACGCGTTATTGAGGCGTATATATGTATATTCATTGTTATTCACTATAAATTTCGCACGTCCCTATTTCACGAAAATCAAAATCAAACTGATATACGATGCCATATGCAAAAATGGTAGCACTTTCCAATAGGGTGATACTTATTGCCCCACCTGTTATAAGGAAAATATATACCATGGTAAAATGTGTTGCTGCTAAATTATATATTCATAATATAGAAGCATATGTTCAATTGGTTTGGTTTTTCTTGGCTTTCATGTGTTTCATTTTTTGATAGTAATATTAGAGGCTTATTTAGAGAATTTAAAAAATTATTTACTGAAGAAAAGAAGCTTGAGAAACTAGAATAGATGTTGCGATAGTCTGTCGAGCTTTAAGAAAATTAAGTTTCAAACGGTAAATGGAGCTATTGTTAGAACTAAGTCTCTTTTCAAACCACACTTACAAATGGTTTCATTGTTTTTCCATCAATTTACACACTTTAGGACTAGTAGTCGAATAGAGAATAACATATTAATGGGAAATATTAATTATCAAAAAATATTGTACCTGTTTACAAGAGGATCCCAAAGTACGCAGGCCCATTTCGAATTTATAGTTAGATATGGCTGGAAGGGCATCTTGACGCCACTGTTAACCCATATCCACTGATTATTCATCATATCTAATTTACCTCCTATCCATCGTTTCTCTGTGGACAGTTTTAACCTTTTGATTTTCGCCTGTAATCTCATATCCATTTTCTTATTTTTTATAACTGCTAATTCGCTCGTCATTTCTTGACACTTATAATAAGCTTCATCCCACTTCGCCTTGTCACGACTTAAGAAATAACATTTTCTGCCAAGAAGGACATGATCTTTTGGACAAATAAATTTCTTTTTCGGTTTTTTCGGCTTTTTCGATGTACTTTCTTTAATTTCCGTTTCGCCCGTGTCTACTATGTAAAAACCAGGTTGAGAATCATGTTGTTCGGTAGAGTTAATTTTATTGTTAGTCTGATTCTTACTATTTGTGTTGTTGATAAGCGAAATATTTGCTGCTTCAACTTTTGAATTTAGTACTCGAGTTTGACAAATATAGTAGTTCTTCTCGAAACATTTACTTGAACCCCATCTGAAAGAAGAACAATAATGAACAATTTTTGAAAAAACGAATATACCAATTTTTTTTTGTAAGTGTCATAATATATATGTTTTACATCTGTTGAAAAGAATATTTGTTCAGAAATTCAGCAATAAAGTACACGTGTTAGTTTCATAGAGGAAAGGTATGTAAAAATAATTTTGACAATCAAATCCTAGTATGTGATATAATAATAACAATAACATACAAATTATTTTAATTTAAAATTTTAAAATTAAATTATAAAACTTGTTCTTTTTTGCAAACGCGCATTTGCCCGTTGCAATAGTGTGGTTCCCGTAGCTGCAGACATTTGACATTTTGGTGTGTTTGTAGATGCTGGTTTTATCTTAAACTTTAGTTCTCTTGTGTAGATTTTGTGATTGTTCCTTTAGAGTTCCCCACACGAAATAGTTCAACGGTGCTATTTCCGTGATCTAACGGGCAATTGAATAGGTCCATATGTACCAATCTGTCTATAAGATTGTATTATTGCATTGAATTCTTGTTGGCGCTCCATCATCTTGAAAAATTATTCTTCTGCGAATGGAATATCCTCTAGAAGCAAATTTAGTTCATTTTAAAGAAAAAAATAACTACATTTCTGCACGTAAGTTAAAAAAATATGGTCCTTTTAAACGCGATTCAAATACGTTTGTACCCATTAGAATTAGACCAAAAATAATAATTAAAACTATTCATAGTGCCATTAATTGTATATAGCGCAACTAATCCATTTATAGTTTTTAGTAAAGGAGTTAGGTCGTCAATGTATAGTACTAATGTAGTAAATTTCAGATGCCAATCTTCGTCTTTAAGGCGTAAATTTTGAACTAGAACTTTAAGTTTATTTTATAGTAATGATAATTATTTCTTTTAAGGATACGTTGAAGTAGGATATATGAAGATGAAATGTATCAGTCGCAACTACAAAACTGGAGGTATGTTGATGGAGCACTTCTATGTTTGCGAAGACATTGATAGCGTTTTCGTTATTGAAGATTTTTGTCGATGCATACGTTTATTTCTTGGACATAAGTTCGTAAATTTTTATCTAGGTATATGAAGGCATCATAGTTAGGGTGACGGCGATAACGTTTGGGATAACATTTACCATACAAGAATACGGCTGCTCTTGAATTACCTCAACGTTCACAGTATATTAATAACATATCCAACTTTTGAGACAATTTCATTGTCTTACTACGATACATATTTCGTAACTTACGACAATGAATGCTTTCACAAATTATTATAAAAGTATTTGTTAAAATTGAAACATAAAATTTTATTCTATGATACGTAGCCTTTAAACAATTCTTTTTTAATATGCTTGTTAATTAGGCATTAACTTTTTATGAACACTACTACATATATAGTATATAAATATATGTGCAATCGAAAGTTTCCTCTGCAATAATTTACGTTGTCTTGACTTCTGGAACTAACCCGCAGCTTTCGGCGGATAGTGTTTGTAATAGTTCGTATGCGTTGTGTCCGAAGTATTTGTGTCTGTTGTTTGTAGGTTCATGAATGACAGCTGTTTAATAATGGTCCGATTTTGCGATGACTTTTGTATTATCAAAGTTTGTTGAGTGTCCTTTAGCTATTATGTTTTGTGCTAGGGATGATGTGTTTTTATATTTTTCTTTTCTATGTTGATGTGTCTGTTTGACGTATATAATATTCGTCACAAAAGTTATACGCTATTACGTATACTCTTGAATATGTGTGCGATTTCCCTGCCTATAAATGGTTTTTATATTGTACGAGAAGAACTACTTTCTGATGATGGCAGCTGTGTCTGCGGAAAGCTCAACGAGAAATTAGTCCATCTACTGACTCATCAAATATATACATAGTGTTATAATGTTTAAATATTAACAAGAAAATAATATTGAATAAACACTTTATTTTTATTTAAAAAAAGCTTTTGTTGCTTATCTTGACATTTTTATAATTTGGTCCAGTGAATGTTTGTAATTTTGTCATTGTACTAAAATAATTTGACATTTTAAGCATTTTTCCATATAAATAATCACATTATGTTAATTTAATTATTAGTAAAGTCAACTTATGAAAAAATTACATCAAATTGTCTTTTTGAATTTCTCTGCGTGCTCGATTTCAATCAATTCAATCAACAAAATAGTGTTCAATGCATTATCTACTTTTTATAAATATATTACTATAATGTTTTCGTTGTACTTTCCAAAATGAAGACGTACTGCAATATTTTAGTATTTTCAACAATTTGGTTGATATAACGAATTTATAATATTTCTGTACCACATAATTGTGCAAAACAATAATTTTATTTAAGATAAATTTTTGAAAAGAAGTAAAGTAGTATGCATAAATAAAGGTCGCCTATTTTGAAATGTAATTCTTTTATGGAGAAATAATGCAATATATTCAGTAAATGTTTTTTTAACCAAAATTGGCATCAATTGACTGAATTACATTAATTATATTAAAAGAATTGTGTGCGTGTGTTTAAACACGCAAAAAATTTAAATGAAGGTTGTCATAAAGTATCTTTGCAAAAACGGTCTATCGTCTTAAGAAATTCGTAATGATATGTCCTATGTATTAGGTGAGTTCGCCCTTTCGAGTAATTAAAAACTGGTGTCGAGTTTATTATGTATTAAATTTGGAAGAGAACTTTGTAAACATGTACCAGATGTAGCGAGATCAAAAATAATAGTGATAAATAAAGATGTTGATTTGGTCGATGCTGTGATACCTAATGATTGGATGATTACATAAAATTTATAGTAGAATCATGCTCTTGGTTTTTAAGAAGATTACTATTGAAAAAATTAGATCATGAATCGGTTCTTAAGTGGTTGCTCGTTCGAAAAAACACATTAGACAAATCACCTCTGGGGTTAATTTGGCGGTAATTAATAGATAGTCAGTTTTTGGAAAGATTTGTAGCAATGGTTAAAATTTGTTTCTAACATTTTGGTTGAGAACAAGAACAAAAGAAAATAGAATGATGACATAAAGGTTCAACGTTTTCACAAAAATTTGGATCATTTCTTCCACCAGCAAGATGGAGATAGTTTTTTTGGGATTTTAGAGAGGTTCTTTTTATTATTTACCAAGAACATAAAATCGCACTATTACAAGGATCTATTCGTTCCGATTGTTACTTAGCAAATGTTTACAATTTTTGATCCACTTCCTATATTCTAGATATTCTTTTTCCAGTGATTATTTTTGATCCCCTAGACTAAAACATATTATATAAGGAATTAATATATGTGATGATAAAAATGTGATCGCTGCTGTGAATAATTGAAAATCTTTTCCAAGGAAATGAAGAATATTTTTAGTTGGACAAATATTATAATAAAAACGATATAAGCCGAAAGTAGTACAAAAAATAAGATTATTCAGCCATTTATTAAATACTCTCCTAATTTGGTATTTCACATTAACAACCTGATATTAAGAAAAGTACCATATCGTTTACCATTTTATTGAATGTGCAAGATCTGTACCAACGTACAGAGATTGGTGACATTAAAAGTTTGTAATACTACTATATTTTAGGCAAAAAGCGATAGGCTCTAAATAATATATAATGAACAAACGTAAATGTCTGTTTACTTGTCATTTTTCTAGACCAGATAACACTTAAAAGGTGTTACCTTAACTTTTATTGTCGCCAAGCATTTTATTTTGAGTGAAGATTGCGACAGTGCTGCTAAACAAATATGCTTGAAAAATTGTAACATGAGCTTTAGTCTATTTAAGAAAAGAAAATTACTATAGGTGTCTACTATAATTTATTTACACTTTCGTGTAAATGAAATATTTTATTTACATGTTATGTATTGACAATAAGTTTTACTTGTTATAGGAATCTACGATATAAACTTGATACTAGGAATCAATAAAGAAACAATATCATCCTAAAATAGTGTTATTGGTATATAATTTTTATACATACTTGTAGTTGTTGTTCGGATTCAAAATAAGGCAGTGCCACTCCAAATTCTTGGAAACATTATTGTCAAACTGATTATAACGTATAAGTTTCCCATTATAAGCCCATTTCCAGTGACCTGACTTAAAATCAAATTGGCCACCCATCCATCGAGGTATATGAGCTACAATAAAAAAAACTATAATAAATACAGTTGGTACTTTTTGCTATTGTTTATAATGATTACGTTAATTAAATTATGGTTGGTAATTTCATTCTGTATAAAAGAATTGTTATGTATAACATGTTTTAACAAGCTTTTTATAAATTAATAGAGACTAGAATTTATTAAGTGGAATACTGCCAAGATGATAGTATTTTCGTCCTTGCGGAATGCAAAATGAACATCAGGAAGATGTTACAACATTTTGGCAAGAAATAGTGTTTCAAATTAAGACTCGTTCTAACAACCTAAACTATTTTGGCTATAGTGTGTTGTATTAGTAAGCGCTAGAACTAAAAATATAAATATCACCAGACACCGTCGTGAAACATCGCTAAGAAATGTTTTATGCACTTCTTATATATATATGAATAATTAATATAAATTTAAGTTAAGGATAAGCAAACATCTCTTAATTTATATGTACTTAAATTATTGTGTTATTGCAATTCTTATTTCTGTCTATTTCATTTATTAATATTATAATAATATTGAAATATTAAAATTAATATTAAATTTTTTTTTAATTCCTGCTAAATTTTGCTAAAATTGTAGTTTTATTATTTTATTACTATTTATGAGAATATACTCAATATAAATATTTTCATTTATATGAATCTAAAACGTATGTTAAATTCCATATACGAGGATGGTCCATAAGTACCTAGTTTAGTATTTGTTTGACAGCCATCAATAGTGAAAGTTTTCAGAAAATTTGTAAAAATGGAGAAAATTGGTCATCGTTACGTGATACAATACTTTTATTTGAAAGGCCTCAGCCCAACCGATATAAAAGCTGAACTGGATTCTTCTTTGGGTGAGTCTGCTCCTTCGTTTACAACAGTGAAATATTGAGGTGACGACTCCAGAAACGGTGAAGAAAATTCACAAAGCGGTACTGGATGCTCGTCGACTGAAAGCGCGCGACCTAGCAGACATATTTCAAAAAGTACGGTACATCGCATATTATCGCACACTCGAGCAAAAACAGTGTCGTGAAGATGTTCCAATTTAGTGTTTAGCGAAGTTTTACAGCAACGAAGCAGAATTTTTGCGCCGTTTCATAACCATGGATGAAGCATGGGTCAACACTTTACGCACGAGACAAAAGAACAATCAACACTTTGGACTCAAAAGGGAGAACCGGCTGCAAAGAAGACGAAAACCGTTTCATCTGCGAGCAAGGTCATGGCATCGGTTTGAGCAAAGAAATCAAGTAAAAACGACCGCATTTGGCTAAAAAGAAAGTGTCGTTTCATAAAGGCAATGCACCAGCTCACAAATCCGTTATTGTAATGGCAAAAATTAATGAATTAAAGTTTGAATTGCTACCTCATGCACCCTATTCGCCAGATTTAACCCCCTCGGATTATTTCTGTTCCCAAACTTAAAAAAATGGCTCAGTGGTCAAAGAGCAAGACAGTTCTTATTATAATATAGAAAGGGTATCGAACTTATTGAACATCGCTGGGAGAAATGAATAGAGCTGAGAGGAGATTATGTTGAAAAATAAATATATTTCTTTCCAAAATTTTTGTGTTTTCTTTGTTGGGTCGGGTACTTCTGGGACCAGCCTCGTATTACATTACGTACATATTAATTAAGAGCACTATTAAGGGTTGTAGCATTATTTTGAATAAACACTTTATACTAAGACATAAAAACTAATTAATAACATCGAATAGAAGGAACGACGAAAATTATCAATTCATTACCAATATTTCCACCATGTTCAAGTTACGAAAATTCATTTATTACTAAGTAGAGAAGGAAGTAACTGAGATGCTTAAAATAATTTTATTTTTTAACATCATTTGAAATAGGTGTATAATAAGCCAATGCGTAGGTATATTTAGTATATTGCCAACGAGAGACTTCCATGTTTTTGGAAAGAAATATTTTTCTTATCCTGGTTATACGTTGTTGTAGAGTTAGTGGGGCTTTTAATATGAGCTGAACTATGTGAATAGTAATAGGTCTTTCTGAACATTTCCAAAAATTTGTCTCTCTGTTTTCTCAAAATCCGTACTCGCCATTTTTTTTTCGTGTTTTTTCATAATTTTCGACAAAGAATTTGACAGTTACTTCTGTATTTCTAAAAATTAATTGTTCAAATATGCTTCCCTTATTGTTTATTTTTTCGACTGTTTCAAATACTTTTAGCCATTACTTTGAACAAATGTCGGGATATCGAGATTGCAGAGAAAAAGGAAGGAGAAAATAAGGACGAATAATCTGCATATGAGGTGGTTATTCAGAGAATAGGGAAGAGGAATTTAAAGTGGTTTTGACACCTACTACGTATGGAGGATACAAAATGGCCGCAACGCGTTTTTTGTTTGGCACTCTTCAGGCAAGAATAACAGAAAACGGCCACGTAAATAGTGGAAAGATGGTGAACAGCATTGCCTTCTGGATAGAAATTTGGGAGAAGGAATGGCAAACAATCAAAAACAATAGGGACTGGGAATAGGCAAACAATTTCATGTTTTTTAAGTAGCTACTGACATTTTTTCAAAAGCTTATAAAGATATATTTAAAATAAACCTATTTATATCAAACTAAATTACAAATAACTTGTTTGTATACAGAGTGCATTAGGTATAATATAAATATTTAGGTAAAAATATATTATATATACGAGGGTTGTTTGACAAGTAGTGAGAATGGAAAAGAAAAACGAATTTTTTAAATACAAAATAATTTTTATTTTTCAATATATTCTCCTAAAAGAGCAATACATTTATTCTAACGGTGCTCCAATGCCCTTTTGGCATCTTTAAAATGCGATTCCGGAAGGCTTGCAAAATACTCATTTACGAAGATGATAAGCTCGTCGTTAGACGAAAATTTCTTTCCACCTAGTGCCGTTTTCAATTTTGGAAAAAGGTGGAAGTCGGAAGGGGCTAGATCCGGCGAATAAGACGCATGCGGTACTAATTGGAAATGCAACTCGTGGATTTTGGACATCGCAACTGTGCTGGTATGTGAGGGAGCGTTGTCTTGGTGAAACAGAATCTTTTTCTTTGCCATTCCTGGCCGTTTAGCACGAATCTCAACATTTAATTTTTGTAGAAGTTCTGCATAATATTGTCCGTTTATTGTGGTACCTTTCTGAAGGTAATCATTGAGCAAAATGCCCTTTGAATCACAAGAAATTGATGCCATCACCTTGTTTGCCGATAAAGTGGTTTTCGCTTTCTTTTAAGGTGCAGAACCACGTTCTAACCATTGTTTCGACTGTTGTTTAGTTTCGGGTGTACTGTAGTATATCCAAGTTTCATCGCAAGTAACAAATCGCCTACAACAATCAACCAGATTCCGCTTATAAAGGTCCAAACACGCATTGGAAATGCGCAAACGAGTGAACTTTTGATCAGTCGTAAGCAATCGCGGCACCCATCTTGCCGAAAGCTTGGAAAGGCCCAATTCTTTCATTAAAATGTGGTGTACGCGTTCTGTTGAAATGTTTACCATGTCTGCTATCTCTCTCACTTTGAGTCGTCGATCTTGCGGAAAAGTATTGTGGATTTTTATAATATAATCATTTCCTTAGAAGTCACGATTTTGGGTGCTCCAGAGCGCGCTACATCAACACAGCTTGTTCTACCACGTTGAAATTCATTTACCCATCTACTTATTGTGGCGGATGATGGAGCAGATTCACCTAATGTTTTCCGTAACTCATCTTTTATTTCGGTAGCTTTCATACCCTTAATTACGAAGTATTTAATCACTGCACGATACTCTGCTTTTTCCATTTTAACAAAACGCCGTGTTGCTTCTTCTTCACTCGGCTATCAAAAATAAACTAATCAACCGATTTATCTAAATATCGGAACGTAAACATATAAATAGGCAACCTAAATTACAGAGCATTTGTTTTATTAATTAGAGCGCCACCTATGTGTCTTTCTCACTACTTGTCAAACTATCCTCGTACTAATGGTATTGAAAAACCTGGAAAAATAATTAGCTTTAGGAAATAGAAGTTTGCATTAATACATTACTTTTTGGCGAGTGTTAAGTAAGCCGTTTTAGAATTGAGAGGTCTATAAAAAAATAAATATTTTTTAGTTAGTGAAAATTTAACACTACTTAGAAATGAAGTGTGCTCAACTCAATTTCATGTGGAGCTTAAATTCCATCCTTTGTGAGTGTAATAAAAGTATCATATAAAAGTATCAAATGATACATTCGTGTTGTCGATATTTGCTCTAAATACAAGGCAAATTCTAACCATCTGAGAATTAAGTAATTTAGTTACATATTTTTGCCACATTCTCTCCATTACCACATAATTACAACATATGAGTGCAATCATTAAATCATTCATATACAATTTAAAAAGTAATGGTTTTAGCACCGTTCCTTGCGGAGCACCACAATTCGTATATACTGGTTCAGATATTGTTTCTCCATACTTAATTATCTGGTAACGATCATTTAAATATGAATTCAACCAATCCTTAGCTCTATCCCTAATACCTATATTTTTTAATTTTTTTAATAGCAGTTGCCTATTAATAATCTCGAAAGTTGTAGTAAAATTCAAGAAAACGTATATTTACTAATACTTTTTAAAATTTTTAATAATAATTAATTCCGTTAAATCTAGTTATGTATTTTACACAATATATTTTAAGTAATATAATAAATATGCCAACTACACGCGCAGTTTATGCCAGCCGAAAGATGTAAGAGCACGTCTATGAAGTATCATGAAGTGTGATTAAAAACTTGATATCAAAATGATGCATTATAGAAAAGCGAGTTTTAGCAAATTCGCCTTCATAATTTCGCAGTTAATCTTGTAACTCTTATATTAGTTAAGAATGTGTGTGAGTATGATTACATGTTTTTTGGATCAGGCTTTGAAGAAATAGATTCAGTTCAACAATATACAGATTGTCACAAAAGTGTTCGTACACTTCGTGGATGTTGAATATCATCAGATGTGAACATTCGGCTATGACAAAGCAGATTTACTTCCATTTGATGTTAGAAAACTCTAAAAACTTCTAATAATATCGAATGTCACAAAACTTTTTGTACACTGCATTTTTATAAGATATATCTCAATTGTAAGCCATAAATTTAGAACTAATTCGGTAAATCCTCTTCATAGTATCATGTTTTTGTGAAAATATGTATTTGATACTTCTGCAAAGATGAGTTGTTAAAGTAAACACATGTCTGGTAAATGTGCGAGTTAACAACACTACAAAGAAAGAAAAACCCCTAGTTAAAATAGCCAAATTTATCGAAAAGCGCGTTCTCCAGTACAGATCGAAAAATATTCGAAATATCCTGAACTGTTGAAATTGTACCGAGAAATAGGCGTCCATAGATTCTAAATAAGCAATAACAATGAGTTAAAATTTTATGAATAAGTGCACTAAGGATAACCGTACAAATGGAATTTGATACTGGAAAGAAAGTACATTAAGAAAACATAAAGAGAATTTCAAGAAAAACTGATTATAGCGGAAAAGCATAACGTACAAATCTTTGATAAAGCGTCGTTACTAGTTACATATTTACTGTAAAGCGTAGAGCATGTAGGTAAGTATTAACGCCACTAATGAAAGGTTTTTGACGTGGTACTCTTTAGAGTCTTTTAATGTTGTTAAATGGAAGTAAATATGCTTTATCATAGCTGGATGTTTACATTTGATGATATTCACATTTGCGGCGTGTACGAACACTTTTGTGACTAACTATATGTAAATAAATGAAATTAAAATAGCGACATTCAAACAATGGAAAATATTGGATAAAGATATTTTACCCAACAAAGTGTGTTAATGACACTAGTGGTTTGTTATAGTATGGTTAGTCTATCCGTCCATTTACAAAAAAGAAATTGGTTCTATAAAGTTAACAGTTTCATTTTTAGACCCAGTGTTTATTCTGACGACTTTGATGAATGAAGGACGCGAACGCCGAGTCGTTGTTCTATTTGTAATTTGGCGGAAGTTTTCCAGACACTGAATGAACTGCGAACTTTGACAAATGTATTTGTTCTAGACATATATGTACATATGTGCTTACATGTGTGCAATGTGAATAAATTACCCGTAAAAAAAGCAAATGCAAATATGCTTATGTGTACTACTACTTATCGCTAAAGTTCCATTCGCTACGCGAACTTCAAATAAATTTTCACTACTACGTTATTAAAACGTTGTTTAAATACAAAAGTAAAACAAGAAATTTTAAATAACTACTTTTTCAACAATAAATGCATTGTAATGTATCCTACATATTATTGTAAAAAAAGTTACGAGCTGTTCAAAATAACCGAAATAATCTGTACCCTAGTAATATATTTTTTTATTTATTATCAGAACATACTTCGCAGAACAATTAGCGAGCAGGGCCTTTTCTTGAGATCCTAGGTTATGCGAAATAAATGGAACTTGTAAATATCTTACTAGTTCATTTTTATATTCCAAATAGTTTAGAGTGATATTCATGTGTAATTAATAACTTAAATAATCATGTAAGTATCGATAATGATAAAATTCCATCACTAGTTCATTAAAATTTTATAAATTATCTTACAAAGGGTACTAGGAAAGTTTTGCAATATGACGCAACTATGAATCGTAGGAAGCTGCTTGTTGCTGCATGTTAAGATATATTCATACGTGCATAGTAGCCGTCGCGCCATGTCGATTGGTTATTCATTAGCAGTGAGAGTGCAAAGTACTTGCGATGGCATCGTGGTCACGAAATGAAATAGTGGTATAGAGAATTCCAAAGGGGAAATGTAACTGTGGAGGATGCTGAGAGGCCGGGAAGGCCATGAACGTCAGTTACGGAGGAAAACGTTACTACTGTGAGGAAAATGCTTGGCGATGACAGGCGAGTGACCTACCAACAGATAGAGGATACTTCAGGCCTAAATGCACCGGCAATTCGTTCGATTCTGCATGATCATTTGCACGTGAAGAAACTTTGTTCTCTCTAGATGCAGCACCGACTGACTGAAGAGCAGATGACATGACGTGTGACTTGGTGCCAGGAGATGCTAAAAGAGTTTAATAAGGCACAATCTCGGTATGTGAACAACAGCGGACAGGTGACGAAACTTGGCTGGACTATTACGACGTGCCGACCAAAGCTCAAAACAAAGTTTGGGTCTTATATGATGAGCACACACCCGTAGTTGTCAGAAAATCCCGATCCCCGTTTTGGACACACAGAAGACAGTTACAGCTAAGCGGTATACTGAGCAATGCCTGCCTAAAGTCATTAGATCTATGAAGAACCTGCGGCCAAAGTCAAAAATTTACACTTGGTTCCTCCGTTACCATAAAGCTCCAGCTTACCGCGCCAAAGCCTGCACCGAATATTTGACCTCGACAGGATCGAAACTTCTCGAGCACCCTCCCTACAGTCCAGATCTTGCTCCCTGTGACTTTGCACTGTTCCCGCATGTGAAAATGAAGCTAAAAGGGAGGCGGTTTTCCAGTGATGAGGACATTCTGCGGGCTTGGAACAATGAGTATGCTTTACTCACTAGTGAAACTTGGCAGAACTGGTTTAAAGATTGGTTTCGAAGGATAGAGAGGTGTATTGAGTGTAGAGGAAATTACTTTGAAAAAATTAAATAAACAAAGCTGTATTGCAAAACTTTCCTAGTACCCTTTGTATATATATATTGTATATATATATGTATATATACAATATATATATATATATATATATATATATATATATATATTTCAGTTCATTTTTTAATTTTTTAGTTGAAAGACGTATTTTTCTCAAGTCCTAAAATATGTTGTAGTAATAATAATAAACAAGAGCTTTGGAAGTGAGAAGTATTAACAGTAGTATCGATTGTGATGACGAGTTTTTCAGTCACATATATACATACAATCTATAGAGGTAAGTCGAGTAAAAAACAGTCGTAAAAACAACAACAATATTTAGAAAATTTCTCAATTAACAATAGAAGACCTCATAGGCTAACCAATACCAGTCATCCGATTAATGCAATCGTAACTATGATAGATGACAATCACTTTCAAATGAGCTCACAAAATATCACAAAATTTGCAGTAAATACAATTTTCTGATGGATAATAAAACCGTACAATAGCAGCCGCGTACTGAAACCCAAATAAGTATACAGTGAGTTCATTAATGATTGAGATGGAACCTTATGCAACCAAACATACACTATTGGTAGCCTTACATTCAAAATTCCCTAGACCCTAGAAATCTATAGTTTTAAAAAAAATTATCCAACACACTTAATATGAAATTAAATTCAACTTACCGCTCTAACCACCAAAAATTTACCAATACTTCTGAAAATTACTGATAATTGATAACACGTAAATGTCAAACAATTTAGTAGGGTTATAAAGAGAGATCTGTCACGATCTAGTTACAAGGATATTTCATACCAACTGTAATCTTTGTTGTTGTATACTTGGTTGCATAATCTGTCTCAATCTTTACTGAACACATTGTATATGTATGTGTTGATTGAAAAATTTCCCGGCATTAGACTGAGAAGTACGAGAGAATGTACGCCATAATAATAATAATAAAATAATAATTATTATGACAGAAAAATGATGTATAGCATACATTAACGTTTTGCTAGAAATGCTAGAAACCATCTACATTCTAATACTGCCTGGCAACACTTTAAAAACTTGATATACCTATTATAAAAGGATATATTATTTGCATTCTTACTGGTCATATGATATTTGGGTAGTAATACTTTTTTGAATCTGTTATTATAATTATTGAAAGTTCTATGATAAGAAAATTTTCTCTTATTCTTAAACATAGAGCAGCAAAATTCCAAAATATATGCAGATGCAAAAGAAAGAACTTTCAAATACCTAAATCTTGCATATAAGAATCCAAATTTTGCCTACTAGAAACCAAACCTCCATCTCTCAGAAAAATAGTAGACAATTAACCACTTGCGTTGGCAACTAATTCACAGATACGCATTCCAAAACGCTTCACTCTAATTCAATTGAAACTCAGTAGTCTTACATAAATAATGATACACAAATATGAATACTAATTTTGGTATTTTTTGTAAGTACTTTCGCTGCGTTTTTTCTGCTTTGCACATACTCTACACCCTCTTTGTGGATTTTTTACCGTTTTTGGGTAGAATATTCTTCGGAAAATGCCTCCACTTCGTTGCTTGTAAACATTGCGGTGTATTAAAAGAAGACATCCTATCACTGACGTATAGGAAAATGTATTGCGAACTGTAAGAGTCTCGATATACATACGTACATTTGTATGAGATACTCTATCGAGACACGGTGCAGTCAGAAATTATGCTTCAACAAATGATCTCGATCGACATGCTGCGAACGTCAATTTTATTTCTGCGACGACTGCCTACCAACGTGTCCAATACATCGTTAGTGACTTCGTAACAAAAACATTTCGACATGCGTGGCAGATCTTTCCTGTGTAAGTGGTTAAATTTTGATGTTTTACAGAAATTTTTAAAAAGTGGAAATATAACGTCAGTGACATGTACGAAATTAAAACTTTGCCAATAAGCTGATAGGTAAATTTTAATGGAGACTGTGTTGATTGGATTAATCAAAACAGTTAAATAAAACTCCTTGCTTCATCAATGTTCGTATTTTGTAAAAGTTTCGATAACGAAGTTGTTATCATCAGCAGATAATTAATCACAATGTCGCACCTGGATCCGTGGTAAAACTCACACAAAATAATTACGCGCAATCACCAAACACACACTAAATTATTTCACACAATTTAATATCTTTCTTAATGACCGACCGTGTAATTTACGGTAATTGTTTATATTTTATACACGGTTTAATATGCGATTACACTATGATTATTTTCTAACACTACGAACATTGATGTGGTAAGGGGTTTTCTTTACCTTTTCTGATCAAATCAATTAATCACGGTCCCCATTAAAATGTACCTTTGAATAATGTTGAAATGAAGAGTGGTGTAATTTTTATAGGAAAATCAGTGAAATCACAGACCATAGATTTGCAATCACCTTCTTCTGCCGAGGAGGTAATTGCACGCAGTGAAACGTCAATTAAGAATTTAGAAGTAGCTTCAAGAAAGTTCATTAGAGAGGCTTGTAAAATCCAAACTAAGGAGAATTCAGAGCGACACAAACAAATGTCGGTTAATTATGAGTGGAACGTTATTAAAAGTCTGGTCGAAAGACTGCTTTTACTTAAAGGCAGATAAAGGAAATAAGTTAGTAATTTTGGACAAAATAGATTACTTTCGATGAGTGAAAATCTTAATTTCAAAAGGTCCATACCTTGAATTTAAGAAAAATCCGTTACCAAGAATGATTTAGGACACTAAAAACACGTTAAAGAATGTCCAAGGTTAAAAACTTCTAAAAAGAATTATAAATTAAGTGTTAGTTATCCGATGATCCCGAGAATGTATTGTTTACCTAAAATACACCAACCAGGTAACTATATGAGACCAATTGCTTAAGAGATTAACTATGACTAACTTAACTATAACAAAAGTTTGTCTGATAAACTTGAAAGTTGAAAACATTAATGTAAAGGCTCTTTATTTACTTCTTTGATTAATAAGTTGATATAATTTGAAAATATAAGTAATTAATCCATTTTTTTGTGTATTACACTATGATTTAGAGTTATTCCGATAATTCGATGAAAACTGCAAAAAGAACAGTGCATTAAAAACAAAAGCAAAAAGACATAAAATACTAAAAAAATAATTATATGGATATTTAGGGGTATAGAGCACTGGAAGAGAACATAAAAACACAAATGAAGGGATAATAAAAACAATTAAATTGTAGGATAGCATGAGCGAAAGAAAAAGAAATCAAGTCACTATAACCAGGATGAAAGTATTTAAGACTGTGTACAGATCGACACTAATTTATATGTATATGTACATATTTCTGCGAAAGTTGAATAAAAGTCTGCACAATGAGAAGCAGAAGTTACAGAAATGCTCTAGAAGCTATAGAAATGAAGAATTTACGAGAAGTTAAATCTATTACTAGAAGATATAAAACAACGAGTGAGCGTGGAAGGAAAAAAATATTTGTTTTATTGAAGCAGAAAACTGTATTTTAAATACCTTCATGCAGTTTAAAGTTAAACATCAATTGTAGTTTTAGTTAGTACAATGGCGCAAAAATAATATGTACAGTCTCAGACTGTACATATTAAATCTCTCTCTTAAAAATATGTAAGTATACTAACTTAATACAGGTAACGTGTAAACTTCATGCGTTACATCTTGTAGCAAAAATTATGCGGGTAGCCGTTTATATTTTGAGAACTGGCAACATTGTTAGTGTTGCTTCCGATCTGATGATTGCATCGTGAAGTTTGTCATTTTTGACAATATATTTACCTTGACAGTTTTATTATCCTGTCATTATTTCTATTGTTGACAGTAACTTTTTTATGTCAGCGAAAAAATGGAATTAACTCACAAACATTTTTATAACCTTCGGTGTGGATTATCTCAACAAGAATGTATCGACGAACTGAATTCTTTATGGTGATGAAGCACCATCGAAAAGTACAGTATATCGTTGGTATAGTGATTTCAAACTTGGACGGCGTTCTTTGGACGATGAATTTCGTGCAGGTCGTCCCACAAATGTTGTTGTGTCGGAAAACATTAATGTAGTGTCTGAATTGATAATGAAAGACCGTCATGTGGCCTACCGGGAGATTGAGGCATCTCTAGGTATTAGTAACATCAGCATACATAAGATCCTGCATGGACATTTAGCCGTTAAGAAGCTATGTTCACGTTGGGTACCACATAATTTGACAATGTTGATTGGTGCCAAGAAATGCACAAAAAATACAATGGCGGTGCGTTAAAGAACATTATAAAGTCGTCACAGGTGATGAATTTTAGATTTATACGTATGAGCCCGATAATAAACAGCAGTCGACTGTGTGGGTATTCCAAGATGAGCGGAAACCAACAAAAGTTGTTCGCGCTCGAAGCACATCAAAACAAATGGTCGCCTGCTTTTCCGGAAAAACTGGTCACGTTGCAACCGTGCCTTTAGCGAGTTGTAGAACGGTCAATTCCGAATGGTACACAACTATTTGCTTGCCAAAAGTTCTTGAAGAAATAAGGAAAATAAACCGAAAACGACAGATTATTCTCCATGATGACAATGCGAGCTCTCAAAGGTTGGTCCAAATAATTGAATATTCGACTGGGCAAAACATTGAATCGATGAGCCATCCGCCGTACAGCTCTGATCTAGCACCCTGTGATTTCTTTTTGTTCCCACACGTGGAGAATGAACTTCGTGATCAACGGTTTTCTACGCCGGAAGAAGCAGTTGAGGCATTCAAAACTCATATTTTGGAGATACCGCCTTCACAGCGGCAGCAATACTTTTCGGAATGATTTAAACGAATGCAAAAATGCATTGAGTTTTAAGGAAAATATGTTGAAAAGTAATGAAACTATTTTCGATAATAAAAAAATTTGTTTGTTTGCTATTCCCGAAATATAAACGGCTACTCTCGTATTAGAAACTGTTGTCCAGAGGCAAACAATTTAATTGCTTTACAAAACTGTTTATCTTAATCTACTATACGGCAGTATCCTGGTAGCATTTTTCAACACCACAGCCAACTCTAAACATTTTCAAGAAACAAAAGTTTAATTTTACAATTTAATCCTATTAGAGAAAATCAGAAAAATATCGAAGTATGCATTTACAGACTTCACATAGTTCACAATTACAAATGACTACCTGAGGCAATAGGTAAGTTAGAAAATCGTTCATTGTTGTTAGAGAAAACCCTGTCAATACTGTCTTAAGTCTTAAGTGACGAAATAAAATAATCTACTTGTAGAAAAGTAAAAGTATTTCAAATAAAGATTCACATTTTATAAGATTAAGAGAAATATTTATGAATAATCATTGCCTCCCTCTCTCGTCCAACATAAAAATGTATTGAACGACGAAGCGAGAACGCGTCTATCTCGCATGTCAGCAACAAAGTTTCAGAGCGTATATAGAAATATTTGTTATTATTATTTATTATTTTATTATTTATTTATTTGCCCAACAGGATACATAACAATCTAATTACAAGGCAAAGGTAGTAGTAATAATAATAATAATAATAATAATAATAATAATAATAATAATAATAAGCGTTTAAAAAAAAGAAGCGTGTTTGATTAAATGCAATTGTACAAAAAAAATGTAATGACAGCGATAGTGCTTTTTTAGATTCCTCGCCTCACTATTATTCCTTGAACGTATGAATGGGGTTATTTGTGCTTTTTCGCTGCGGAAATAATATGACGCTACCTACGAGGGAGCGTTTTTATATTCGCGGAATGGGGGACAAGGGGTGGAAATAAAAAAACCAAATTATTTTTCTTTTTCAATATATTCACCTGCAAGACGGATACATTTTTCGCATCTTTCAATTAATTTATTTATACCCTCATAAAAAAATGATTTCTCTTTATCTGCAAAATACGCCGAAACTGCCTCCTTGACTTCAACATCGGCAGTAAATTTTTTACCCCGCAGCTTTTTTTTCATTTTCGGAAACAGGTAATAATCACTCGGGGCCAGATCTGGGCTGTAGGGTGGGTGATTCACAATTTCGAAGCCCACCTTATGCAGGGCAGCTAACGCAACGCGGCTCTTGCGGACGGGCGCGTTGTCGTGCAAAAGTAGAACACCTTTTGTCAATTTTCCCCGTCTTTTCTCTTTAATGGCTTCTTTTAGTCGCTCTAATATTGAAGCGTAATATTCTCCGGTTATAGAAACACCTTTATCTTTATAATCAATCAACAATATTCCTTCCGAGTCCCAAAATACCGTTGCCATGAGTTTCCCAGCTGATTGTGACACTTTAAATTTCTTGGGAGGTGCTGTGCCCTTTTTATGCCACTGCATGGAGTCTTGTTTGGACTCAGGTTCATAATGATGAACCCAAGTTTCGTCTCCAGTAACAATTCCACTCAATACACCATCCTTGTCTTCATTACAGAGGTCCAAAAATGCACGCGAACACTCTACGCGCTGTTGTTTTTGCGGCTGCGTGAGCATTCTCGGCACCCATCTTGCGCTGACCTTAGACATGCCGAGATGATCGTGTAGGATTTTAAAAATTGTTGTATCGGATACTCCAACCATTTCTGCGAGTTGTTTCTTCTTTAGTCGAGCATCTTCGAGTACAATTTGTTCAACTTTTTGGATA
Source organism: Dermolepida albohirtum (assembly GCA_031893035.1). Classification (NCBI taxonomy): domain Eukaryota; kingdom Metazoa; phylum Arthropoda; class Insecta; order Coleoptera; family Scarabaeidae; genus Dermolepida; species Dermolepida albohirtum. Next base: position 87,702 of record JAVIWB010003879.1, on the reverse strand, counting down.
AGTGTTGGCGTGTTCACCTCAATGCTAGTGCCCGGCCTCGGGTCGTCTTCAAGGGATTCCCTTCCTTGTTTAAATAAACTATGCCACTTGTACACCATGGTTTTTCCTGGACAAGAGTCGCCGTAAACCAATGACATCTCATTCATTATGGTCGCGACTGATTTTCCTTGCCTGGTAAGGAACTTTATAACGGCACGATATTCGATTTTTTCCATATTTCACTTTTCACTCCTGATTATGTTACTTGGTTGACGATAGCTCAAAGACTAACTGTCTAATAACAATCAAACTTCGTATTTATACTAATCATGAGGCCACGCCCCCAATGCGCCTACTCACCCCTCTACAACCCGCTCATTCCGCGAATATAAAAGCGCTCCCTCGTATATACGCGATTCAGATGTTCATTAGTTATTTGACTTATTTAAACAGTTATTTGCTCAATAGTACACTGAAATACACAATTATTCTACGAGATTTAAACCAAAGTTTCAATTATTACATATAACTTGCTACCTATTATTTACTACGATGCGGACAGCTGTAGCGCACTGCTTGATTTGCTGGCTCTGTTCATAAATAGTTATTTTTTAAATATCTAGTTATGTCGATAGTTTATGGTGAAACCTTTGTACATATGTATATGTACGTCAAATCAATTATTTCTTTAACAATATTTTTGGCAAGGTTTCTTTAATTAATAGAAAGCGCAATTAAAGTTCTTTTATATGTGTCCTTGTAAACTAGTCTTGACACTTTTATGTTCGTGAAATATTATTTATTACTGGAAACCATATTTAGTATATACTTACAATTAGTGTCACGATATAACCTCTTCTCTGCTTTACATCATCTATATTTACTTTTACTTTAAAAGAATTCGTGATAAAAAATAATTGCAAACAAATATACTTATACAAAAAGCTTTATGTAGAGCCATTTGTGATTACGTCCTTTTAAGATTCTTTACTATAAACATAAACTAATAATATTTCCAATTAAGAAATGAATTTAACAGATGAAGAGAAAATTCGTTAAAAAAATCTCACGCTAAATTAATCTATGAGGTCTCTAACATGCATGAATAATTAAATCTTGAAGGTCTATTTCAAAATAACGTCAAACGTATTTACGCGTCTACGCAATAGAAAACAAACAATTTCTAATTATAGGCACCACGCAAATTAGCAAATTAAACGTGCTTCATAAATTTGTTTTTATTGTACGAAGTGTAGTGCGTAAAATACTTAGGTAACTTAGGTGACTATGAAATTTGTATCCACTGCCTTAAAAACATTTTGCCTCAGCCGTATTTCATAGCTCACCAGTTGAACGACTTGTATTTCATTCAGAAATTTGCCAACAGCTACAATTTTCAGTAAATAACTTTATTAGATTTGCATTAAGATAAAATATAACGCTTTATTATGCATACACATGCATAAAAGAAAATCATTACTTTCAAGTATGAAGAATATGTAAAAAATAATTACACGACGTATGCATGTGTATGAAGGTATTTACGTTGATTATCTCGTAGATGTATATTACGAGTATAAGTAAAAGTAATGCTCTTGATGATCTTTAATTTACAAATGCCAAGATTTCGCTACATTTTAACACTCGAGAAAATGAATTGCTGGCTTTATATGTATGTAAGTTATAAAAGTGTTCGTATACGTGGCAATTTGTAAGAAACTATTACATAGCGAAAAATAATTATAGCAAGAATATTATTATATATATGTGCATATACAAACGTTATTTTACCAAATCTTAGTTTCATATTGTATGAATACGAGGCGTGTTTTTAAGCAAGGGCCGTTTGAAAATAAAAACCAAACGAAAGAAAATTTTGAAAAACCAAATTTTTTTTCGGATTGTATATACACTTCTCTATTTTTCAACATAGCTGCCAAGTTTGTTTAAACACTTATATAACTTCCCGTCTTCGTCATTGTTGTAATGGTTGCTGCCGACATGATGTTGGAGATAGCGGAAAGGATAGAAATCGTTCGGCGCAAGGTCGGTGCTGTAGGGACTGGTCCAAATCTTCAAAGCCCAAAAAGTCTACTAAAACTCGGATTTGAGCTGCGGTGTGAGGCCTTGCATTGTCACGGAGTAACAAAATTCCATCTGTCAGCATGCTGTGTCTTTTGTTATGAATCGCTCTGGGTAGCTTTCACAGAGTATGGCTACCGTGTTTAGGGTGGTTCTGCGTTGCATGAAGTCGACTAACAAAACACCACTGACCGTACCGCCCACGGAGGTACGGTCAGTGATATTCGATAATCTTGAGCATTTTAAAGACACAGAACAGACTGTACAGGTTACCTACACAGCTGCAAGTGCGCACAGTTGTTCCCAAGGAATGCAGGGACACGACGCAAGCACTCGTTGCGGCGTGCACACTATCTATTAGTGTATACAACAGAATGGCCCGTACTGAACAAAACATTTTGGGCAGCAAAAGTACTATTACAACACTTAATATTGGGTTTCTAAAGAAAATTTAATTATTCTTTATCTGAGTTTATAGGCAATAAGTTCTACATTTAATAATTGTAATGGGCCATAAAAAGTCAGAAACAACAAAATATGAAAGATAAATAGCAATAAGCTGGCTTCTCGAAGGCAAATCGTATAGAGATTGTTACATTTTCTTTGCTTAACGGATTATCATTACTGGGGTGAGAGGTATGATAATATTAATTACTTTATGTAAAATATGCTCTTTGTAGTTAATAATTTGTTCGTTTTGTTAATCTTGGTTCTATTCAACGTTTTCAGCTTAATCGTGCTTGTCTAATACCTTTGCTAGTATGTTATCTTCTTATATCTATTGGTTCTAGTATTGTTATCTTTATTATGCTTTTTTGCACCTCCATATATATTATATAATCTAGAATTAACTGTTTACTATGAGGAATTAAATACTTATTGGTCATACTTTGTAGATTAAAAGCTTTCTTTAAATCCCATTGTTTCTTCCGCTTAATTACTCTTGTAAATGCATTTTCATTTATAGATTTTTAATAAATATTTGTATTACTTAACATAAGTTATAATCACGTCGTTATTTCTGGTATTTATATATACTCAATGACATTAGAAGTGTTACACCTAGAAGGAATAGTTTCCTGGACGTGATTTTTTGGTAATGTGATAAGCTTAAGTCAAGAATGAAACGATCAGATTTCCAAGAAATTTTATTAACATTAATTTGAAAAAAAATCAATAATGTGTTTGGCGACCCCGTAGCTGCAGACACTCCTGTACACGTCTAGGCATCGACAAAATAAGATGGTCGATGTCTGCTTGTGGCACCTCGTTCCAAGCAACTTGAACTTGGTGGATTAACTGTGCCAGAGTTTGTGGAGGATGGTTCAAATTGGTCAGTCTTCTCCCCATTATGTCCAACACATGTTCGATGGGATTTAAATCCGATGAACGGGGTGGCCACGGCAAAACATTAACGCCAGCTTCTCGTAGAAAGTCCATAGTACGACGAGCAATATGTGGACGTGCGTTGTCTTGCTGAAAAAGGACGTGTGGACGGCCATCTAGATAAGGCAATAAAGTGGTTTGTAGGACGTCATAAACATAACGCGCAGCTGTCATACTGCCCCGAATAAACAGAAGAGGTGATCGGCTTCCATATGCAATAGCCCCCCAAACCATTTCTCCAACAGTCCTGTGCACATGCCTCTCAACAGCAAATCCAATATCACGTCGCTCTCCACGACGGCGTCTTACCCTCTGACGGCCATCATGCATGCCTAGGCAGAATCGCGATTCGTCGCTGAATACGACATTATGCCATTCTGCTTCCCAATGCTGCCGTTCTCTGCACCAGTCCAAACGTTGACGACGATGTTCTGCAGTCAAAGGAAGGACTAATCGTGGACGGTATGAAGCAAGTCCAAAAGCTCGAATGCGGCGATATAATGTTCGCATACTGACAATGCGACCTTCTACACCAAACCATTGGTCGCAGAGTAGGCGCGTAGTAGCAAAACGGTCTCGCAGAGCTAGTAGTCTGAAGTGCCTGTCTTGACGCTCTGCGGTACGCCTCGGTTGATCTGTTGGTCTGTTTCGTGTTCCTCTACCTTCTTCTGTCCACACCCTACACACACGCATTACCGTCATTGCAGTGGAACCAACACGGCGGGCAATTTCGCGGTAGGCCAAACCGACTGGGGAGAAGACTGACCAATTTCAACCATACTCCACAAACTCTGGCACAGTTAATCCACCAAGTTCAAGTTGCTTGGAACGAGGTGCCACAAGCAGACATCGACCATCTTATTTTGTCGATGCCTAGACGTGTACAGGAGTGTCTATAGCTACGGGGTCGCCAAACACATTATTGATTTTTTTTCAAATTAATGTTAATAAAATTTCTTGGAAATCTGATCGTTTCATTCTTGACTTAAGCTTATCACATTACCAAAAAATCACGTCCAGGAAGCTATTCCTTCTAGGTGTAACACTTCTAATGTCATTGAGTATAGTTATGTTAATTTATTGAGCATATAACATATGTTTTAATCGAGTTCACTTCTTTCTAGTAGTTGAATATAATAATTTTTCTTTTTAATCCACATGTTATCGTTATTATTGTTGTTGTTTTGTGAGTTATGCGTCAATGTCAATTTCATGTACGTTTCTACATATCGTTTAAATTCTGCTGTATTAGCGTATTACGTTCGTGAAGTATTTTCTAGCTAGGGTTTCGTTTTTAAGTTGTTTTTGGGTTAGCTCGTAATTTAATTTTGTTTTGTGAAACTATTATCGTTATTGTGTAGTTTTTTTTAAGTTATTTTGAGGTATTGTTACGTCCTGTCCCGTTCTTAACAGGACCTTGAATCAGGGCCCGAATTTTTCGCTTATCTTATAATCCTCTCTCTTGCTCTCAGGATGCTTACTAGCTCAAAATAAATGCGGAGAGTGGGAGGGGTTTCGCGTTAATACGATGTAATAGGATGCCACAATATTGAAACCCTGAAAGTCCTTCTGGCAATATTGAAACAAAGGATTCAAAAAATAGCATTCGTTGTTCTGTTAACTAATTCCCTTCAAAAAAAAATGGAAAAAACAAAAGAAAAGTCCGACTCTATTCAAATTTATTGTGTGTTCAAAACTATTGATTTACCAGGTAACAAGTTTGATTGTAACTAGTGCAAATTATAAAAAGATGTCCCGAAAAGGTATAGTGAAACTGACGCACTTCTTCAACGCAACAATATGACTTCCATACAAATGCACTGGAAGATCGGTGAGGTAATAATGATCCCCAAACCTGAACAAACACTTGAAGGAAAAACATCGTAGCACCCCATGCTATTTCTGTCGACTGCATCCAAGCTGTTTATTAAGCCTCTCTTGCAATAACTCAAGTCAATCATTGCGGAAGAGGAAAACAGCTTACTTCGTCTCATCAGTTCGGATTTCGCGACAACATTCCACCATCGATCAAGTACATCGAATTGTAGATGCCTCGAAGAGCAAGGATTTGTGCAACTATATTCTTTGACGAATGTGGCACTGAAACATAATTCGAAATTTATTTGCTTCAACAAATAAGCTAAATTTTTCACTCAAACATTATCGATCATCATTTCAGAAAGATGATGAAGAATACTCCGAAATCAAAAAGATTTTGTTGACGCACCACATGATAGTGACCTTGGATCGATCCACTATTTATTCGTTATATAACAATGACATTCTACAAAGAGAAGGTACTACTCTTCCCGCCGCTGGTTAAGACAAATTAAAAGCAACTGTCAACAAAGTCGTCAATTGGACAAAGAAATAGCGCATCAAATTAAACGAGGCGAGGTCAACTCACGCCAATTTCACCAATACGAAATACAACTACTTACCAGTGATAGTCAATCAACAAACAAACTCAAATGCCAACAAAGCAAAGTATTTGTACATAACTTTAGATGCCAAACTAAGATAGAGACACACGTGGAGAAAAAACGTGCGCAATTGGAATCCAAATTTAGGCAAATGTACTGCAAATGTATGTTAATACATAATAAATTGTTTCTCTACACGTGAATCCTAAAGCTTGTATGATGCAACTATGAGGAGGCGTTAAAATATCAAAAAAACATTAGAATTTAAATTCGGACATTCCAAAACATCGTTAATGCGTAATGGCACATATACAATATATACATCCATCGCTATCTGAGTGTCTGTAGTTTAAAATGAGATCAAGAACTTTACGGGAAAATATCAGGAAATGACGATATCGAGGAAGTAATGTTACTGCCCGACACCAAACGGATTTGTTTGACGAAAACATATTGTAAAAACTAAATCTACACCTATCAAACAGATAAGTTTTAATATTAAAAAAAATATTATCAGACAGTCTAGTTACAATTTCAAACATTCTTACAGTATTCTTAGGATTAAAAAAATGTAATAACAACGATAATATTTATGTGAGTATATTTAACAATGTTTACAGTAGCATACTAAAATAACGAGATTTAATAAAAATTCTCGATACTGTGCGATATATTAGAAATATTTGTTATTCATTATCTGTTATTCTCGTATGTAGAAGGTCTAATAACTATTCTTAACAATTGTTTATATTTACATAAAGAATGCGATTTTATAACACATGTGTAATTATAAGACGTGATTTTAAATGTATTGTTTGTCGCTGTAAGATATGTAAATTTTTCTCATTACTGAAAACCTATTTTTTCTTAGGCATATTTCGTGACAAACACAACAATAAGTATGATTATATTTATTGGGAGTGTTCAGAAATAAATTGTGACTGCATTTTCAGTTTATCGCAGTGTATATATCTTTCCGGTCATTTTTTGATAGTATCTGCCCATATTGTTCCAACAAAAATTTCATTTAAACTCCAAGGAGGTCGCATACAATATGTGAATTAATAAGTCTGCGTCATCAATCAAAACGTAATATGTCATTCACTATTATTTACAAATTCGTCTAACGTAAAATTAAGCGTAGAAGATTAGATTACTCATAAATTTAGACTCGATGTATGAAATTGCTACGGTTTCAACTCATGGTGCAATTGCAAACCAGAGAATATGTTAATGTTCTGCTGCATACATAATTATATTGCAATGTTAAGGCTAAGTTAACTTAAACTTGATCGCTAGAGCTATTACATTGAAAAATTAATGTTTGTTTAACAAAAAAGTTTGTGATATACAGATGGGCCACTGACTTTTTATTGGCCCTTCAATTAGTTACTTTAGCAATTAAGTAATAATATATTTTGAGAAATATTATTACTACGTATCATATGTACAGAGAGATTTTGTTCGGATTACCTTTATTCTTTGTCTTTGTAATTGCTTAGAATTTTGAATTTTGCCTATATTATATTGCCTTTGAGGACGTTATTCTCTCTTCTTTAAAAGGACTTTCTATTTTTATTTTCGTTTTATGGGATATTTGCATTTTATCGGGACATTTCTGCAAGTTTCATAGACTGAATAAATCACTATTTGTTAATCAATTGTAGCCGCATCTTTCTTACTATTTACTTTACACTTAGAAAACATTAAAGGTTGTACAAGAATAAATAATACATTACTATTATGTATTTACTTGGTATACAATATCCAAGCTCATATGCGAATATGGCTAACTCAAATATCCATGTACTCTCTTTATTTCCCTATTTCTCTCTGTCTAATGAATCAGATCACTGCATAGTTTTTTCTACGCGTACTTTTAGCAATAGGTAAAACGAGTTGCTGTTGTTTGATGTACGTACTTATTTACATAAATTAGTTTTGCCTCCTCGGCATGAACATACTCACATATTTCTATCAAATTCCTTCATTGACTTTATATTGGAATAACAAAAAAAACAATATTTAATATTTTTCTATATTCGTATTTTTGTTGTGAAAGCGGTTCAAGATATTTATTTGGTAGTACAACTACAGAAATTAATTATTTTTTGAGTTATAAAACACTACATAGGATATAGTATGTTATATGGCTAAGAGTACAACAATGAGAAGATATCTTTTAACAGTGTTACAAGTATAATAATAGTATAATTGATAAAAACATGTTTTCCATGTACTTATGTGTGATAACCAGAGCGGTCAACTTCTGTGTCAACGCTACATGACAGATTCCGTTGAAGTAAGTACGTACGTACCAACAAATATATGTATAACTTAGCAGATCGATTGGCTTTGGATGAGTCACCGTAAATATTATGAATCTGGTGTGCAGACAAGTGTGACCGCTCTAGTGATAACTAACAACGTGTCTAACGTAAAATGTGACTACACATTTCGCAAGATAACTTTGTTCTCCTCTTTATTTGAGATGCAATATACTTAGCAGGACATCTCCTTGAACTTTCTTCTACAAGAAGATGATTTCCAGCGTTTTCTGCAACTGTTTTGCGGTATTCCTTCGTTATTTTCTGTTTTTTCCGTTTACGATTTTCTTATCGTTTTTTTATGCAATATAGTAATAGGTCTCTAGTTATTAGGAGAACTTTCTTCATTGGATTTACATATGGGGTTACTTTGGATATTTTCATTTTGTCAGGAACTATGCCTTGCTCAAAACATGTATTAATGATATACGTCAACGATTCCAACATTTGGTCTGCACATATTTTTAAGATTTTTGTACTTACTTTATATATGTCTAAAGTTATGCCTGAAGTATCCTTTGCTTTGATTTTTTTTGATTGTACCTTCACTTCATTTGTGGTCACTGGAGTCAGAAAACACGAGCTTGGATTATATCGAATAGTATTGGTTGACCTATGGATTCTGAGTTTGGATTGTTACTAGCTATGTTATAAAAAAACATATTCAGTGTTTCAGTAGTTGGTGTTTAATAACGTTTAGTTACTGTCTGGGTTTCTTTTTTTATAATATTCCATACTTTTTTTGTTTATTATTTGAATATTGTATTGAATACAGACAATTCTTATTCTTCTCCTCTCTTGTTTTTTTCAAGTAAATTTGTTTATAATTATTGAGGTCGTCAGTTTCTTTGCAATTATTTGCTTCGTGTGTTAAATTGAGGATTTCTATGACCTGTCTCAACTCATTACTATAGGACAATTGTTGATTAGTTCTTATAGTTCGAATTGGCCTCTTTTTTAATGGAAATATGGTGTCAGAACATGAAAGTAGCTTGGAAAACAATGTATTAAACTTTAAATTTCCATTTTAAACATGTGAATCAGTCTATACCTGGGCTTCAACAATTTCCTTAAAATTGTTATAGTTCTGTTGTGAAAAAATTCTGTTTTAAAATAGATACTTTTAGTTTTTTGGCCAGTATTAATTGCAAAATTTATTGCACGATGAGCGGATATAACTAGTGGAAAACGTAAGTGTCATAGCTATTAATATTGGTGAATATATTGTCTATTTTACTTTTTGATGTACCTTGGATCCTTGTATATTCATTCTGAGTTTGGATAGTTACTAGCTTCACAAACAACTCCTGAAAAAATGATTGAGATGTAATCGAAACGTCGAGACGCTGATTCTTTCGAGAACTTCTATCCAACATCGCGGAGAGTCGGATAATCTAATATTATATATATATATATATATGTGTGTGTGTGTGTGTGTGTGTGTGTGTGTGTGTGTGTGTGTGTGTATGTTCGAACGAAGATTCTCGCGGTCGTAAGTATGAGTAATATTAGATTATCGGCATTCATATTTGTAGTTGTCTGATAGCCTCCATTTTATAGTCATCAACTTCCGTAGGTCTCCCTATCCGAGAAGCACCTAGAAGCATTTTGACCAAAGTAACCAATACGGAATTTCCTGAATCATTGTTGGTATTGACATTCTTGTGTTACCGTAAACTTATACAACTTTACAAACCTGCTTAGCATTTCCCCCTTTACGAAAGTAAATTAGTAAAATATAACGCAAATGTACACTTTTATTTTTCATTTTGAAGTCTTTATAAAATTTCAAGCACTTAACTAAATTGTTCAATTTTCTTTCAGAATGAAGGAATTATATGGCATAGCATAAGGATGGAGTCGAATAATTCTAGCACTTTTAAAAATGAACTAGCGTCATCTATTGCAAAAATGCATCACTACTTTCCCTACTATATATGACTTAATACTTGTAGCTATAAGGGTTGATTTACTTATTATATAATAGTAGAATGTTTCACATAATATGCTTTCTTCAGAATATAAGTATTTGGCTTGAAATACTTTGCTCCGGTAAGTCTAAATATAAATTACTTGTTTTAGGTGTGTAATTAATTTGATTAAAAATCTCACTCTTGTGTACAAAGAACCTCTCACACTGCTTTATTTCGGTATAAAAAGTTTTCATCTAGTGTTTTGTATTATGGAAACTTTAAAAAAGTATTCATTGCAAAATTTACAACTAAAATGCATAGGAATATAATCTAAAAAATATAACATTACCTGACGTAAATACTACTGCATTCTATGTAGCTTTTCCTTAATTTTGGATTTTCTATTCTGGTCTTTATAAACGTATTAATGTATTGAGTATAAATTATTTTTAAGTAAGGGCTTAATATTATATACGTGGTAGACATGTATAAACTGAAGTAAAGGTCTGAGATTTCGAACATGGAGTAGGAGCAGAGTAAATTTATTAGAAAAATAAAAAGGAATCAATTATATTACCTAACTTTTATAGTTTCTAGTTTGAAGATAGTCTGCCTCGATAGACAAACCGTCTGATGATATTTTTTTAGTCGAAACATACTACAGTCTGTCACAGAGAAAACGAAACTTCCTTAAAATAGTAATTCTTATTGGCGCCATCTATTAAAAAAATGCGTCGGTAAGGTAGATCTTTCACCAATGTTATGTCAAAATATCATGACATTTGCATTATTGGAAGTACAGAAATTGCGCATAAAGTAATAGTGTGTATTTGACATCGATGGAAAAATGAATTTTGAACAAAGAGCAAATATCAAGTTATATTTTAAACTTGGTAAATCGTTTATTGAAACGTTTAATTTTTATTAAATTTAAACAACGATCCGTGTTTATCACGTACGAGTGTGTATGAGTGCTATAAACGGTTTAAAGACGGTCGTACGAACGTAAATGACGACGAACATCCTGGTGCAAAAAAATCTGTGGTTACGGAAAGTATCACACACACATCGAATTTGTGCGCGTGATACCTGGGAATGGAATTAAATATTTCCAAAGATTCAATTCATCGCATTTTGGACTGAGAAAGATTTGTGCAAGGTTTGTATCACACAAGCTAACTGATGATCAGAAATTGCTCTGAATTCAACATTGTACAGACTTGATTAAAGACTCAAAAAAAGACGAAAACTTCAAGCGTCAAAGCTCTGAATGGCAGCATCCAAGCGAAGAAAGACCGAAAAAAAGCCGTTTGGAAAAGTTGGAAGTGAAGACAACGTTGATTTGTTTTTATGATTCGAAAGGCATAGTGTACAAAGAATTTGTACCAACTAGTCAAACAGCCAATGCTGTATCCTATATTGGTGTTATGAAGTGCCCTCAATATCGTGAAAATGGTAGCTGGCGTTTGTTACATGATAATGCACCATCTCATCACTGATTTTCAAACTACAAAAGGCATTTTAACCATCGACCATTCACCGTATTTTTCGAACTTGGCTCCCTGTGATTTCTCCAAACTACATTTACCGATGAAAGGACAGCGCTATGCCGACGTCGAAGCCATTAAAAAGGCGTCGATAGCGATCTTGAAGGACATCTCTAAAGATGAACTTAAAAATTCATTCGACATGTTAATCGATCGTGCAAAATGTTGTATTGAAGTCGTTTCGTTCCGAGACAGATTGTGTATTTATTGTCTTGAAATCTTTATGTATTGTATATTCGTCAAATTCGCCTACGAATGTAGACCTAAACGGGATGGCTTTTGATTTATATAATTCGTCAGTAAAATACAGCATTTGTATTTCACAATAGGAAATTGCCTTATAATGTAAATACATACATACATACATATGTACATATATACATGCATGGTTCCATAATTGTGATACGAATTTTAATGAAATGTATTATATGACCTACTACTGCAATAATAAATAATACATGTGTGATGTTTACAAATTATTTTTATTAAGCGTAAACAATTTTTTAAAATATATGGATATGTTTTAAGAATATATGAAGTTTTATTTACAAAATTTATTAAGTAGTAAAATGTATATACTCATTGTTTGATATGTATTTCATATTAAGTACCCAACAATTCGTATTTCTATTGATGTTCTACGACATGTGGTTGGCATGGGGTTGATAACGTCAATTTGGATTTCAAATTCGTTCCCAACTTTATAGTCAAAGAAACGTTGGTAATTAATCCATCAAAATTTTAAGTTATAATGTTTGCAAAACTAAAATCCATATTTAAGAGAAGAAAGTCAGTCAATATCGTTTTCAATAATATAAACTTGCCAATAAAAAAGCTAAAGTTAAATATAAACAATGAAGTATTTAAATATAAACTCTGCTTATCTCCAATTAAAGTATTATTACTTATATAATATATGACTGTGATGTTAACTTTAACCGTTGTGGTTAAAATTAAATTTTGAGAAGTTTAGAGGAATTTGGGCAGAACGGGATGTCGAGGCACAAAGGAATAGCATTATTTTAATTATTAGATAGTGCTAAGACCTAGCGAAACTACTTAAATAAGTCGAAAAGAAGCTAAGGCAGACTTTTTCTTAGTGTGTAGAGGCTATTTTAGAGTGAATGTGTGTTGTTGACGTTTTTGCCGGTGTTCTTGTAACTTTATTTTCTTACGTATATTTTTATAAATGCTGTGTACTTTCAATGCGTATGTAATAAATTGTGCTTTCATGAAATTTTTGGTCAAACTAATTGTGTTTACAACCCTGAAAAAATTGCTAATCGAATACACGACCGTGGGGTGGAACGGGTTGGGGCATAACGAGATGGAATCCCATTTCGCCCCACCATATTTTTTGTGGCGATAACGTTATAAGCAATATTTTTTTGAGATTAGCCTACCAATTACATTGGTTTGGCAGGCCAGGATTAGGTTAAAGTATTTTCTGTTTCTGCAAGGCATCGAACATTTTAAAAATGCAAGAGCATCTCAGTAAATTCTAAGTAGCACCTCAGTAACTTCTAAGAGTCAGTCCAAAATCATAGACCTTAAAAGAAAGCGACAGGTAAGGACAAAGACATTCGTTGAACGAGGGCAATTGGTCACTGCAGCTGTATGAATGTCTATAGCAGGATTTTTTATACCCTCTGTGCTTATATTTCCGAGAAAATAAGAGAAACATGAATTTGAGATTGCATTAACTCCAGGGGATTGAATCAAGCTGAATGACCACATAATTGTTTATTGGTTCGAAAAATGTATAGAATTTTCTAAAGCAACGAAAGAATCCCTGGTTCTGCTCATTCTATACAGCCATTTGACTGACACAAAAAGCTTCCAACGGATCAATATGGCTGGTGAAAATAGTGTGGTGTTATTTGTTTACCACATCATATTTCTCCAACTCCTAGATGAAATATTTTTAAAATTTCTATGCATTTACTAGGGAGACAACATCAGAAAAAGGTTTAGGTGCAATCCAGCAAAGGTTGTTACCATTTTTCAGGTGTCTTCGCTCTATGGGGAAGCACATGCTGCTACAATGACATGCAATCAACGGTTGTAAGAAAACAGGACTTTGGCCGCCTAATTCTAATGTGTTCTCAGATGCAGACTATCTACCTAGAGCTACCACTGACATACAGTTGGGTGAGAGTGAAAGACCTACAACAAAGCCTATACTTGGCCCTGGTAAATCCTCTACAGCAAAGTCTGGCAAGTCAAATTATTTAAATACAGAATCCCAAACTGGGTGCGCTTACTGGGTATCAAACTGATTCACTAGAAATAATTTGCTACAATACCGTATACATTCTTTTTGCATTCCGTATATCTCTATACAAAATAAACTCTTTATTAATACCCAAACATAGTCTTAAGTCGTCTTAATATATTATTAATATATTAATATTATGCATTATTTTTAAAAACATAGATTATTAAAAGTAATCATCACTTTCAATTACAATATTCTAATATTTTAAACTGATTTTAGCCTGTTTGGATACCGAATATTATTAGGGGCGCGGACTTAATATGCCATTGCCAACGCCGTCTGTAATTGACGTTATGCTATTGGGGGATGTATTACTATTATAATTAGCCTAGGAAATTATTATTTTCTGACAATCCATTGGAATAATTAAATATTAAGCAATTCTTAAGTGAAGTGTAAATACAACATGTATCTATCCTCATGAATCAGTAAAAAGCAAATTAATGACATAAATTTTACCTTAAAAGTTTTTAAGATAAATTAATTTCCTCGGCAAGGTAAAATAGTCACAAAAAACAGTATTAATGGTAATAATAGTAATAATTTACAGCAGTTCCTAGTAAACGTTACCAAGACAGATAGATAATCGATGAGTAACTATTATTGTGTATAATCAATGTGTAATGCTAAAAAATTTTGTCACACCGACAATAATAAAACTATGACGATGTCATTCATAGATCATAGTATGATTTTTCATCATTTAATGCTAAGTTGTTAGAGATTAAGTCTTTCTAAAAAGAATAGTGATGTAAGATTACATTCGTTCATCATTTTAATCTAGTTTCTTTTATGTATTAATATATCGATCGTCAGTACAATTTATAATTAAGAAACAAATTTTTCACTTTTCGTCTTGCTAAATATTCTTATTAATTACGGGAATTCTAGTAATTCGGATGTTTTCTAGATTTACTAATTGGTTACATATAACTAAGGTTGAGCAGTCCTCTGGGTAGCCAGCGAGACCAACCGACAAAGGGCGAAGGCATGCAGACATTGCAGATAGCTTGTATCATGTCAGTGATGGGAAGATGCCTCACAAAAGTAGATTGTTAACTGTGTTGGGTGTAAATAAAGAATTTATTATTATTTATTTTAATTATTATTGCACTTGTCCACCCCTCCCGGCGAAGTTCTGCGCTTTGTAAGGTTTGTTCAGAATTACTTATAAGTGACACAAATCTGAATAAACTGTTCGTCTTATATAACTAGAAATAAAATAACTCAGGAAGCAAGGCCTGGTTTAGTAAACGTTATGCATTCATATCTTACATATGTATAATGTATTGGACAATGCTCACAGTTCGTTTGAATTTATTTCCATGATATCATTTAGATTTTTATTATAGAAAAAATTAAAAAAATTATATAAATCGTTTTTAAAATTTTTAGTAGAGTACAGCCATGCATTTCTGACCTAAATTTTTCTGATAATAAAACAAAGCTATATAATTATAGATGGAATATAAATTAGTGGAAAAAAATTCTCTTAGTGTAGTATGGAGTCTATGCTTTAACGCACACAATATACTGATTCAAAATTAAACATCAGAATACCTATTATACACAATAAGCCATATAGGCTATATCGATAATATAAAAGTATTCGCCTTAAATAAAAAACAAATGCGAGAACTTTTAAAAATAACAGAAAACTTAAAAAATGATATAAATAATTTTTTAAAATTTTCTGTCTTGTTGATTTCGTAATACTTTCCTCCCTAAATTATTAAATTTACTTTGTAAGCATCCTGCCCGACCATATTAATTCAGGGTACCGATGTATACATTTCATAATTTGATATACTCCACGTAGTCTGCGTTTTGGTTTACTAGTGTGCAGTTGATTGAACTGGCGATACACACTCTAGAAGCGAATCGAGTGAATTAATACACATAATTGTACTATTTAGCTATAAAAACATGCCACCTGATGTCAGTCGAACTCGTATCGGGCGCACTACTGTGCTCTGGCAAAACAAATCATTTTTATTCATTACAAATTGAACAAGAAAAGTTGTTTATATTACGAATTATTCCATAGGTAACTTCTTTAGTTTGAAGAAATGAGGTTGCAAAAGATTTGGCCCAAAAGCGATGGTATTGCCCGAAACCGATACATATTTAGAGTTTTGAACAATCTTATTATACGGTGGATATAAACTATTGCTGGGCTAAGTATGTAAACTTGTAAGGGGATTATGTTGGAAAATAAAAAATTACTTTCGAAATAAAACTTTGTCAGCCAAAAATATTTCGTTCCACGTACGTAGCTTAGGGAAGCTATACCAAAGTGCAATTATGTCACCTTAAAATCACTGAACGTATGGGAGTATTAAATTTTCTTAGGTGAAACAGATATAAAAAAATATATTAAGCGAATTTACGAATCAATTTTATAGATGAAATTATTATTAGAAATATATTTAATAAATATCGAGGTCAAAAATACACGGAAATTTAAAAAATGGAACAATGCGTTTAAGTTCAAGTTTTGTTAATGTTTATTTAAATCAACACAGAAAGACTTCTGTTGTTAGTTCACCATTTAGAAGAATGAGTTGAACGTAGACGTCCTTTTCGATATCTACTAAAAGGTGTTAGCATTCAAATATAGTAGCAAACAAGTCGTACGTTAATATGGAAATTGTGTTTGCTTTTCATGATTTAGCATACAACTACTTTTAGTAATTATGTCAATTCGTATTTGCTGCCAGATAATATATTTTAGTGAACTGTTTATTTGTTTAGGTTTTGATGGAGCAGTTATACATATTTTAGAAAGTTACATTTTCATTAAAAAGTTGAAAATTTTCAAAAATGTTTTTCTTTGGTGCAATGTAGATACAGATACTTTTGAGCCTGGTAGAGTAAAACACAAAATTTTATTATAAAAATTTTATCATATTCTCTTTTGAAAATATCGGCTACTCCAATGAGTGGAGTAATGATGCATTTCTTGTGTTACCTACTTTTGATATGCAACAAAAAAGCATAATTATTAAGTAATTCAAGTCTACATAGTGACTGAGCCATCTGCTATGTTTGATTACTGGATTCCGAATTCCGAACCAATCCATAATAAAATGAATGCGATTGACAATCCTTAAGAGACTACTGTTTGCTTTATCCTATTTTTTTATCATTTTCTTAAATACATCTACTATGACTGAATTCTCGCGACGTTTGATGTCGAATTATTTGAAATTATCGAATGAATATATAATACATATAATATTGTACATTTTATATCATGTTTTTAAATTGTCTTTTTATTAAATACACTTCGATTTTAAAAGATTCCCAAAAATTAACTTAAAACGCAACCTTTGTGATGTTACAAATATTTCTAATGAGAAATTCCTTTGCTAGTAATATCTGTGTATGATAAAATAAGCTTTCTTTTTTTCTCCACGACACCTATACTTAGAACGATATCTACTTTACAGGGGTAGAATATTATTTAATATTAATTTTAATTTTATTTAATTTCTAATTACGATTAGAAATTCAAATTTAATCTGTTTGCAGAGAATAATATTTACTACCTGTCAATTATTTACCCACCTGGTTATTACTATTGAAGATTCGCCTGATGTATTTTGTAACTTAATCTCTAAAAAGTACATTAAGCAACTGATATATCATTTTAAAGTACCTTTCTTATTTAAGTTTTTAATTAATTTTTCATAATGTCAAATTTAATTACATCGCCTTGTCCTGTTTTGTCATCATCTCATCGCTTGTTAATCGCTGCGGTCACCCTCGCCCCACCGATTTCCTTAAAGCTCTATTTTTCAGAAATCTCTTTCGCTTCTAAAAACCCATACTCCTATACACAACACACGCTAAACATAATCCTGTTTGAGTTTGCTTCAATCTACTCCGTATATACGAAGATAGTTTGACAAGTAGTGAGAATGGAAAAGAAAAACGAATATTTTAAATAGAAAATAATTTTTATTTTTCAATATATTCTCCTAAAAGAGCAATAGATTTATTCCAACGGTGCTCCAATGCCCTTTTGGCATCTCTAAAATGCGATTCCGGAAGGCTTGCAAAATACTCATTTACGAAGATGATAAGCTCGTCGTTTTCTTTCGACCTAGTGCGTTTTCAATTTTGGAAAAAGTTCTTTCCAATAAGGCCCTTTCTTGCAACTCGTGGATTTTGGACATCGCAACTGTGCTGGTATGCGAGGGAGCGTTGTCTTGGTGAAACAGAAACTTTTTCTTTGCCATTCCTGGCCGTTTGGCACGTATCTCAACATTTAATTTTTGTAGAAGTTCTGCATAATATTGTCCATTTATTGTGACACCTTTCTGAAGGTAATCAATGAGCAAAATGCCCTTTCAATCCCAAAAAATTGATACCATCACCTTGTTTGCCGATAAAGTGGTTTTCGCTTTCTTTGGAAGTGCAGAACCACGTTCTAACCATTGTTTCGACTGTTTTTAGTTTCGGGTGTACTGTAGTGTTTCCAAGTTTCATCGCAAGTAACAAATCGCCTACAAAAATCAAGCGGATTCCGCTTATAAAGGTCCAAACACTCATTGGAAATGCGCAAACGAGTGAACTTTTGATCAGTCGTAAGCAATCGCGGCACCCATCTTGCCAAAAGCTTGGAAAGGCCCAATTCTTTCATTAAAATGTGGTGTACGCGTTCTGTTGAAATGTTTACCATGTCTGCTATTTCTCTCACTTTGAGTCGTTGATTTTGGGTAATAATATTATGGATTTTTATAATCATTTCCTTAGAAGTCACGATTTTGGGTGCTCCAGGGCGCGCTTCATCAACACAGCTTGTTCTACCACGTTTAAATTCATTTACCCATCTACTTATTGTAGAGGATGATGGAGCAGATTCACCTAATGTTTCCCGTAACTCATCTTTTATTTCGGTAGCTTTCATACCCTTAATTACGAAGTATTTAATCACCGCACGATACTCTGCTTTTTCCATTTTAACAAAACGACGTGTTGCTTCTTTTTCAATCAGCTAAAAATAAACTAATCAACCGTTTATCTAAATATCGTCATTCTCATTTGTTTTACTACTTGTGTCATTCTCACTACTTGTCAAACTATCCTCGTATAGCAATCACGTGTTACACGTATATCGCGTTCGATTTATAAAGCCCTGTCTAGGGATATACATGCACATAGGTAAGTACACGTATCATTCGATACCATTTTTTTCTCTAATCCTTGTATATCCCTACAACATTAATACCTATAAATTTTTACAACCATTGCAATTAATTAATTTTATATTTGCGGATTGCTTTCATGTACTAATTAACTTTTAATTAGTCAAAGCTTTGCGATATCGTTTTATTTAGTATAGTTATATTTTAAGGAAGACCTTATGTATGTGTATTATTATTTCCTGTTTCACTTTTTCACACATTCTGTACTATTAATGCTCTTCATAAATAAATTATTATTTATTACTAATTTATCTTTAATTATTATTGCAACCCTCGGCTATTTAATATTAATCAATGAAGATTAATATAATCTGCAATAATTTTCGTATGCAGTATATGTATTTCGACAACTACTTTGTCATCATCAGCAGATAATTAATCACAGTGTCGCACCTGGAACTATGGCAAACCCGCACAGAGACAAAGTTCGTTCTAGACTTACACTGTCAAAAGAAACTGTGTGTGTTTGGCATTCGACAGACTTTGTCTCTGTCAAAATTAATTATTTGAAATGACAACTGAATGACAAAATACGTATACAGAATACGAAAATTATTGTGAAAAGGGGTTATATTAACCTTAATTGAGTTATTTAATAGATCCATTAAAATTTACCTAACCTAATTTAATCCCTAGTTTTATTGTTAAAGTTAAGGGTGCTTGGGATATTCTTGCTGTTCGTTTGCTGTAGATCATTAGTATTCTCAGTTCTTCATTGGTATATCTTGGATTGTGGAATTGAATTGGAATTGCCTTTATTTCTAAGAGAGTTGATTAATCGAATTTATCAAACTATCATTCCACTGCCATTCTTTCTAATTTAGTTAAGACATTCATACACTTCTTAGATTTATAGATTTTGGCACATTATGTATTATTCTCATTTTTTAATATACGATTTACTTACAAATTCTTCTTTTAATGTTTTGAGCTATATTGTCGACATTAAACTTTTCAGTGTAGTATCTACTAATGCAATGTCGGACATTTGAAAGAAAGTATTGATTTTATAATTGATTGATTAGTTACTAATCGTTTATCTTGGTATACATTTTTGTTGTCTTTTATTAAAACTAATAGCACATCTGGTACGTAGACTTTCGCGGTCGTGGTCCATACTATCTGCTTCCGGGCTGGAACCGCGTCACTGGTATAGCTGCCAACGTTTCGTACCCACTCGTATGGGACATCTTCAGAGCTCAACTACTGCTACTGTGTGTCGCACTGAAACTGATAGCAGATATTAGCACGTATTTCTTCCTCGCGTGTTATTCAATGTGAATAATATTCGGTCACTGCTTAAATTTCATTCTGAAATTGTAAAACATGTGCTAATTAAAACATTAAGATTTATTTTTCAGTTTACCAAGTTTTTCAACAGAAGCGATCTACTCAAAATGTTATATTTTGTCTTTGTTGCAAGCAAGATCGAACATGAATTTGTTATTTCGTGTCCTTATTGCAGTACACAGAACGAGGTTATGGAAAATTCAACGTCGATTTTGTAAATTCCTATATTGTAAAGCCGTGAGAATTTATCCAAATCGAAATAATAAAACTTTCACTCATTATCTTCTCGAAAAAAGCTACATAATTCACGTTCTTTATATAAACTAATTAGTGGTAAAACTGACATTCCGATTTATTATTTACTATTAGTTATTATGTTTCGCGCACTGTATCTCGACAATTGCTCGTTTTCCAAAATACTTAATGTATTATGGCTGCTTACAATGCTACTAGCTTTAATTAAAAGATTAAAGCTAGAGAACGAACTCGAACGAGATCTGAACAACTCAATATTTCTCGAAAGATCACAGTAAAATACTCTCTACGACCACCTCAAGTAATTCGAAGTAATCTAAACTAACAGAAGCTACGCTTAAATTATTTTCTAGTATATTAACTTCTAAGCAAAAATTGTGCTGAATTGGGCATCGTAAAAACACCATTCTGAATGAAATCCGCTTTAAAGTAATTGTAGTAGACGTAAATTAACGAAAAAATGCTGATAGTAGTCATCAGATGAAGCAAATCCAAAGAAACCTCATTTGGAGAAGTCAGAAAACAATGCTTATTGTTGCTTTTGCGAATCCAAGGACACTACACACAAAAGATCATTGTACTCGTACATGACACAAGAGCTAATGCTAATGCACTATCGTTGTATTCGTCCTGAATATCGAGAACCAAGTAATTGTTGCACAATAATATTCCTTTTTATCGTTCATTACTAGCAACCGATTTTTTTACCTCCTCGTCTCCGATACTCGCATAATTTGTCTTGGTGCAAACTACTTTCGATGATAAAGTATATCAATTAAAATCATTCAGCAGTCAAAGATCTCAACATCCTTGTAATGGGTGATATAAAAAAGTCACTTAATTTAAATTTTTTCCTTTTGAAGTCAATCCAGTTATACTTAAGACAGCTGATAAGTGGACCTACACAAGACAAAAAACAAACTTTTTGGTAAAAACTTAATTTCAATATGTTCTTCTTGTAATTCATTACATTTAACCAACCGATACCCATGTCTTTTCATTCCTTCAGAAATATTCGAAATATACATAGGTTACAGTGATTACATTAGATACGCTGACCAAAACTTTCAGGTTTGGAAAAAGTCTATAAGCTGGATGCGCAAGTAGTTCACGAATCCTTGCCATTAAAGCTGTCGTTGTGAAGAACATGCATATCATTCTGAAGAGGAAACATTTTTGCTTTTCAAGTGTGGCCTCTTGCGTATTATATCATGCAATATATCTACAAGGATGTATAGTAATTGTCTGTCGATATACCTTCTTGAAGATAATGGATAGGGAGGATCCTACTACAGTCCTAAAAGACAGTAGCCACAATCTTTTTGGCCGAGAGTACGATCTGTACCTCCTTCGAAGCACTTGTGCCAGGCTCTGTCCATTATTTCAATTACTTCATTTCGACTGTATAAAGGTATACCTAGGTGTCATTGACCGTTATTAATCGAATCCAAAGGTCCTTTAATCAGATAAGGTCTTAATAAATATAATAAATTGAAGGGTTGAAAGAGGTTTTCGTATACATTTATAATTATAGTCAGCAAATGCGGAATCCATCCAGCACATACTTTTTTAATACTCAATTCATAATGCAAAATCGAAACCATGCTATGTACAGAGCTTCTGCTATTTCATGTAATTTTATTCAACGGTCATCCAGCACCATATCATCTACCTTAATCATTTCTGGAGTACACAAATCTTTTGCGCGGCTGCTCGGTTGTTCATCAAATATACTGCTCCAGCCACGTTTAGACTCAGATGTCTATCGTTTTATAGTTGCAGTCAATGTACATTAGTTCTCATAAATGGGCTTCACCTGAGCTTTGACTTCATCCTTAGTTTTGGTCTTGAAAAATAAAAACTTAATAAATGATCAGTACTCAATTTTATCACGTTCCAAAACTAACGAAGAATAGTTTAAACAAGTGTCGTTACTTTAGGAATAAACGCAAATTTTGTATGTTTTGAAAAGGATTGCTAAGTCGAAAAATAAATAGTAAAATATTTTTTTTTGTACTGCCCTTTTTCCTCAGGCTCACTAATTGCTGATCCGCCCTCGTACATAAAAGGATTTATTTTCGTTGTGTACCTAAATTTGACTGATTGGAGAATAAACGGTATTGTTATTTTTTTATGTACAATTTATTAAATAAAGTTGGTACTCTTATTAGTTGTTTCTTTAGCGTTGTAATTTTCTTTCATATAATTATTCTAAAAGCACAACATAAATCGCAGACACAATAAATACCATAAAGCATTAATGATAATATCAGATAATAATAATAAAATGTTGCAATTTACGACTATTTAAACTACGATTTTTGGGCGCTAAATATATTTTATTACGATATACAAATTTAACATCATGAATGAAGAAATTCGGTTAGTAAATTAGATTGTATGTTCAAAATTCTCGAGTCCATGACCTACTTACGCATTTTTTCTAACAAAATTTCAACGCTGTTGCATCTTTGATCACTAAAAATATATTGCATTTAAAAATAATCGACATGATTGCATGTATATGAATACATAAATTGGTACATCAATCGAATTCCACATGTTAAAATTGTTATTTATTAGCAGAGCTAAATGAATAATTGATCTCATGAAAATATCTAATCAGTTGTTTCTCCTAGAATTTCACATTCCTACTCGATACGTATTTATGTATGTAACAATATCAAATTCTTCTGGTGTACAAGTATCCTTGATATTCGTGAAATATAAATATGTATACTTTAAGTATGTTAGACAATCAGGAGACACCTTCAAGTAACAGGTGTTGTTATTACACGTAACATTTCATAAATTAATTTTAATTACTTATTCTTCGACAATGAACATGTACAGATAGACTTTCCATTGTTTATTTTTAGCTGGCGTACTTGTGGGTATAACGGATGTAGACAAAATATTTCAATCGTACTTTGAACGTTTTACTGTCAGTAGGTCCCACATTTTTTAAGTGAAACTGAAAGGGATATTAACATCAAAGAATAACAAGAATGGCTGACTGCCAACTATTAGATAAATACTGGCGCCTTTCTCATTTTCCCAATAATAAAATAAATTTTTTTTTGAATACTACTAAAAATATTTACTGTTGACACATGAAAGTAAGTCATATATTTTTTTGCTAAGAAAATATTGTAATAACTAACTAGTTCAAAATAATTCCTAATTTCAAGTGTGTTTAAGTCAATAATTTAAAAATTAAGAAAATTATATATGTATTAAAAAAATCTGTTATTCCCCTGATAATTTATTTCTAAAACTTATGCATTTAACAATGGTTTTGTACGTGGATTTCGAATTATTAGATTATATATTGGTCAGACATGAATATTAAGAATTTTCTTAGAAATAAACGTGCTTTTCCAATTTTTATTATTACTGAAATTAGATTAAGTTTGCACTTTCTTGTATAAGAAAAAGGGTCTATTAAGGATAAGATAATTGCTTAGTGAGTTTAATAGGATTGAGATGTTGGATTGGAGATATTTGGCCTTAATACACATTGTACATCATTACCGAGCAACAAAAACTGAGAAGAATCTTGGGATAGGTGAAAAAACATCCCAAGTCAAAGATAAGCAAGCCAGTTCCTTAGGGAATAGTCGCCCAAATTTTCAAGAGACCTCCTGAGTAGGAACGGAGAATCTGTAAGATGATAGTGAATCTATAACAGGGTTCTACAAACATATAAGCAATATGAACTTAAGTAGAGGAGAAACTGTGTTTCATATATTATGCCAATCCAAGAGTTTGGTTTCTACAAATGGTAGATGAATATTCTGAAGAGGAAAAACAGCTCTTGAAACTGCTATCTTTAGTTAAAGGAGAGAAAAGTCCTTTATTAAGGCATGGGGATAAAGAAGTGTAAAAATGAGTTCTAACAAAAAATATTAAAAATACTGTCCGAATATATACTTACAGCAGCCAAATATATACGTCTAAATAATAATAATAAAAGTGGTAATAATAATCTTTATTAATCCAATACCAAATTGTCACTTACAGGATAGTAATAAAATCTAATTTGTGGTGTAGATTATTGTTAAATATATAGAGTATATAAATATACAAATATTACTAGATAGTATTCAGAAAAGAAAAAACGGTAACAAACTAAACGAACATTAATTATATACACATACGAAGAGATAGAAAATACATATAACTGGAAGATATTTGAGAATGAACAAATTATACAGAATGTTGTATAAAATTATTATTACATTATACAATAACAAATGAAACCTAAACATTGATTATAAAAATATTAATAAATGCAATTACTATGTGTTTATAAGGCAAAGATTAATTTAGAAGGAATCATTTTGAAGCTTCCTAAAATCGTGCACGTGTGACTTTAATAATGCATTTGTTTTCGCTGTAGGTAATTTTCTAAGTAGCACAGTAGCGAGTATTAGAAACGGTTACGTCAATGTTAATACAGACAAGTGTCACTGGACAATCGATTTCGTTTGATAACGGTTTTGATAAAAATTGTCTGTTTCTCGTTTAGGATAAGTGCCATTCATTTTGCAGGAGACTCTTCTAGATTCCATCAAAAGATAATTGTTGGCTTGTGTAATAAAAAAGCCTGATAAAGAAACTCAATAATTTTGAAGGAGATGCACAGATCGACGAAACATGCTGACCTCAGAACTTACCAATTCAGATTTGGCAAAATTTAGAGACATTCTTTCTTCAGTTATAGAAAAAGTGATTTGTAATTTGATAAATTCGGATGGTGTACGGATGATGCTGTAG
The DNA here is from genome assembly GCA_031893035.1 of Dermolepida albohirtum. Classification (NCBI taxonomy): domain Eukaryota; kingdom Metazoa; phylum Arthropoda; class Insecta; order Coleoptera; family Scarabaeidae; genus Dermolepida; species Dermolepida albohirtum. Next base: position 62,230 of record JAVIWB010003879.1, on the reverse strand, counting down.
ATTTGAAAAAAAATAAACATACCAACACCAAGGATTCAAAGTTATCTAAGAGACCATTGATAAAGATGTTAAAAGCAAAGGCCCCAGATGTAAACCTCGGAGTACATCAGTAGATAATGGCAAATGATAGACAAGAAACCGTTATAAAGTACGTAAGCATGTCGATTAATGAGGAATCATGACGTCAATTGAAACAGTTCAGAAAAAAACCAAAGACTCCAACTTTGTAAGGAGAGTATTGTGGTCTTTAGAAAAGTTTTTATATTTAACATCAACTTGTTGCCGATTCCCGAAAAAAGAAATTTACTAATGCTCATTAAATTTGTGCTTGTTGAGATACAAATCCATAGTGGTTATAAGATAAGAATGGTTTAATTTGTTTAAATTTTGTAGAATAAGATTAGTCCAAGGATTTTAACATAGTTAGTCAATATACATATTGTCCTGTAATTAACAGCCCATTCCAGTTGCTTAGAAATACAGTTACATTTACAGTTAAATTATAAAGAATGGTTAAAATATTAGATAATGCTGCTGTACAGTCACCACTAGAAAACTGGGTGTACGATCTCCACCGGTAGTTCCATCAGATTTAAGATAAGTCGTAATATGTTCAACATAAAAAAGAAGGATAATTATTGAACACCTTAAAATAGCCCAAGGAAAAAACCACTTGAATATTTTCCGCATGTTTAGTAAACATATCCTGTATACACGATTTACAGTAGCAGTGAATATAATTGCTAATCTTTAATGTAAGTTCTTTGTATTACACATTTACATGTTATCTGTACGGTTTTTGACTAACGTTCTATAAACATTTTATGATTTTCTCTTATGCATTTTATATTAAATGTTTTATTTATATGTTTTTGAGTTAGTTTACCTTTTGACTTTTTTGAGAATCGTTATTACTAAAATGAATTGCCATGACTATGACTACAAGGATGGTCAAAAAAATGATATATGCATGTGAAATCGCGTGTGATTCTTATGATGAGAGAGAGTATTTTTAAAGCTCAGTTATTTATAATTTTAATATGATCAAATTTGTGTCGGAAATGAAAGCTTATGTCCAAATTTTTGTTTAAAGCGGAACATTATATGTGTATTTAAGAATGCTTCTGCTTAGCCTCTTATTAATACATTATTCTTTTACAATGTCAATTTGCTTCTGACGTGATATGCAGTCATCGATATTATTAATTGTAGTATATATCATAATTTTAAGTCGCAACTTGTTAATAAATATTAAAAATAGAAAAGAGTCAAGGCATAATGTCCGTCATTTTAGAATCTTTGTTATTAAATTGATATTATTTATTGTATAATTCAACATACCCAACAATTACTCAACCGTATATATAAAAATTTGTATTTGATTTCACAATCGCAATAGTCATTGACTATTACGATAGTCAATTCCAGTTTTATAGATTATGTTTTTTCCTTCTTTACAAGTCGATATTAACACTATTTCAAAAACATAAAAGTAAAGAATTCTTTTATGATTTTACTGTAGAGCTTTCCAAACACGTTTTGTTTATGTGATTTGCGTTAAGTGCGTTAATTGATTTACAGATTTCTATTAGCGACTTCTGTAAGTGTAATTATTAAGTCGATTAATCAGAGAACAGACATTTTCGATTTAATGTATATAAAAAAAACTGTGTTATTAAAATGTACATTTTGCTTATTATTAATGTCGAAAACCAATTTCGCAGATCGTAAAGGCATGTAATATCGGTATTTATAGTCATTAAATATAATGTGCCACTATTTCTTCGGACGATAAACGTAGAGACAGAACACATTTTTACACATCTTAAAATAAAGGGTTTTCCAATAAGGACTTGACAACTGTTTTTCAAAATAAAATGCCTTGAGATATTTCAAAAATTTTATTATCAAGTACAATCAAAACATTTATGATTTTATATGGCCACCGCGGGCACGTTTGCAGCGGTCGTTTCAAATTTTCGAACTCGGCCACACAATTCGGCCGAAACGGTAAATGAATTGTCGGCTTGTTGGCATGATTTTACTTAAATCGCACGAACGAGGCGGTCAATCGACTGGTCCATTTCTTGAGATAACACGTTCTAACTTACTTTCATAAATCGATTGTAACGTTGCTGTGTGGCGTTAAACCACGTGTTATCCAAGTTAATTGATTTATGGCGCGATAACGATTATCATTCACAGTAACGTGACGATCATTATCTGTATGGCCCTATGTGCAAATCGCACCAAACGGTTATTTTTTGTGGAAAGTGGTGTTTCATGATTAATCAGAGCAATAACGCATATTTTGCTTATTGAATTGCCAAAAATATTCGTCATAAAATGATTTTGCGATGAAATGTGTTATTAAAATGTACATTCTTGCTTTGATCTATTAATGTCGAAAACCCATAAAGTGGTCTGGGCGATGCCCAACTCGTGGAATAGGGATCATTTGCTACGGACATTTCAACAGCAGCGATATTTTCGATCGAAACCCCTTGTCTCACTGGCAAACATCACACAACGAATATGTAGATATAAACTTATTACTGTGTCTACTAGGACGAGAATTAGAAAAATCGGAGTTAACGCTCTTAAAGTAGCGGTCACCGACTTTTCTGTAGTAAATTTTTATAATTTGCGGAATTTGTTCGTTCGTGTACTTTACCATGATGAAAATGTTAAGTTTACTGAATAAATTGACAGTGACAGTTCGAACACAAATTTTAAAAGTTGTCAAGTCCCTATAAAACCCTTTAGAGCAATGATCATTAATTTTCATAAACACATGTGGCAAAATGTTCCATTGTGTAAATTAAGCTCAACAAAGTATTAAATTGTGGATTCGAGGACTTTTGAAATATTTTTATAGAGGTACAAGCTCACTTTGAAATTGCTCAAAAAAAGTTTTTCGTTTGCTGCAGAGGATAGAGGTACGACAAATTAAAAAATTTAATACGAGCAGTGAATCTGTAAAAGTGTTTAGATGAATTAGATATGATGATTAAGAGTGAATCATCTTCACTAATTACCACAAAACGTTGACTTAATGAAGCTTATTTTGATATAAAATTGTCTAAGAATCAATCTCATACAGGGCATCTAAGAATAGGTGTCGCTGACAAAAACGTGTCAAACGAACTCAGCAGGGTAATATCAGATAGTTACTGCTCAATAATTCAAGAAACTCTGGCCATTAGTGTGAAAACAGTCAACACAATTTTGAGCGATTTTTTAGATTTACGAAAGCTACACGTATACTTACTACATGCCCACATAACTTCATACCGGATTAGAGGGCAGATAGTTTCAATTGGATTAAAAGTACTCCCGACGGCTTTAGCTATTATTCCTATCTGGTTTATAACATTGTAACCCACGATTAAGGTGATATCTATTCATATGACACTAAAAAAGGAACTTGTCGTTTTTATCTACTAATATTAACAAATGCTGCCTATAAATAAACTCGGGCGTAATAAGATGATCGGTAATTTCCTTGCTATGACTGAGTATGTTACAATTATAACTAGTAATTATTTTAGAATAATTCTGAATGGTATATTTCGGTGTTTTTGCCCGAAATCCTTGATACTTCTTACGTTATCCCAACACTCATCAATATACCCTTGCTTTAACTGATATTTAATTTCGATCTAACATAATAATTTTTTTTGGTCCTACGTGTCAAAGATAAATTGCTTAGAATGAATTTTTCTTCAGTTAATGAGACTGCTTTAAAAAGGAGACGACTGGTGTATCTAAAAAATGAAAAATGTGTTTTTTTAACTGCATGTAATTATGTGCTTTTACGACGAGAAACTGAATGTTTTTTAGATAGTATATACACATGCATTATGGAAACAGTTATTGAATGACACCCACTGTAGGTTTTTAACTTTTTTAAAATTATGCGGTTTTATGATACGAAACTTAAAAATTCTAATATTAACCGCTTTGCATCGTATATATATATTGCAGAAATTTTTTTTGAAAAAATTCTTGTTCTCGGAGCGATGCTCGAACCCGCGATCTCATTCTCACCGGTATTATGATTCCACATTACAAGGAGTCGTTGGCATGAATAGGTTTAATAACTTCTTTGCTAATTAGTATATGGAAAACGGCAGGTACTGTATATCTAGATTTATATTTTATATTTAGATCTCTCTCTGTGTTATATAGTTTTGGCAAGATATTTGAACCCTAATTGAGTAATTAATTACATTTGTAGTTCTATCAAGAATTGTATTGCCACAGTACAACGTAGGTCATATTGACAATAACTGTTTTAAGCTGTTTTTATACTACACTAATTGTTTAAAAACAACGACAGTAATATACACTGATTTTAAAGAAAGTTTTCGATCAAATCGACCTTCAAATTCTTTTATTTAACTTTAAGATTTTGAGTTTATGATCTTCTAAGTATTATATATTTGGCAAAAAATAACGTGTCGATTTTCAGAATATTAAATCTAGCAGATTTTGTTTCTCGTAAGGAGGAAAAGTCTATGTAGAGTTTTCTTCAGTTTTGTTAATCTGGAGATATTCTGTGGAATTTATTTCTTGTAAATATCTTTAGTTGTAAAATTGTATTTTGAATATGTTATCTTTAATTTGATATCGCGAAAGTATTATTTCGTGAACATGTTATAACGAAAATAATTTGAAAGCAGCATAAATTAAAAATTGAAGCATTTTCATTTAATTTGGTTTGGTTTTATGACTAAAAATTATGAATTAAATTAACGCATGTGTTTGTCTTTATAGTTACAAAGAACTGAACCACATTTTGTATGCAATTGTATATATGCAGTCATATATACGGTATCTGCCTGCTTTGTGCAAGAAATTGTACTAAATCTCAATGTTATTTATAGTATTGCCGACACTGGACAAATTCTATGATACAATCTTGTCTTTTACAAAGATAATGTAAATCTATATGGTTTTCATAATGAGTTTGACACATTGCAGGCTGATTTAATATTTGTTTGATAAAGATGGCCTTAATGGTGATTTAATATTCACAGTGAAAAAGTAAACGGTGATTTTATATTCACAGTGATTTTTAAAGTTGGTTATAATTACCGTGAAAAGCAAGGGAGTGGCTGTGGTACTTGTATATATATATATATATATATATATATATATATATATATTTATAAACGACTCCAGTATTCACTATTCGTTGTATAAAAATATAGTATATTTTTAAGCGTGTATACATATACAATATACATACTTACATGCTTACATTTATCTAATAGGTGTTGGGGAAATTAAAATTCGATATCAATTTGGAATTTATATTTGTTTTTATTTTCTTAAACAGATTAAATCAGTATTATTTGTATCTGCGTGATTTAATATGCTCGCGAGTCTGAACAGTGAACGGTGAAATACGAATTCTTACGACTGCAGTGGGTAATATACAATAGAATATAAATATATAAAATTCTAATCACTGTGATTAGCGCGATGTACAAAACGGTGATTAAGAATTTTCTGTGATCAATATATTCGCTCACCTCTACTATTCGGTACTGATAAGACTAATGGCTAATATTTTTAACATAAAAAAATACGCTCTACTTCATCTTGGCATAAATAATCTGAAACGTTCTTACTTCCTAAGCTCTCAAAAAATATTAAAGCCACAATATCTCATGTATGTTAGATCTTGTTCTTTGCGTACCGACGGTGTGCTCAAGAAGGTCTATATGGTTCTTTATTATATAAAAAAAGACTTTAAACTTTCTTAATTTGACGCTAATGAGACAGTTTACATAACCTATAGTAGATCCCCTACTCGAATCAGTTGCAGTTCTCTGGACGTCACATTTAATAAAAGATACTTCGTTGTTGGAAAGTATACAGTGTAGTATTATAAGATTGTGTCCACAGATAGAATCATTCACTTGCATTTAAAAATCGTGTTGGTTCTTGTGGGGTATTGTCAGTAATAGTGCTCGGGTGGGTTACTGCTGCTAATGTATTATTACTTTTTATTGTATATGTACCTTATTAATTTTTCTCTTTTTTCACTGTAGATGTAGTTCTTATTACTTATGTATATATTATATGTTATTCTGTATTTTACATTTGAGCATTATAGAATCTCTATCCTCTGCTGTTATCCGTTGGATGGTGAGTAATAATAAATTTTTAAGAATTGAAGTAAGGCCTAAATAGCCACTACAGGTAGCGTGTGAATAAAGAAGCTAGGTTCTCTCAAGAAACCTGAGTTAAACACAAGGTGTAAGATAATCTGCCGAAAATTGCCTGACTGCAGGGAAGTGTGGTAATAAATGTTCTTATGCGGGCCTCAGGTGAAACTCCTTTGTACTTAGCCTTACACATTATGTACGCGTTCAGACGATATACTCATAATGTTATTTTTTTATGTAAATTTTTCGGTCTTCTAAAACACAACCGAAGTTCTAAAACAACACTATTAATTTTATAATTTACAATTCTAGGTACTCCTGGTCGTACATCATCTTTGATGCTTATATCGCCAGGTTTAAAGAGCACAATCCAGCGACAAATTGAGGCCTTCAAATATTTATAGTCAGCTAGTTTGTTACACATCATCCCAAAACTTCATATGTGTGTTCAGTTTTCGAAAAATAAATATTAGGTTGCACCATATATTGCGAGTTTATGCATTTTAGGATTTTCCATTTAGGCATTCAGCACGGCTGAGGCCTTCAAATCAAATTAATCAAATTTCATCGAATTCGAAGGTTTTCGAAATCAACGTTTTATTTTGGAAATATCAACGTTTTGCATGTTACAAATGTTTTTATTCTGTAATGGATTCTAAATATCTAAGTCTTAGTCTCATTGACAATAAGGTGTTTAATTGAATGATATAAAAATTCAAAATACAATTTTTAACAAATATGAATTTAATCAGAAGGAAGTTCACCAAAGCTTAAAGAAACTTTGGAAAACACTGTCTGGTCATTAGTTAATAAAGTTAGTTAATAAAACAGTATTAATTTACTTCTCATTGATGTTTAATTATCTTATAAATTCTATCAATAATTTAATAATTAAGATAATTCTTAGATTTCAAAATGCTTGCTTGAAAACTTAAACTTGGGCTTGAATATTTTAATGTACAATTCTGAGAGTCGGTTATTTTTATGGAATAATTTTGTTGGTGTAAATATATTTCGTATTTTATGTTCAACGGTTTCATTAATAAACATGGCTCATTTTAACTGTTTATAGCTTTATAATTAATAATACATATATTGCATTTAACTTATTCAGATTTATTGGATACGGTAAATAAAAAAGTATATTTCTGTCAATGACATAATATGACTGCTACATGTTGACATGGAAGACGGTAATAATAGTGAAAATATGAATATCTGAATATAAATCAGATCTGATCACAGTGTTACGTCAGTACTAATAAATTAAGTCGATTGGAATACGCTCCCGTTGATGGAGAAACTTGTGATTGATTGAAACGATGAAAATAGCAAATGACATTGCCATTAGTCAAAAAAATAAGTGATAAACAAATGTCGTAATTTGTATTATGTGTGTAGATATTAATAGCGACCTTAAGTTATTTATACATTAGATGAAGTGTAATAATCAAGTTATATTTCTGTTTATATTATCACCTATGCTTCTGTTTTGAAACTGGTATGAATAAAGCAGTGGTGAAAGTGTTAAACATGAGAAGTCATATATTTAACAAAGTTGACATGAAGCTCCTAAGTGTTAAAGTTATTTATTTGATATTAATTTTTCAAAATTTTTAACGCAGTGTAAGGAACTCGATCTTGAAATATCAAATATTAATAATCATACTTGAGAACTAGGAATTTCAAGACTGAATTCGAACATCACTTCCTTAAGAATAAAAAATCGAAAAGCAGAACACTTGCCAGATAAGTTGATTAAAGAAATGCGTTTGGCAAGACAGTGCTTCTTAGGAATACCTTGATATCAACAGATAGTGGAAGAGTTTGGTTACAAATATTTTTTAAACGACCAAAATAGTTCAAATATATAGCAATTCAAATATAAAATGTAGTTAATTAGTTTTAATAAGCGTACCACTGAAAATTATAAATAAAGGAAGCAATTTATTTATATTTAGAATTCGTACTAGAGGTAACTTAGTACAAGGGGTATTAGGTAAATAACTTGTTCAGATATTAAAATCACAAAAACGGGGACAGTAGACTGAAACTGTGGCAGTTCCAGTGCGACAGACAGTAGCAGTAGTTGAGCCCTGAAGATGTCTCATACGAGTGGGTACGAAACGTCGGCAGTTATAGCAGTGACGCGGCTCCAGCCCGGAAGCCCAGATGAAGATAGTATAGTGATACTTAATTTGTATTGTAATATATTAATTAGACTTCTACTAACTTTTTAAATATTTAAATTATAAATAAACCTTATCTCAAAATCATAGGTAAGTCTTTAATCTAATTTAAGTACCATTAAATAAGAATCAACATTGAACCAAAATATTAATTATATTAATTTTTATCTTTCTAAAATACACATATAAACTTACAAGTACCAAACAAAATTAAGTATCACTATATACTTGTATTAATTTTTAAAATATTTAAATTATAAATAAACATTATTTTAAAATCATAAGTAAGTTTTTAATCTTAGTTTTTATCTTTCTAAAATACACATATAAACCAGACGCCTCATTTTAAATTTCATTAATTTCTGTATTTTATAGTTTTCTTAAGTTCTTTATTAATTTTTTTTAAATTAAATATGGTCCTTCAAAAATTGGTAGTAATTTGCTACATATTCTTCTTTTTATTATCTCCTCACCTTAAATTTTTTGCGCTTTACACTTTATCTTCTATATTGAATTTTCTCAATTTGCAGTTTGTTCTCTTTTCTTTTCGTTGCATATGCCTTTGCTGCATTTTGTAATTTTTTCTTATTTCTTGAATTATCTCTTGATATTTAATATTTTCTATAATCTCCTATGGTATTTGTAAATGTTATATAAACATTATCCTTTTTCTAAATAATTTATTAATTGTTCTTTATTAGCACTCAAATCTTGTTTATATTCAATTTTATTTTGTTGCATCTCTTCATTAATAGCCTTTATTTTTTATTCCACTTTATTTATTTTCGTTACGCATCTTCTGTTCATGTATCTATTGAATTATATATTTTACTTGTTATTCTTTAGATAAAATTATACCAAAAATGTCTTTTACAAATAACTATGTACAATTATATATTTATCTTACTAAAATATACATGTATGGCTGATATCTCCATTTGTGGATTCATTAATTATCTTACAAAATTCCATATTAAAATACTTCAGAATTTGTAAATTATACTTCCCTTTATACATCTACATTTTAAACTTTTGACACTAGTATGTATTGCTTTGAGAATTACATTTTTAAAAGATAATCATTTTTGTAACTTTAAATACTTCTTGCATACCATATATTATAACAATCTACAGTAACTCATAGTCAAAATGATCAGTGCTTTAAAAATTATATAACAAGAAATCGTTTCTGAATTAAACACATTGTGGTTTGCAAGAATATCATATATTGTTATAACAAAATTAAAAGGCAATTCATTGAGCACACCACAATTAATAACAAGATTATGTTAAAAGCTCATAAATCAATGTCATAGTGAAAATGATGCATTTATTGAAATACATTAGTGAACTAATATATTATTTCTTTAATATTTCATAGGGTTGCCCTTTGCTTGGATAATTGATTTTAATCTATTTGTAACAGATTCCACTAATTTTTTCGTATAATCTGGCAAAATGTTTGGCCATTTTTCTAGTAGAGCTTGTTTTAGATCGTTTCTGTTTGATATTTCGTGACTGCGTGTCCCTATCTCTAACATGTGCCATAAATTTCCAATTATATTTGTATCTGGAGACTGGGATGGTAATTTATAGACTTATGGACAGTTGTATAACAACCTTCTGCTTTGGGCCGTTGTCTTGATAAAATTGAAAATTTTTTTCAATTCCAAGTTTACGGGCACTGACTTTCAGATTTTGTTTTAGAATGTTCAAATACATAAATTTGTTCACGATTTCTTCAACGACGTGCAGATATCCCACCGCTGCGGCGGAGACAGCCTCATTTTATGCCCACATCCATGCTTAACACTAGGTTACAAATTCTTGAAATTCTACATGCTGTGATTTTGCCATTCGATCCAAAAATATTATATTTGCTTTCGTTCGAAAATAAAACTGCTTTTCAAAAGTCGAAAGCTTTGTTTTCATGTTCTAAAGCAAAATGTAAACGAAGGTCTTTATTTCTCTTACTAACAAATGGTTTTCTACGAGTTGTTCTGCCGGAAAACATCTTTACCAAGTACGTTTTCTACTTCAGATATCAACTTTGGGGTACTCAAAAACGGATTCTGTTTTGAAGTTCGTACAATCCATCGCTCACGGTGTTCGTTAAATATTTTTCTTGCACTTACTCTGCCTCTGTTCTTTATTTTGTTGTTTCGAACATAACTTTCAATGATGTGCTGAATGGTAGACGGACTTCTGTTTAGGAACTTGGCTATTTCTCTTTGGTTTTTTTTATTTTAAAAATGAAAAATAACAAGATTTTGTTCCTATACTGTTATTTGTCGACCCATCTCACTGGAACTTAATACTAATGCTAACACTATCTGCATTCGACTGGAATTTACACGAAAAAAGCATGCATGCACTTTTCAAGAAAGGGGAACCACCGACATATTTATATTTTCGCTGTATGTTTGGTTGCGTCATTTTCACTGTGACATTGATTTATGAAGGTAATTTTGATGGAGTCTGTGGTTGATTCACTTGATCACTGAAGGTTGATATATAACCCCTTGCCACATTAATTTTCGTATTCTGTATACGTATTTCGACAACTAAGTTGTCATCATCAGCAGATAATTAAAAAGTGTCGCACCTGGAAAACTACGGCGAAAAATACCCGTACGAAAACAAACTCTGCGATACTTTTTAATTATCTGCTGATAATGCAAATTAGTTGTCGAAATACGTACACAGAATACGAAAATTAATGTGGCAAGGGGTTATATATCAAACTTCAGTGATCAAATCAATTTATGAGCTTTTAACATAGTTCTTGTTATTAATTGTGTTGTGTTCAATGAATTGTCTTTTAATTTTGCTATAACAATATACAATATTCTTGCAAAACCGCAATGTGTTTAATTCTTTTTCAAAAACGATTTCTTGTTATATAACTTCAACAGTATATAATTTTTACAGCACTGCATCTTTTTGACTGTGTCACTGCAGTCACATGCAGTACCATTCTTGCCCAACAATGTTATGTGTATGAATTTTTACCGCCTTCAATTTTTTACTAATAGAAATCTTATGGTATCACGTACTTCACATTTGGTGAGATTTTTTATCACAGTACTTAAAAAGCAATTTATAGACAGGTCACTTAAGGAACTGTGTGTGTTGTGTAGTAATTGTTACGTTATTCGTCGCCGTTAAGAATTAATGGTATCACATTATGAGTAATAACTTGTAATTGATAAGCCATTAAAAATTCGGTTAAATAATTATTACTAAAAGAGGTTGAAGTTAAAAAAACCTTTTATGTCGATAATCATATAGTAACTATCTAGAAACTACTATTTCAGGAATTACTAACAGGTTAATAAATTAAGGTATTAGAAAGAAGATTTCGTTGGTTGGAGCATGGTCATGTGTATAGGTTACAAACGGAAACTCAAGAGAATCTAATGGCCGCAACATACAGGGACAAGAAGAACGGGATGACCAAAAGTTGTGGTAAATGATGTAAAGTAAAAGAATTCAAGCACTTATGTTTGTAAAGAAAATATTGATTATCATATTTTAAACTAATAAATTTCAACTTAAGAATTATAACAATTTCTCAATCTTTAAATGAGGTCGCCTCCCGAAGATTTCAAGCCACAAATAAATGATAACAAGCTTGCTTTATCCAATTTCCTAAAATTGACATTAAAGTTTATTGACATATGACTTCTATTCAAAAGAATATTTGGTATACTATTATTTCGATATTTATAATTATAAATAGAAGTATGAATGAATTATTTGTCCTTCATCAAAGAAACTTATGGTTATTCCCATTAAAAACTATCATTGCAGTTTACTTACTGTATATTTATGGATATAATAAAGAACTAGTTCTAAAAGCTTAAGAATGTTTCAATACTTATATCATTATTACTTCATCTGTTACGACAAAAGTTTAAATTTATAGCCAGCAATACGCCCAGCTATGTGATTAATTATAATGTATGTACCGCATACGTCCATATGAGCCAAATACCTACTTTACTGCGAGTCATTGTGTTGGATGTGCCCATGTATGTCGCATAAATAATTGAGTGAAATTGAATTGTAAATGGGAAGCAATGTCAAGAAAGTGTGAAATTACATTTAGTTACATTATTATTTATAAGACGTTTGCAATATATTACTATTTTATAACATTTAGTTGCTTTTTGTAGTCTGGAGTAATAACGATGATCAGAAAGGATTTTGTAAACTTTGCGAATGATTCTGCAAAATTCTTAATTCGATTAATTAGAATATTTTCACGATTTATTTTCCACTAAATATATTAAAGTAATTTTAGATAAAAACATATGTTGACTCGTCACTTTAGAATTGTTGCTATTTTATTTAGGAATTGGGAGTTTTTGAAATTATTCATCTTCCATTTTGGATGTCTTAACCAACGTATAGCATCTGAAAATAAGAGTTACTATTCCATAGACACATTATAATTAAATAATTGTCTGGTAGTACATTGGAATGTCAATAATTTTCTAAATATTTCAATTAAATCCTACGACAGATTTGATATGACTGCGTTTCGTAAATCTGTTACAGTCTTGTTCGATGAGCTTCAAAACATTTGATATTTATTTAAATTTGATAGAGTTAAACAATTGTCACATGCGCCTCTAAAAATCGCAACGAATAAAATCACATAGCAAAACTATACGACCAAATTATATTTTCGTTTAGAAAAATTCGCAACACGCTTTAGCGGAATCTACTATGGCAAGATCTGCTTCTTTTCGATGCTATGAAGAGCTTAATCGTCTGAGAAGCTGCGAGTGCTCCAATTTAACTGGAAGTGGAATAATAATTATTCATATAAATTCATATTTATCTATCTCGTAACTCTTTAACATTCTTTAAATATCTATTGGGTATTTTTACGCTATTACACAAACATTCAAACATCTCTAGAGTTTGTCTTTGCTAGATGTTGCACTTCGTAAAATAGAATCACAAAGTGAATGGAATGGTGATTTGCGAGAGCTGGAAGTAGTGCGTTCAAGAAAAATGATCTGGGAGTGAGAGAAATAATATATAAAACATATAATTACTTATATTCTTACATTTCTTGGCAAATGAGACATAGGTGTATTGAATGAACAAGGATTGCCTTCTTTTATTAGCGTTAAATACTGTGGAATCCAATGTGAAACAACTTTTTTAGTAGACAATTATTCGCAAATTATTCTATTTTATACGTTGGGATAAGACAATGGTAAGAGTTAGGATAACGCAATGGTAAGAGCGCTTGACTTCGAAATAATTATCTAGAAAAGTAGACCATTGGAACCACTTCCGGAGCGCTGTGATTCTTAAATTATGTTTCGTTTTGGATGTAGTTGGTATATTTCTTGGTATCCCTTAGGTTAAGGGGTAATGATCAACACTGCTTCTAATCTTATGGCAAGAAAGATATGAACGTGACAATTTAAAAAATTTATGACTTAGTTGGACATATACCACAAAAAATATATTATTGTGGATGTAATGATGAGAATAGTCTATAATCAATAAATCTTTCCATATTTGGTAAAGTAGATATCGTCGTTGTAAATAGTTGTATAAAAAATATAGGGTTACTGAATGAACATATGAAGATATAAATTTATTTAATGCCTCTCAATTCGACGAACATCCAAAATTAATCTTTACTCGTGATGAAAAAGATAAGCTAAAGTAATTCTAATATGGAAAGAACATAATTTTGTCGAAGATGTAGTAGATTTAATAAACCAAATTCTACTTCTAAAGGATACGAACTTTTAATTTCTAAGTACAAATCTTTCTGTACTCCTTACTATAGTTTGGCTATTCAAGAGGGAACATAATTTTTTCGAAAACGTAGTAGATATAATAAACTAAATTCTATTTCTAAAGGACATGAATTTATAATTTCCAATTGCAAATTTTTCTGTATTCCTTACTATAATTTCGTAGAGATTTTATTTATATTTGAAGTTTATTTAGTTTACTATGATTCGGGTCGTTTATTTAGAGAATTTAATTTATTGAATCTACTACATACTTTATTAGAATTACTTTAATTTAACTTTCTGTTCAGAGCAAAGATGAATTTTGGATGTTCATTTAGTTGGGGGACAAAATTTATTTCTTGATATGTTCATCATTAAATTTTATTAACTGTTAATAACTTCATTACGTTTTATGTGATCATCGTAATGTAACGCAATTTACCTTATTTCACAACATAACACTAAGAGACATATTTGTAATTCTACAAATATAATTATATTTAGGTAACCTGATATTCATTTATGCAATTATCTACAACGATTTGTAATATGAATGAGCACATATGTACGCGTTATAGTCGTTTGGATTTATTTGGTATAATTTCAATGGTACTTCGATTGTCGTCAATAATCCTTTTGTGATCACGAACTATATTATCATGTTTTTTGTAACAACTGTCATTTCAGATTCTTCTGTTTGTTCGTGTTGTATCAAACTATGACCTATGTGAAATTCTAGATGATGCTTCGTCTCTAATAACAAATCGTTGTCTATACTATACATACATATCTTCTTCTGGGCTTCCGGGCTGGAACCGCGTCACTGGTATAACTGCCGACGTTTCAAATATCAAGATGTCCCATACGACTGGGTACGAAACGTCGGCAGTTATACCAGTGACGCGGTTCTAGCCCGGATGCCCAAAAGAAGATGGTAATTGCTTCATGTATGTAATTTATTTAGATAAGCTAATTTGGTATCACAAGTATTCTCGTTTTAATTCCAAATGGTAACATTGAAGTATTTTTCAAAATAGAACAGAAGGTGTGCAACTGCTGCTTGTATGCATAATGTGCATAATGTATTGAATTTTGACTCATAAGAAATATATAATTCCTACAGTTATTTTTGGATTAGCGTTTTTCAAGAATTTCCAGTGTACCCGTATATGTTTTAAAAAAAGTTTTAAAATTGCAGGGCCAAACAACTGTTGGTAACATCTAAATTAGTCTTTGGAGGAATGTTAATAATTATTATGGATATTATTTCTATGCTACTGTACAATACAAACCAAAATAATGCAAAATCTATATTTCAGTGTTCGTCGGAACTATTAGGTTAGTTTAGGATCTTAAAAAGTAGTAGTCAAAATGTTACTTTCGTTTTAATAAAAATCAAATTTTGAACACATGTATTGTTGTTAATTGGAACCCTATTCCAAATATTTATTTATATATTTATATATAAATTTTTACATACTCTGTATTCGTGGAGATAATGGCTCCTTTTCTTCTGGAAATCACGAAAATATTTCACTAATTTTTTGTTGATATTTAGGATTAGTCATATATTTTTTTGTTGGAACTATTTTAATTTTTTTATTCGAACAACAGTTTATAAAAACATATCTTACCATAGTGACCTCTTCTAAGAAACTCCGTCAATGCAGTGTTCTGGTTTTTATTGGTTATAATGGCCAACGTGCTGTTTCTATCTTCACATTTCCACTTAGCTTTGTCCCACATTTCATATTCGCTACTGAAGTAGTAGCATTTGTTGTAAATACGCAAGAAATCATTGGGACAAGGATTTGTAACTTTTGGTTTTTCTCCGAAGACTGCCAAAATATATTGTATAATAACTGGAAGAAAAGAAATAAAAATTAACCACATGTACTTATGCAATATTTAATACGTATTGATTTGTGATATATACTTATATATATATATATATATAAGGTACAGATGTCTTTTAAAGCATTTTTACAATATGGTCAAATTTAAAGCAGCAATTCCAAAATAAAAGTGTACATAATATGGCTGTATAAAATTTAATTATCATCGATCATTTTAAAGACGAATGCTACAAGAAAACTGAAATTATTTAATCAAATATTAGTATTTTACTCATAACTGAAGCAGTCAATTTTAGTCGGCCTCATAAGATAGCATCCGTTTTCTCAAGTACGTAAGTACTTAAAACCGTTCATTTAACTCCGTGTAGAAATTATGTAACTCCACAAAAAATTTTCAAGCAAAAAGACTCAAAATATATTATATGTAGGATGATGATTTGTTTTTTTTTTGCTTGATATGGTACCAATAACGCATAGTCAACATCACTGCATTTAGTAGATTCTGTATAGTTTGTGTTGCAAATTATACAAATTGTGTTTGCAGTTTTCAAGATAGAAATTTTTAATATAATGCTGTTAAGTATCCTTGGTAAAAAGAATGTGACGTGAAAAAAGGTAACTAATCAAGATCAAATTTCTTGTGAAATTGGAGAAAGCAGATCGATATTTTATGAAAATTTTAAGCCTTTTATGGCGAAACTATTTATGAAATTGCCTTTCTATGAATGGGCGAATCGTTTCACAAAGAAACGAGAATTCTTTGATGACACGTACAAAAGCTAAACGTTAATGTCTATAATATTATGCTAGTGTGTGAATAGAAATTTTCGGTTATTACTTCCAATGTCGACGAAACTCGCCATCAACAAAGAAATAATTCACAAGTAGTTATGCGTATAATTGGTTTTCTAAGCGACCATCGACAATTAAAACCACATCGTTTGTGAAGAAACATTACAACGCATTCAGGCAGAGGCGTGAGATTGTTTGGATATAACCACGCTAGGAAATGAATCATGGGACTTTTAATATTTCCTTGGGATCCGAAGAATGCCAGAATGTCGAGGTTGTAAATGAAGATGATGCTCATTGCAAAGAAAATACATACTGACTTGTCAGACAGTCAATTTTACGTTTACCTCGAAGTTTGAAGATGAGGGTTTGCCCGAAATTAGCCGGGACCGAATGGTTGCTTTATCCTGATAATGCGCGCTCGCGTTCTGTGTTGATAACAATCAGCTTTTGATTATGAAAGGTACTCCTGTGCTCCTTCATTTCCCGTATAACTCTAACATCGCAGAGTTAAATCAAAGAAAGTCGTTATAAAAGAGTTGAGGACATCTAAACAATCGATCCTCGTTTTTAAGGAAATAACTTGTGAAGATGGTTGAGAACGCTATTTCGAGTTAGAAGGACTTATTGTGGAGATATTCAACTATGGTTTCATTACATTGTTGTTTCGATATAAGACAACAAGTCCATCGTAATTTTGATGATTCGAACCAACTACTATATAATTCTGCCCTGGGCTAACATATCTTCAATTCTGGTATAACAACAGTAGAACTGAGGATGTACTTTGTAAGAGTGAAGTCGCGCGGAAGTCTAATGGGGACTTCCATAATGTTTATATAATTAAAACTTCAAAATGACCGAATGCTATTATTAATGCTATTTTGTATTTTCTTTTTGACAATTTCGCTTGTGATATTTTACTTATATTGTTTCACTGTAATTGATATTATAAATATGTACACATATTTCGAGTAGTTACAATAAAGAAGAAATCAAGTTTATTTTAATGTAAATATTATCATTGTTACATAATTTCTATTATTATTTTAGTAGAAATTCGACATCCTGAAGATTAGTTATTTGGAGTTCTCCCAGCAAATGGAGCAATACAGTGCACATTAAAATATATATTTTGAACGAACTATAGCTAATGTGCTATCAACAAAAACAATCTCTTAGAAGTTTCGTATGTATATACACACATTTACAACTATTAATACTGGCTTAAAAATGTAAAAAATTCAGTAATCAGTAAATAGGAGAACTTTAATCTTTTTTTATACTATTTTACTGTTGCTCTAATAAGTTGCTGCCTATTATATTATATAAAATTTTTAAAACTTTTTAAAAATAATTGGAAAATTGCAAATGTATAACAGTAGTGCTAATGAGATGTGACAATAATCAAGATTATTACTTTTTGGGTATTTCTTTATATTAACTGTAATTTCAGGCATCAATATAAATTTTAAATAAATACCTGTATTTTGAAAAAATTAATGTCAATGTCTACTGAGAAACTACTTTATTCGTTCGTTTTCAAAAATCATTTATTTTGTAATATCTGTCCTGATAATTCTACTCCTCTACTAGTACTAGAGCATCGAAATTATAAAAGAGAATTCAATGGTCAATAAAAGTTTGGGACTTACTGTTTTATAGTATAGTAGTTTTATAGTTATATAGTAATAAAATGCCATACATTACATTTATGGTCAAACGTGTTAATTTTTTATTACAACTTAAATATTTTCTTTAATATATAATATATTCACTTAATATTGTAGAAAATATGTATGTATATAGAGGAACATAAGATACAAGAATCGTTTAATCTACTTTACAAAAAAAAAAACTCGACTGAACTTTTATTATTTAGTAGTAACTACCGCGGAAGCTATGTCTTGATTGTCTCATAGTGACAACTATTGTAATATTTTTCTTTATAAGTTTTTCCCAAGTTGTAACTTGAAAACATTCTCGGTTCTACATTAATAACTAATAAATGTCCAATTATGTCTTTCAGCATTCATTTGCTCGCCCTTCAGTCTTATGTGCAGCTAGAAATTTTTTATGGACATATGCCCAAATTTTAATTGCATATCACGCAGGTTTTCCTGTATAGCTTCTGTTTTTCCTCTAACAACATTTTTCTTGATTATCATCTAAACGAAGACAGAGTAATATCCCAGAGGAACTGCGATAAATCATTGGAATAGTAAAATTTAAAATTTCTAGTGACCAAAATTCTTACAGTGTCTTACCTAATGCTTTTTAGACGCGTGATGAAAGCAATAGATACAGAAAAGCTTTCAGTTATTTTCCATCAATATTCAAGCAATGAAAACTTTTATTCTGCAATTTTAATATTTCACCCACTTTTATTAATATACATGGCTATTTTGGAAAGCGCTTGATTCGTTATGGAACTTGGAAATCATCATCTGTTGGTAAATGTAAATCATTAATTGCCATATTTTACGTAACAAATTACTTCGGCAACATTTGAAAGTACTCTGAAATATCTCAGTGTTCTCAGTTTACTAACTTGTATGACACATAATATCTCGTTAATGAAAGAATTATTACATCTCAAACTATAAACAGTGTTGGAGTATGCATTCTGTATAATTTTCGTTCGCCTTCAATAACATCATTTATTTCTTTCACTACTTCTGTATTATTATTTGCAGCTTTAGTATAAGTATTGCAAAGGATAATGATCAAAATTCTGTATAATGAAATAACTCGGAGTAAAAATCCGCATGGGGTAAAGATCCGAAGATCGTCCATTTGAATTTCGGTTATGTTAGCACTGCTTTAGTATGATATTGAAGGTGTCATTGTTTCTATTGTGTGAACGTTGTTTGGTGACTTTCCTTTAATAATTACGATCATAATTTCTCATGTTTCTGTAAATATGTTTTCATTATGAATAATGTGCATCAAATCTGTCTCTAATGTATTATATAACTACAATTGCAACACTAAATAGTTCTATACTTGCATCCGTGATGGCCGCATAAGTTGTAACATAAAGTAACGAAGGTCAGGCTAAGAGTCCGCCTCTATTGTGACCTGTGGATGGTATGTAATACAGGAAAGGTTGTAAGTTTCATGTTGCACAATTGTACGGAAAAGCTTAACTGAAAACCAGTACCTTTGAAAAAGTGGTCACAGGTTTTAAAGTATGTGGTAATGTACCGATTAATCGTGGAGTATTTCTTTTCATGACACAAAACGGAGAAAGAGCAAAATAATATCAAGCCTGGAGGAACGTGATTCTCCAAAATCTGAAACATCAAATAATAACGCAGCAGCATATTATTAGCCATCAATTACAAATCCTAGGTGCGTGAGTCTCGAAAATCTGAATCATAAAATAATAAAGGAGCAGCACATTATTCACCATCGAATATAAATCCTATTCCAAAGATAGAACTCGCAAAGACAGGAATGGGAAAGAAGAAAGGAATCAACAATTCTTACTTCGATACCTCACAAAGCTACTCTTGATATAGAGCAGAAGGGAACCACTGCTGCCAACAGAAACGAAAAATGAAGAACAGTAAACCTGAAGTCTACTGAGAAGGCATTCGTGATTTGAATTATGAGGAATCTCCAATTGAAGATTAGATACAAGACGACTCATGTGGTATTAGATGGTATGAAGAATGCACGTCTTATGGAGAAGGATCTTTTGCTTGTGAGGTGTGCTAATTTATCGTACTCAGTTAATTAAACTATTTTATTAAAAACTTAAATGTGAAATGCGGAAACATCTGGAAATTTAATTTCCAGTTTCAAGATTAACGATTGTTGTTTTTTAACATGTTTTTAATACTTAAAGCAATTATAATAATCATTATTAGAAATATTATATGAAGAGTAATTAATACTTATGTAGAAACGGCGAATTCCTATTCCTCATTACTCAATCAATGTCGGACATGCATTCTTGTAATGATTATAGAAAACATTGTCAACTAAAAACCCTTCGTGTATTGCAGAAACTGTCTAAGGAAATGTATTGTATATAAAACTAGTAAATATTCTTTGTAGGAAGGGAGCCACACGTGCGAAACTCGCAAAATGCTATGCAAATATGTTTCATTTTTTCAGTCACGCTACATGTATTTATTAAATTAATACAATGAATATTATCTGATACAAGACCTTATGTTTAATAATATTCATTTACATGTCAACACTGTGTAATTTAAGCATTTGGAGCAATAAATATATTAATGTATCAATGTTCATAAGAAAAAAAAACACGTTTACAAATAAGTGTGTCATGTTGACTATATAAACTTTCTTGAGTTAATATTATCGGACATGTCTATAATTAGTATTGAACTTGGAAATTCTGTATTAAAAATAATGCAACGGATTATTTAAAAAAACAATATTAGTATTTCAAAATAGAATATTTATCTACGTCCAACGAAATTTATGGAAATGTGCTAGGTATTCGTTATTTTTTCAGTCGAAAAATATCATTATATTTGCCATCGCATGTTGCCCATTTTAGCTAATAAATGTCGCGATAAAACACCAATTTAATTAAAAGATAAATTAATAAATCACTAAAAATAGCGACCGAAATGTTAAGAATGACTATAAAATGGGCCAAGTTAATGACACCATTTAAGAAAAATTAAAGAATTCACTTTTATTATTTGGACGAGCGCGCCGGCGATACACAACAGATGTCCGGCTTTCTTGGTATAAATAAACCCACGAGATAATTTAGAAATGTAATTAGAAACCGCCTTTTGGCATCTGTTCAAAAAATATTTTATATGGTTAGATACGGTGCAACTTTAATATATTTATATTGGTCAATATTTTTAAAATATATTTATTGCTATAAATATGTGTGAAAATAGGGTTTTTATTTATATTTATTACTGTTAGTTTCTTTCTACTTGGCTTCTATTTTCTTGAGATTTTTCTATTTGTTAATATAGACTAAATAAAAACTTTCTTTTATTGTATTTATCATCATTTTATATATTTTTTCGAATGCTAGAAATATGTACTCGTATTCTACGAAATTGTTCTTAATCGTATTCTTATTTACAATTATTCTATAAATAATGAAATACATATATGTATGTATATCCAAGATTATCGTACTAAATACAGATACAATTATTTTCAATTAATATGTTTTATAATAATAATAACAAACTTGTATCAAATAATTTTTTTATGAGAAGTAATTGGAAATAGTATGACCCATTTTATGTTTTGAATTTAAAAACGTAGTTTGTTTGCACTGCTACAATTTTCCTATTATTAAATTTACTTTTTACTATAATGTTACATATTTGGCGGCATAATTCTAACCGTAATAAAATCAAACGTCGAAATAACAGAACAATCTGAATTTTTATTATATTGTATTTTCATTCTGATAATAAGTAATTTCGAAACATTAATTATAAATATCTCTGATTAATATTTATTACTAATATAGACCTTGACGTATAAAGGGCAGTATCACTAATGATGTCCCGGTGATTTATATACGTCTACCGGACGCGTAGCGAATATTTTTGTTTTGGAACACGCACTTTCTCGAATGTGTCGCTCTTGTTTTAAAGTTGTTGTTGTAAGAGGGCTGTTTCGTCTATATTGTATTGAAGTTTTTCAATACAATTTTCCTTTAAGTAATCGCATTTTGGACCATATTTTGTATCCACTAGTTTAGAGTTTGTTTTAAATCTTTTAAATTCGTAAATTGTAAGTAAGAAAATACATTAAGGCTTTTTTTAATTTTACATATATCGGGTGGACCAGATTCAATTTTATAAGCAATATTTTTCTTATTTTTGAAAGTGCAGGTTCGATAACGGCGTCATTAGAAATGGTTTGCAATACCTTGGTGGGAGGGGGGTGTACTTTTCAAACTATCTCAAAGGAAGGTACGGCACTCTCTGCGGAATAATTCCTAGGTCTACAGTTTTTAGCTTTGCTTGTTTTTGATTGGAGTACTAAAGATTTGGAGTGCGTAGGTGTCAACAAAAATTTTGTCCTACTTCGTTCATCACTGAATTTCTCGATAACACCCAAGGTTAAGCGTCCTGATCTCGGCTAAAATTTCTTCCTTGAAACTTCTTATACCACCTGAATACGATCATATAATAATAAGAGAATTGTCTTTTAACACAGGAACCAGAGAAGTGTTGGTGCATTTCTTCAAGTTTAATGTTTATTTAACCATTGAAATGTCCTCCTAGGATTATTGTGAAAAATATATTTTCATTACATACATATAACAAACTAGTGTTCAGTCAGCGACATGTACTTCGGAGAAGTGCAAGGGGCAGGTAATAAATGTGAATAAAGATTTCCATGCTAAGTAGCGTTTTCAATATGCAGATGCACAAAGTGGATAACATCGACTAAATATTTGCAGCATCAGGTATGTTTCAACAATTTCTTTATGTAACCGTGCTTGCTGTGATGAATAAATATTGTTTTATACGGAGAACGACCAGTCAATATATAATAATGAAATATCTGCATAATTAAAATAATTTTCGTTAACACTTAAAGAATCTGTAGACCCACTCTCACCAAAATTTGCTCTAATTTGGTAAAACCTGAATCTATTTTAGCAATAATAACTAATATTTCTTGCGTCGCTGAATATAACTGTGTACAATGTTCAACAACTCCTGATAACTTACAATGTTGTAATTTTTCAAGTGTTTCAACTAGTCTATTGTAATTATTATTATTATAATATCGCTTGATGGCAATTGCTTCTTTGATATCAAAAGCCTGCCTTTAATATGTTCTCCAGCATATAATCGGCTCTGGAAGTGTAGAAATGATTATGCAATTCGCAAACACATTATGAGCATTTGAGACTGCTTTTATATGCACTATTAAACCATCTACCTCTGGATAACACAGTCGAATAGTTTGTCACCACAATCTTGTTTAAAAAAAAAACAGGTTTGCACTAATATAATATTATTGCTAAAACAAAGAGTGTGTTAACGAAGGTTCAAATTTAACCAGATTAAAAGAGATTTTTGGTGATAGTGGGTCTATAGATCTATTAAGTATTAGCAAAAATTATTTTAATTATACAAGCATTTCATCATTAGACTTCGAACTGTGTTACCTGCCTATAAGAAAATTTATTTCTAGCGGTGAACAGAGTTACATGAAGAAACTGTTGAAAGATACCTAATTTTGTAAATATTTAATCAATCTTATTCGCTTTGTGTATCTGTGTACTAAGAGTGTGTGTTTATTTATATTTATCGCCTGCTGAATTCCTTGTATTTCTTCGAAGCACGTGTCGTATAATAATAATATAAACACTTAATCGGTCTGATTTCTACTGAGAATTTATAATACTAATAATAATAATAATTCATCCTTTGATATCTCCCAACAGCTTCATGCTAATTATAGAGGGCATTGGCAGGCTATGAGTTATTATGTCCACGCTCATGGTGCTAATTAATATCCTTGGTTGCCACTATTCACTTAAACTAGAAAGGACACCACGAAAAATGGGACAGGCCGTGAGATTCAATCTAGAAATTCTCATCGATATAAGCCAATAATTTATCCTTGAGTTTTCAGAAAGATTTATCAACTTAATGTATGGGAAAGTCCCTTATTTAATTGATGAAGATGCTCTAGTACTATAGCAATTCTCTTGAAGTTTGATTTTTTTACAATAAGTTGTCAATTAAATGTTGCGGTTCTATCTTTAGACTTATTTTCGAATTACTCATCTTCACTATGTAACTTCCAGAGCCAATTCTGGATAACGACATGCTATTCTCAACTTTAAATTCATATCTAATTTATTTTGTTGGTGTCCATCGTCTGTCAATCAAAAAATATATTTGCAAATCTTAATATTAAAATATTAATTAAATGTCATAAATATTTTAAAATAATTTCTGTTTATAAACTAAATTTCAGTACATTTATTAAAAAATGTTATATGATAAAATTTATTTTCACTTCTATGCTTTCATATTTATATTACATATAATAGCTAACGTACGATACTTTAATTAGTTTCGTAGATTAATGAAAGCAATTAAAACAGATGCGGATTCATTGTTAAAATTAATGCTTACGCACAAAACTAATTAAAAAATTCCTTTATTTATTTTCTATAAATTTCTCTTGTGCTTTCTTATATCAATTAAAAAAATATTTAAAATTATTACAATGTTTTGTTTTAACTAAATGCAACATACATAATTTATGTAATTTTAATGTTGTTTTTCTTTGATGCTTAAAATAAGATCTAGCGATTACTACCATTATCTTCCGGAAAAATTTAGCATTTGTTTGTTTAGATTCTGACATTTGATTTTAAAATTACGCCAGAGTAAATAAAATGCCTAAATGGAAAATTTTAAAATGCATAACTTTACAACTAGTAATGAAATTCATTTTCTAAGACTAAACAGATTTTAACTGTTGGCTGATATTTAACGAACTTTGGATGACAATCCCTCTTCGAAAGCAATAAATATGTTGTGCATTTTAGGCATGGTGATATAAGCATTAACCATGAACCATTAAAAATTGCAACAACACGGAAAATAATCAAAAAAGTTAATGATACACTTGAATTATAAAAGATTTGTCATCAAGATTAATCGCCAATACAGGTAGAATTTGGAATGGCCAATTGAGATCAAAAATGATAAATAATACAAAAGCTAAGTGATCATATGGAAGATTTGTTACGGTTGATGAAACTTGGCTTCACCACTATGCTCCTGAATTCAAAGAGTAATCTAGTCGACACATCATGGCATGCCTTCCCCAAACAAGATGAAGACATTTCCATCGACAACTAAGGTAATGTCTAAGATTTTTTAGAATTCTGATGAAATAATTATACTACCTTGCATAGGGTTACACCATATTGTATTGCTCTATTAGATAAACTAAAGAAAATAATTGTCCATAAAAAGTTCTAGTTCATCATGATTATGTGCCTTTTTACAACACTCAGGTTGTCTGTGATACCTCGAGATTTCAAATTTTGCCTCACGCATTCTATTCGACAGATCACTGCGGCTAGCAAGTGAATTGCATTTATTCTGCACACTCAAGAAGTTTCGGTTAGATGAAAAACTTATTATAGTAACGGAGCAGTATCTTGAAAAATTCATAACAAAAATTGCGTAATGGCATATCAGCACGGTTGGTCCAAGTGAATTGAAGTAGTAGCTAAATATGTTGAAAACTAAAAGGAAACTTGGAAATGCACTCAAACTCATTTGCTTTATATCACGTCTTTCTATTCATCAAGTCATCCTCGTGCAATATATATAATCCCGAAAGTAGAGCATTTACTACTTACTCTGAGGTCTTTCACTATCATTTTTATTCATTCATACCCCCCATCTATCATGGATTGTGATTATGGTCGACTATGCACAGTAATCAGCATTTTGCAATGTTTGTATTTGTATTTGAATTTGATGGAGCCTGTGGTTGATTAACTTAATCACTAAGGTTGATATATAACCCCTTTCCACATTAACTTTTGTAATTCTGTATACGCATTTCGACAACTAAGTTGTCATCATCAGCAGATAATTGCAAAGTGTTGCAACTGGTAAACCACGGCGAAAAATATCTGTACGAAAACAAACTCCGTACACGATCTATACCGCTGAGTGTACATCTTGGTTCTCAGCGGTACAGATCGCGTACGGAGTTTGTTTTCGTACAGGTATTTTTCGCCGTGGTTTACCAGGTGCGACACTTTGCAATTATCTGCTGATTATGACAACTTAGTTGTCGAAATGCGTATACAGAATTACAAAAGTTAATGTGGAAAGGGGTTATATATCAACCTTAGTGATTAAGTTTGTATTTGTATGTCAATACCTCTTTTTAGTAGTTCTTAGCAACAGTTTTGACACCCTATTGACCTAAATGAAGATCCATAATTCCATCATAATTAATTCTCCACTAGTTTCAGTTCATAGTGAGCGAAAATTTGAAAGCAATCCTGAATTTTTAAATTGAGGATGCTTTTATCAGAGAAAAAACAATTTACTAATATTGCCTACTATTTACATTGTAAAATTTGATAACAATGAAGATAAAATATATAAATGAGTTAAATGCATTAGGCAGTTTAAAAAAGAGCAGCTATTTAAAATTTCTTATCTAAATGAAGTTTATTACAATAAATTGCTACGTAGTGAGAGGTTGGCTTCTCGAATATGTTTATTTTATAAAATCTGGGAATCAACCAATCTAAATCTTCAAAGTACTTATAAATAGACTGATTTCTACAAACACATTTGATTAAATCTTGCTTTAGAAATATTGAAATTATAGTGCACTTTACTCCACTACTAATGTAAGCAAAATAGCAAATTAAATTAAAGCTACCAATTCTTATATTAACAAATATATCTCCAAAAAAATCGAATGAAGGAATTAGCTGATTGTCTCGATGAATATATACATATAACGGGTGAGGCAGAATAACGAGCGATTTTAAAAAGGTTGTAAAAAACAAGATAAACAATATTTAGCAATAAATTCATTATGTTCTCAAAGAACCTAAAAAAGCATTAATTATTTTGTTTTTTAAAAATAACTCCGGAAAGATGACATCCGTTCAGGCGTACACATTCTTCCAATCGTGTTTTGAAACTATTCATTATATTTTGCAGCATTGCTAGGGGAATGTTTTCCACTTCCTGTCGGATCCGTTCTTTCAGGGCTTGAATTGTTTGTGGTGGGTTATCTTCAAACACTTTACTTTTTAAGTACCCCCACAAGAAAAAGTCGCACGGTGTGAGGTCCGGTGAACGGGAAGGCCAGGTGATGTCCCCATTTCAAGAAATCACATGATTTGGAAATAATCTGTTAACAATATTCATGCATACTCTGGCTGTATGGGAGGTTGCTCTGTCTTGTTGAAAAAATGTTTCCTCGTTAACTTCGTAGCGTGCAAGCTGTGGTTCAAAAAAGTTTTCCAACATGTCGGCGTATCTTTGTGAGGTTACTGTCACAGCATTGCCACGAGCATTTTCAAAAAAGTAAGGCCCCATGATCCCCGATGAAGACATAGCGCACCACACAGTAACTTTTGTGGAGTGAAAGGGTTCTTGATGCATTTGTCTAGGATTTACGTCACTCCAGTATCTAAAGTTCTGCTTATTAACGTAACCGGACAAATGGAAATGGACTTCGTCACTCATCCATAAGTTGTTTACAATATCCTCATGTTGATTAATTAAATCAGAAAACTCTTCACAGAATCGTTGTCGACTCACATAATCCGTGCCTTTAAGAGTCTGTACGATTTGGATTTTGTATGGATGAAGGTGAAGATCCTTGTGTAATATTCGTCTGACAGTTCGGTTTGAAATCCCAAGTGTAGTGCTATGCCGGCGAGCTGAACGACGCTGGCTTCGCTCAATAGCAGTTCTTACACGGTCGATATTCTCGGGCGTACGCACCGATTTTGGCCGACCAGGTTTCTTTTTTGTCGTTGATGAAGTTTCCTCAAAGTTCCTAACCCATTTTTTAATGGCACAGGCAGACGGCACTGGTTGGTTGCGATTAATGTTAAAATGATTTCGAGGCACGACGCGCGCGTATGTAAGAATTATCATTTTCATAAAACGCCTTAACAGCGTACGCACGCTGTTGAGGTGTCCAACACCCCATTGTTACTAAATGCTAATATCAAGGAAACATGGCTGATAGCGTCCCTACCACCTCCGAATGATACGGCGTGAATCGCGGGCTTTTTAAAATCGCTCGTTATTCTGCCCCACCCTGTATATAGTATTTCGTTGACGAAGTTAAATCTGAATACTAGATAGATAGATAGATATTCTTTATTAGTATTTGAAATACTCTTGCAATTTACATTATAATAAGAAATTTTACAAACAAGGCAGAATGTTATGAATTTAAAATTAAAACTTTAAGTTTAAGAGCTGTTATTCTTCTATTTTTTTATTAACAAAACACGTTTATGTAGAAATTTTTCAACATGTAGGGTTATTTAACACTAACTTTTCAGTTTTAAATTTCCGTAACATTCTAGACTCTGTGGAAATAAAAATACCAAATTGTTCGCAAAGAAGTGTGGGTTTTAGGAGAAAGAAGAAAGCTTAAATATGACCACGACCGTGATTTTTAATAAAAAAGTAGTTGTTTTTCTAAATTATGAATGGAATAGAAAAGAATATTTTCCGGAAAGGTCTCAATGATATGTGATATCCATTGCTACAGTTCCTCACTGTCCCTAACCAATAGTCGACGGATTAATATTTGATAATTAAGAAGGTCAACTGTTCGGAAAATGCATACTACAGTGAGGAATTTCATAAGTCAACAAACTATTGAATGACATTTCTTTAAAAGTTGAATGAACCAATATTCGTTAAATAAATATAAAATTATGCATAGAAAATACACTTAAAAGTGTAAAATTTATTTTTCAACGAAAAAATTGCAAATTTTCGCTGGACTAATGAGAATTTCAAGATAAGTAACAAGTGCTTTTCTTTCAATAATAGTAAATTATTCATTCAATATTATTTTCTTGTTGTTTTGCAGAATTCTGGGAGCAAACATTTACGCGTTTATGTTCGCACAGGTGTATGTGCAAGAATGACATCCGTCATTACTCCCTGTGTTATTTAATGACGGTTAAAGCGACACTTTTACTTCTATCCGAGAGATGGACGAACAGTCCTCTCACTACTTTGTATTATATGCACCAGGTGCGCATAACTATAATTTGAACTGTCTGACGTTCGCTTTACAATGCGGTTGTTATTAACTATGTTTCATGTGGCAATTAGTCATCCATATCTATATATCGATGTTCGCTTGGTCAACATATACACTCCGCGCAACATGAATAGGACCACCCGACTTGTTGCAAGCTTTCGGTGGTTTGAAAAACAATTCATTTACTAAAAATACAATGCAAGTTTGTAATGATATGATATGGCAAATAATACGCATTATTGCGCAATAGTGCCTAACGTTATGCATTGGGTGACGTAAGTACCACATACATATAAAATGCACCGCGCCGGTTGGATACGACCAGTATTTAATAGTAAGCTACCGGATGAGTGTCGAGTTACAACGTGTATCCGGATAAACATATATCTGTAATTAAGGGTATTGTGCAACAATGGGACGACAGAAGTGCTTAAGTATGGAAGAAATTGGAAAAATTAAAGCGTTCCATCAAGAAGGGTATTCCTCAAGGGCTACTGCAAAGAAAATAAGTCGATCACACCAGGTTGTGAACAATTTTATTAGGGATCCCGAGAATTATGGAAAACGTTTTAAAGGGCGAACAACATCAATTACTAAGAGAGAACGTCGAGCCATATTACGCGAAGCATCGAATTCGGCATTAACGGCAAGACAAATCGCGAATAACGTTGGAACGAATGCATCGGTAAGAACTGTACAGAAGTTACTGAAGACCTGTCCGCATTTAAAACGTTTGAAAATTAAACGACGGCCTCCTTTAAGGGAATTTCAGCGCACTGCACGTCTTCAGTTTGTTCAAGCAAAAATGGGGTGGACAAGAGAATGGCAAACTGTTATTTTCAGTGACGAGAAGAAGTTTAATTTAGATGGCCCGGATGGGTTTTCTTATTATTTCCACGATTTATGTAAAGATGAAGTGATTCAGTCACGAAGGCGAGCCGATGTTGGTTCAGTCATGGTATGGGGAGCTGTTTCCTATAACGGACCTGTTGATTTAGTAATAGTGAAGGGCAGACAGAATTCGGAAAAGTACGTCCAGCTGCTGCAACAGGTGAAAGACAAATTTTCCAACGTTATGGCAGGTGGGCCATTTATTTTCCAACAGGATAATGCCAGTATTCACACCGCGCGCATTGTTCGACGCTGGTTTCAAGAACAAGGCATGGAGGTTCTCGATTGGCCATCGCTCTCCCCCGACCTGAACATCATAGAAAATGTTTGGGGATGGTTGTCGCGTAAATTGTACTCCAATGCTACCCAATTCAGTTGCGCTGACGAACTAGAGCAGGCGCTGAAACGAAGTTGGGCGGCACTTCCCGTTGACTACTTGAGAGCCCTGTATAATTCCATTCCATCCCGACTATTTGAGGTTATAAGAAATAATGGCAAAAGTACTCATTATTGAACAATAAAGCATTTTGTTATTGCAAACGAATCTTTTATTTTGTAGATTAGTCGTATTCAAGTGGCGTTTAATTACTCTACTTATTGTCATTAGTAACGTACATTTGCACTGACTTTTACAAAAATTATATTTGGTACCTACATACATCTTTTTATCAACCCTCTTATTTTCGAAAATAACAATTCCAGCGCGCTACCATGTTTAGACCACTACAAATGTCATATATGCAGTTGGTCCTATTCATGTTGCGCGGAGTGTATACTGATCAATGGAAGTTAAAATAAAATAATTGCTTTCACTTTTATTCAAGAAATAGACGTACAACTCTCTCTACTATTTTCTATATTCGCTGTATTATGTTGCCTTAATAAATCTGTTTCTTTCTTGTGCTAAAGAAGATTTTTAATTTTAAACATCTAATTGCTTTTATTCAGAACATAGATATGTTGAAATAACAAAATATTGAATTTACTAAAAATACCCTCCTGTTTGACTTAAAAATATTAGTTCTTCAAGTGTTCTTTTACTTTAACATTTTTTAAATGTCTGGTGAACATACTAGGTGCATTAACAATAAAGGACTAAATGTGATAGTTGAATGGATGTATTTTACATTGATTAAACCTATTATCTCTACCAGTGTAAGTATATGACTCCAAATGTGTTGCGTAGTAGGTCTTTTACATTATTGTTTATGTGGGGTATTGCTCTTCATCACATCTTATAACAATGTTGTTAATTTTATGATTCTGTAATGCTAATAGTACAAAGCCTTGCAACATTTGATAGTATCGCTGCTCATTTATCATTACGTTTTCGTAGAAATAATATGCTATTTGAAAATGTGTCGCAAAGCCGTATCAAACAGTAACTCCTAGTCCTTACTGAACAATCATATTTGAATTATTTTCTTCCCATATTCTGCAGTACATGCACCTCCACTTAATTCAAAAAATACCTTATCTATTCAAAAGGTTTTGTTTAGTCATTCACCGTCATTCTGTGTATCTGCTAATGGAAAATGTCAGGAAGTTAATTCTGAACGTATTTCATTTTATGTATATATATTCCTATGTCAATTGTTGAATAACTCACTCAATTGTTTTGAAACATTTTTAGTACTAGAAATATTATATGCAGAATTTTCATGAAAGTCTTGAACTTCTTGCACAATTAGAACTGCGCTGGCTCATTACTAACTTTTGTTTTCCTGACTTCTTTTTATCGCTAATTGTACCATAATTTGCTCAAATTTTTGCATGAAAGAAATGATTTTACTGAGTTTTTTAAACGCGTTGGCATATTATGTATTGTATTCATACTAGTACTAAATTAGGCGGATATGCACCCATAGCGACAAATCCACTTTAACGATTGAAAATTACTGAAGGAATACTTATTTTGAAATTAGAAAAACTAAATCATACTAGGAACAAAAATTAAATAACCATATACAGAAAAAAATTCAAAGCTCTCTAAACGATAATGACATCCATATGAAATCAAACTGTTAGAATGTACAAAAGATAGTATGCTTTCAAACTGGGAAACTTTTGTAGTTTAAAAGCACATTTTTTCAGCAGTCCTCGTCACTAAGCTTATAAATAATTAGGTTGAAACATGAAACAAAATTTATAGCAAAATAGCAAGGCCTGTTAGAAAGACTTGGGTGAAAGAGGAGAACTCTCGTATTTTAAAAGCCATTCATATCTGTTTATTCTTGTATAAAAATATCTAACTAAAATTAATGTTTGATGATCAGCTAAATTGTTGTAGTTAGTATATTTAGTAGTTAGTATCATATGTGGTTTCATAATAATAATTAATTTTAACACCGTACAAATACAAAAAAAATACAAAATAGAACTTACCAATGAAGACAATCTCGTAGAAAATTAAATGATGCATCTTTGTCCGTAACACACACTAAGTACACTTTAATTTGTAGAACTCAGATTTAAAATCACATTTTTAAGATCGTTTATTAATGGTTTCTTCACCTCACTGATATAAAGTGTTGTTTAGGTTTGTTCATATTTTGTGATATTTATCAATTCTATATTAAGTTTTATATATATGTCTTCTATTTACAATGGATGTAAGAGTAAAGTGGCAGCACTTTTAATCCAGTTAACTAAAATTGAAAGCCAAGATGTACAACCTCTAAACATTATATCTGAATAATTATAATTTTCTCTTATTTTTAACAAAATACAAAAGTATATGGTATGTCCATACAAATGAATATTTACATGCATGTGAACTAGAGATTGTCGAAATCTAGATTCTAGATAAAAATTTAATAAAAAAATATCGTAAGCCATATCCTTGCTAATTCTGAAAAGTATTATTGCAATTTTCCTTTAGAACATTCAAATTATAAATACTTTTTAGTCTAAAATAATTTACTTACATACTATTCAGATTTTATTATTTTTGATAGCAATCTGCAAAAATATTTTAAATCAAATTTTCAAAAATTTGGAAAGCTTGGATATACACAGTTATAATTCTTTCTATTCGAAAATATATACAAATTTTGTTCACCGTTTCCTATCTATAGCCATCACGATTTTCTCTTCCCTGTTTGTTGATCCACTCCATGTCCGGAAGTTTTTCTCTACTTCTTCGTTTTCACCTTAATTTCCCAGTTACTTGGCCATTATACCGTTCGATATTTTTACTAGCTGTCAAGTGGTAGATGTGAAGTGAAAGGTAGGTAATATCGCAAAAATAAAAAAGTAGTGTGCAGACCGTTGAAATGAGATCCTTGAGAAAAGTTAGAAGCATTACCAGAAAGGATAGAGTACGGAATGAAGTTATGAAACAAGATTTAGAAATAGAGTCGATTTTAACAACTCCGTTCGTTTACTAATAAACTAGTATGTACAATCACATAGTTTATTGGTAACAACACACACAACACTCATCGTCGAAAAAATAAATAGAACGTTATGAATTGAAGCACTCTTTTCTTTAATTGATAAGCATGAAAATGATAATTGAATTGATAGCATCAAATCTTTCGTGTATCAGAAAGAAACTTGTGTCATCTGTCTTTCAACAACGTTCTATACAATTAAATAAATGAAGATGCTACAAAAGGTGAATATCATTATTTTCGGATAATCTAAACCCAATACTTTGTGTATAAGGGTCACTAGTTATTTCCGGAGAAAAATATTACGGAGTATACCAACAGAGTAAAATGAGCAAATTTACTTCAACACAAGGTTGTTGAAGTTGCCGGTTAAAAACTGCTACTACGTCGGGCTAATAAAATGCTGTAGCTTTAGTAGATACTCGCTAATACCCTTATAGTAAGTGCTTGAAAAAGGCAAATCAAAATTCGGAGTACTCGCACTGAATAGCTAAATAATTGCGCGATAACCCGAAATAGAGAATACTATTGTATACTATCTTGCATCAGTTGCAAAGCAAAGAATAGTTCTGTACTCATATGAGGGGCATTTTTCGTTGACAATATGAAAAAGAAAAATATTTAATCATATTATCGGATAATTCGATATCATTGTGATTGTGTTTAAAAAGCTGTGATTTATACAAGATTGGTAGTAATTGGTAAAGGAAATGCCCAAATCTAAATATAATAGTTATT
This sequence comes from Dermolepida albohirtum, assembly GCA_031893035.1. Classification (NCBI taxonomy): domain Eukaryota; kingdom Metazoa; phylum Arthropoda; class Insecta; order Coleoptera; family Scarabaeidae; genus Dermolepida; species Dermolepida albohirtum. The sequence continues at coordinate 27,636 of JAVIWB010003879.1, read as the reverse complement.
AGGCGATGAATTATACAGAAGAATTTGGAAGATGCATGCAACTTTCACCGGATATTTATGGTACGTTCTGCAAATTTACTAGAATAATATTGCGTATTCGATGCCCACAAAACTTATTGAAGAAATATCTGAAGTATGAATAGTTTTAAGCCATTGTTAGTATGAAAGTATTTTTATGAGAAGGAATCATATTTCTTGTACTATAATTTTATGAATTATTTGTATCTATCAGTTGTATTTTTTATTTGATTGACATAATATTTCTTTTCATTTCAATTTTATTTGTTTAATAATTTGAACTACGTGACAGAACTTCTGTAAGCGATTGTGTGTATATAGTTGTACCCTAGAAAAATAACAGTAACTTATCATGTACGACATTTACGGTAATACGTGATTACCCTAGCGCATAGCGTATAGATGACACAGCTTAAAATTTATCAAAGTCGTTATGGTATTTGTTACTACAGAATGACAGTAATAAATTGTCAGAGTATATCTAGGAATAAAAAAAATTAGTTTAATATAAAGGTGAAACACATTTAGATAGAAAATTAAAAAATTAATTAATATTTACGAAAAGTAAGCTTTTAATTTTATATACATCTCGTTTGTACTTTACTAAATACACTAGTAACTATTAACGATTGTGGTGTTTTGCTATTGCGAAATTATGTATTAAACTATTAAACATGGCTTTTTAGAAAAGAGAAAGTTCAATTTTTCCATTCACTGCACAGGGAAACTTTTACAGTGCACTACCTTTAAACGTCCGATTAGCAATTAATTTAATTTAAAAAATGATACTACAGTTTGTTCCATTCTATATTATTAAATTACTGATTCCTCACTTAGCTCTTCTTTTGACGGTTATATATTTACAGTTTTTATTAAAAAGTATTCTTCGGAAGCTGATTTACATAAAATTATCAACGAAATAATAGTTCAAACAGCAAAAAGTAAAGTGCGGAATTACTGTCAGAAAGACACAAAAAGCAATACGGGTAATTTTGGGAATGACATAAAGAAAAAGCAACGCTTAATTTAAAAGCTCGTCGTGTGAACCGACTACTTTATGAAGTCAATATTCTAAGACAGAAAAATATGAATTTTTGTAATTATACAAAAATATGTAACAATTTTAAAACAAGGTGTTGATTACACACCGAGAAAGACCATGGTACTAACTGCAGACCGAGTTGTTATTAAGAGGTAATTCCAATATTTGGCATTTTCGGCGCATAGCGTATAAATGACTTGTTTCGTTCGACTTTAAATGATGAAGGAGATAATAATTGTTTTTTGGAATTGTTTGTTCGAAATGGCAAAAAACACAAATCCAGAAGTTTTATAATTATAAATAATGACTGTTCCCTTTAGTCATGCCAATATATTATTTAACTCGTAATTAGCAAATATAAATAGTGGAGGACTATGTATTACCTATAGTAAGGACAGGTGCTTTTTAAATTAAATATATAGCAGATCATACTCCTGGTGGTATTGCTAAATGAAGGTGGAGGAGATTTGTCAACTTAGAAAATATATGATTCAGCAGTCTTTCAACTGTAGTTAAAGGCAATATAGAGGATAAGTAATTCGTAAGCTGTTTGATCACTAGCGAGTATAAAATATAGAAAAAACAAAAAACGTTCGTCTTCGAGATGGATTACACTAAATTTACAAAAGCAATTGTTGCCTAATGAGTTGAACATTTACGATTGTACAAATTGCACTAGACATGCAATATTAAAATGAAATAGTTTTAATAAATTAAATATAATGTGCTTTCATGTTTAGAAGTAAAGATACCTAATAATTTGGTGAATTCACATATTATTTATATGCGTTGTTGTTTTCAGACAAATGTAATGACATAAATATCATTCAGTACTCTTCCATAGATTGCTTTTTCCCGTATTTACATGATTCAAACGGGGAAAGTTTAGCTTTGAAGTCGTAATGAAGTACTAGGTCAATGTCAATAAGCACAAACATATGATGCATTTTTGCAACGAATGGCGCTGGTTTATTTTTGCAAGTGATAGGGTTATTAGTACGCATCTATCTTTACACTAGTCCATATCTTATTTAAAATTTCATTTCGAACAAAAATTGTACCATGTCCACTGAGTGTTTAAAATTTTAAAAGTTGAAAATAGAAGACCAAGACATGCATTTTGTCATAATTTACTTCTTTATTTAAAAAGAGAAACGCGTGCCTAGCTTGTAAAAAGTTCCTCATGAACTCCAAAAAGTTAACTTGATGGCACGTATAACATCTGTGATATGCTCCTTAAACCTAAGAAAAGCAGTTCTTTATAAAAGCGACTGATAACCGGTTATGAGAAATGAATTGTCTACAACAACATAGTGCGAAATCAGTTTTAATTTGGACTGAAAGCTTCGACTCAAACGTCTTCAAAAGCAATCATTAATTGGAGGAAGCTTATGCTTCCAGTGTTCTGGACACAATTAATTCAAGTTTGTGATGTTGACAGTTGGGCAGTTTGAATGGATTTCTCGTCACGACAATGCAAAATCACATGCAAGTTTAATCACAAATTATTGGATCTTGGATGGAATATGCGAACCTATCATATTCCCCAAACTCATATATGTTGTCGGTGAAAAGACGTTTTGGACGAATGTAAAACTTATTAGTGCATCGGTATCTTAGTCTGATGATAAAAATCAGTACAATGACATTTCAGAATCACCGTGTGCTAAAATTGAAGAGAAATGGTTTCATATGGACATTTCCAAAAGAATAGTTTTTCTAAACATCGAAGGACGAAAAAAATAATATTACTACAAGTTTTAAGGAAGAGAGAGCACTATTTTCGTTGAAGTGGCAAGAGAATATATTGAAAAATAATAAAGAATTAAATGCCCTAACTATTATCTCTCATTTGGAGTCGAATTCCACATTATGCTCGTATATTTAAAGTCTTAGCTATGATTTATCAATTTACCGCTAGCTGAGGGCGTAAATATGTATTACTCTTTATATATAATAAAAATTCTTGCTTCATCAATATTTCAAATATTATATTGATATTTCGGGTTTATAAATATATCAAAACTATACTTAACCCATTATCGCCCATAAACTGGAACTTTATATGTACATGGGATGAAATTATTTGCGATATCAGGTAGTGTGACTGGAAAAGGAGACATTTCGTTATTTTTAGTTTAGGTTGGAGGTAATTCCAGGGATGGAGATATAAGATACATTTTAAGCTTTTAAATATTGATCAAGACGTTCATACGGATGTATTTTTAAATAAATCTAAAAAATTCAGAGTAATAATATTTTCTATGGTTAAACTGAAGTATATAGTCTTTTATTGCTAAGCTCTCTCAAATTTGGTGTAAAATTCATTCACATCAATATAAACGGAATGAAGATAACGAATATTGTAGTTTAGTTTTAGAATGGACACGTACATTCTTTTATACTTTTAGTTTAATGCTTATGAAGTGTTTAATATTAACCTTGATATTTCGATAAAACTTTTCATTTTGTTATTTTTCGATAATGTAGAATATATTTTTTGTTATCATTATTATAGATAGTCACATATATACACACACATCTTACAAAAGAACTGTTAAACGTTACTAATTATAGATAAAATGTATTATAAGGTAACTAGTTTTAGCCAATTATGTGGCGGTAATAGTAATAAATATAATTAACTTGTTTTTACGATCAGCTAACGATAAGGTTGTGCGTATTAATATTATTATATGACACTGCAAATAATGATTTGACTAAATAAGTTGTAATACACAAACACTTTCCAATACCATTCTTAATTCACGACTGAACGGTAAATCGATTCTTTAAAACTATTTTGTGGATCTAGTAAAAGCAAACACTACGAAATTTTCTAAGTTTGGATCGGTATTTCAACATGAAATTCTTTAACATACAAGGGATCAATACTTGCGATGCGATTAAATATTCTTTCTTTAAAAGGTTAATTTACCAAGTATATTCTATGAAGCGACTACATTTTCTGATAAAAATAAATAATCTACTTGGATTATATAATTCAACAAATATTTTGCACTAGTATTGTATGGAAAACAAACAGGTAATCAATGAAAATGCAATTCTTTATATCTACCCGTTTTAACTTAGCAGTCAATAACCACCGATCCAAGATATATAATTACATAAAACTAATAAAGACTAGATATAAATTATATACAGAAAAATTTGAAATAATAAAACAAATGAGCTCTACAATACATAGGAGAAGTTAGAGTGATAAAGGTTTCTAAAACTAATTAAAAATAAACATAACCGTACAAACGACTAACCACACTGAACATTAAAGGGAATATGTATAGATCACAACATTGCAAATATTGCAAAGCCGTGGCAATCTATGAGTACAGTAATGTAACTAACCCTTAATAATAAAATATAAGTTTTAACGTCTTTTCAGCGCTAACGAAGAGTTTATATTAAAAAATTGTGAACATATAATGTTAAAAACAATTATGTGGTAGACATATTTGTTAAATTTTATGTTAAACTCAAAGGAATATGGCTACGTATGTGTGAGTATTACTGTGAATTAACTTTACGTATCTAACATTATAATGGAATCCATTTCTTCACTATTAAAGAATAGTAAAAGAATACAAGTTATGAAAATTATTGGCAAGAATCCGTACACAGAAGATGCGGTAAAAACAAGTAACACTTTTCTGGAGGTCACGTTAGTCTGGAGGATTGTGTTGGTCGGGAAATGCATACCATTTTTACCTGTCACCAATGTATAGGTATCGCACTTTTATTGTAGAAATATTTATCAAAAACAACAAAACCATGTCTGCGTCACATGTGCCCTACTCAGCTTTTGCGTTATTCTGTAATGAAACATATTTTCACCTATCTAGTAGCATGAATAAACCAAACATCAAATGATAACAATCCCCGTCAGTTATACGAGCGACGCTTGCAGAGTTCTCGTGACTGTATCGTGTATGGTAGTGGAGCACGATGTTACAAAGACTGTGAACTCACATCGATATTGTGAAATATTGGGGACCCTTTTGCGACCTAAATTGAATGAACTTGACAATTGTTTAGTATCAACAGGATGGAGCAACGCTACACATTTCTCTACAAGCTATAGGGATTTTGAAGAAGATGGTTTCCGGTCGTTTGATCGTATTATAAAATGACATCGGTTGGTCAGCCCAATCACCAGATTTGATCACGTGTGATTTTTTGCTGTGGGGTCATTTCAAATCAAAGATGTATCCATTCATCGCTTTTGAACTACCTATCAATTGTTAGATGACATCGTCACGAAATCACTTTTATTGCACATGAAAGACTTACCGAAGTAATGTAACTTTCGTAAACTGACTCAATAATGTGTGGGCAGTAATGGCAACAACTTGATTACTACCATTTTTAAAACCCAATGAAACAAAATGCCATTACATACATGTACATATTTTTAAAAAATTAAAAGAAAATTAATTTTTATTAACCCTATACATATGTCAGTTACTTTGGCGATACCTTGTATTTTCATGAGAGATTTTGTTTCATTTATTCAGAAAACGTGTACTGACAATCGGTTCACTTTTCTAAAATAACTGAAAGTAATGCTAATGTATAATAGATTGGTTTAAGAAATTTTACCTAAGTAGTGAAGTTAAAGTTAAATGCCAAAATTTCTGAATGGTTTTAATTATTTTATTTAACTATTGGCTCAGTCGAACAAAGTTTATTAAACAGTATAATTTAAACTTGTGTGAAAATAGTCCCACTAGCGACTAACAAACCGCATAAATACCCTTTTTCTTTAAATTTCTTCCTCTGGGGTTCTCAAAAATTTCCCCAGATTCATTAACAAATTATTTCTTTTTAAGAAAATATCTAGACATTTAAAGAAATAATAATCATCGAGATAAGTTTCGCAAATATATTGAGTTCTGCAGAATTTTCAAACGGAATTGCACAAGATGAAATTAAGACTAAGAAAAAAATTTCCATCGCATTCTATGTACCATTTAAGAAATCAATTGTCAAGCTAACTCTCTCATGTTTCTTCCAAAAACTGGACATCATCTTACGTCATAAGAAGGCCCACATTATTCTTGGTTGTCGGCCCGTTCTTTGTGTATAGGCCTTCAGCTTAATTCATGAGAGCGAGTATATCAAAAATTCTGCGCAGGCACTCGTCAGTGTCTGCGTCAGTGTCAAACTACCTTACGGTAGTTTGCGTTTCCAGAATTAGGCGCTCCAAGATACCTTACACAGTAAAAAAGGCAGCCACAACTTTCTTGTTAACGGATCGAGAATGCCGTACAGACATGGGTGTGCTTTCATCTTCAAAGAACCAGACTTTGGTTTGTGCTTTACTGGCATAGTAGTAAAGTCAGATTTCGTCATCTGTCAAGATGCTGCTAACATAACGAGATGTTTCATTTTTAAACTTCTTGAGCATATCTCGGCACCATGATACGTTGCGCTATCTGCTCATCCGTCGGATCATGGAGTACCCAAAGGGAACAGAGTGGTACAAATTACGGGAACATGAATACACACACGCTCTTCTATTTCGAGATAACTTATGTGTCTGCCAAGCTTGAGTATATTCCTGACAGCGGTTTTATGCTCCTTGATAACGGAATAGATGGGGAACCTTGAGTTCAAAATATTTCCCTATTTGAAATGAATTGTAAAACTTGAATACGATCGCATCTCAAAATATGTAGGCAATCATCTTTTAGTCTAGAAGCCATTTTTTTCAAGCACTGATCTATATTCAATTCACGAACTAAGTTGAAACGTAAAATTGCCTAGTACTACGTTTTTGACTAAACTGACATAGTGAACTGTTCACCCTGAACAGTTCGGGAACTAACATAGAGAGAGATTCAGCTGCTGACTAGAGTGCAACCTGTTACATTGAACTTCCTGCCCTTTATATAACATTTCCTTTGTTGCACATTAGAACGTATGTAAATATAGATTATTGTGTAATGCGAATATAGAGTGCTGTGTAATTTTTAATTTTCAATGAAATGTCTGTTTTAGATACTTAAAATTCAAAGCAATTTCACCAATAAATAATCTTGTGGGCGTAGGTAAAATAAATATTTTCCAAACAGTCGCTATTTCCGCATTTATTATATTGGGTTCTCCCTAGCAATAATTAATATACTAATATCATATGGGTATTCGTCCCTTTAATTTTAAAATGTTTTACTATCTTTCATTTATATAGATCCTTAGCACTAAACGACCGAGTTTACAGACTAAGTAGATGGCAGGGAAACGAAGGGTTCTTCGTTACATTCGAACAAATACAACAACTTCCATTCCAACATTTCCGAACGTTCTTAAATTAAATAAATTTTATATACTGAAGGTGCTTTTATTTGTACAAGTTTCCCCACAGATTTACCAAACATGTCTTAATTAAATGTGCCAAACCCAGCCCACAAAAAACTGATATAAGTATCTCAAATAAGTGGTTTAGGACTATTATTTACAACTTATTTGCCAACAACAAAATTCACTGCAACTACATTTAGATATTATATTACATTATTCTTTCACACAAAGTTCATAATTTTTCTATGAATCCACTACTAAAGTTGAATTAAAAAACCAACACTAGCTTAAGCTTGTATTTTAAATTTCGTTGAGACATTTTTCCTTACACTTGTTTTTTCTTATTGCTTTATTTTTTAATTCACTCCCATTTTGAATTCTTATTTATTATGTGAAACTCATTTTAAATTTATACTTGTTATATGAAACACTACATGAACATTTTTGTCTTTTCTTTTATACAATTTTTATGTAAATCGTCTCTGATAACGTAATTACTTTGTCCTTTGTTTAATAAATATTGAGTACGCGGAAGGAACTTTATCTGTTTTATTGCCTATATGTATTTATTTCTTAAACAATTAGTACTAAAAATCTTTAAATGGGTGTTGTCAACAACGATATATAATGATTTTCATTATACTGCGACATCAATGACTATTGTGTAAATGAGCATCAATGAACGATTTTTAAGTGACCTATCCCATCCTCTACATGTGCACATAAATTAGTTACAATCGTATTGCGGTTTAAACATGCGTAACAAATGCACAGTAAATAAAGATATCTACATACAGTCCTTGAACTAAAGATTCTTCCATCCATTTGATTTTGTTAAGGAAGTAGATTAAGCTAGATTCACATACAAACAATTTATTATTTACTATAATAACACATAATGATTACATTTTAACCCATTTAATTCAAATAATTAAGGACTAATGAAACCAAATGATGCTTTTAGATGTATCTACAGTCTGATATTGTCGAACTTGTTATATTAATAATCGGTCAATATAAATACGTAATTTTTTAACATTGTCAAATGAATCTACCTAGCCATGAGAGAAACAACTAATTTTATATGTTGCCTAGTATATCTAATAGTGACAATACTTTTCTACTTATGTGTGAAATTTGACTTCAATTTGTTTATTATTTTGTGTTCCATAAAGTGTGGTCGACTACTTATAGTCCGAATTTGGCTTCGTTCGACTTCTTTTCATTTAGAAATTTGATAAAACATTTCAGAGAACATCATTTTACAGGCAATAACCAATTGAAACTGGCGACTAATGCCTATTTTGAATATTAACAGAAATAATTCTTTCTGAAGGAATCATTTCAGGACAACTTCGGTGAAGGTGAAATTAAGGGAGATTACAGTGAAAAATGGAATTATAGTATTCCATTGTTAGATATAAAACTTTTGTAGTTCCCTTAATAGTTAAAAAGAGATCATCTTTGTCTAACTCAATGACGTTAAACTATAGTAAGTGATTAATTCAAACACTTAATCAATATAATTGCAGAAATGTTTAAATAATCTTTCATCGTGAAAAATTCTATTTTTCAACCGCTTTTTGCATAACATATATAATGTAGAACTTTTTTTTGAAAACATACGTTAAATCTGTTACAAAATGGCAATAATTCTTAGCAAGTAATACTATAGGAATAAAATTTAACACTTCTCACAACGATCAACAATCAAAAGTTCATCGAACATGGAGTGAAGTGCCACTTAAAAATTACCATGACAAAAATAAGATATCACACACTTCCTGTAGAGTATCATCGTGATATCACCATGATACTCTACAGATCAAATTTGCAGTACGGCACATTATGTATAATGGTTGGGTTGGTAAATAAAAGATGCGACTTGAGAGAGTAGAAGGGTTGGGTATCACGAAATTAAGTTGAGAGAGAAGTTGTGGACAGTCAATATTATTGCGTATCAAGTTATATAAAAAATTTACCAGCCCACGACAGCATTTAAGAGAAACTGTTTCAGCTCTAGCAAGTAATGCGTCATAATCAATACCCCTGGTAGGGTATGCTCCGTCAACGGCTAACACAAAAATTTCAGAAACTTTCGCTGTACTTTTTCAACAGTAAATTTATGCAATTCGTAGTAAGGGCACCATACAACAGAGGTTCGCGAAATCTCGAGAAATTTGTAAAGTAAATACCATAGTTTTTAACGCAGAATCGATACAGCCAAAAGATTGTAATGTATGAAGGAGAACGCCATGCGATCAGAAGCCAGATCCGTGTAAATAACATCTACTTGACCCTGGATGATAAGGGTACAGGACACAAACTACGAAAAACCCACTAAGTAGGAGACAGCTGATCGTCCTTCCATAAATCCATGCTAAAATTGTGAGATGTAATACTTTATTTTAGGGTAAAATAATTAAGAATTGATATCGGGCGATAATTATTAATATTTGATGCAAAATCTTTCTTTAGGATTGAACATATTTTAGAAGTTTTCCATATTTCGGGAAAGGTATTGGTTTTTAAGGCTCGAAAAGAATTATTAGCAGAAACGTTCGAAGAATCCTACAGTCGTGAAAAGAAAGCTGGGTATGGGATCTTGTTCCGCCTACATTTTATCTTTCAGTTTCTTCACCAAAGTCTTTCTCTTATAGATAAGAGACATTCACAGTGAGAATGTTATTAGTTTCGCAAGTGATGTTGCTATTCTGTCCGGATATATAAACGCTGGTAAAGTAGTCATCAAATCCATTAACTATAGCCTGCGCGCCTTCCAGTTCATCCGCATTATAATACATTGAAGTAGGTATTCGCGATTGGCCACGCTTCTTATTAATGAAACTCCAAAACATTTTGGAATTCGAAGATACTAGCTAGATATACACTGCATGCGATCTTGATTTTACTCTTCACCGTAAGCCTTAATTGTTTGTATTCATCCAAATGATACAGGCTTTTTGTTTGTTTATCACGGTTTAGATAATATGCTTTTAATTTAATACTACTACTTATTAAACCATCAAACCACAGTAGATATTTGTTACTGTATTCTTGTAGAGAGGAATGCTGACATTGAGTAAAGAATAGAGTTCCTGATAAAAACGAGAACATGCGTCATCAACGTTCCTAAACGAACCCAGAAATGACCAGTTATGGCAGCATACAGACTAGTGAAATTGGCTTTCTTCAAATTGTTTTCTTTCTATTAACAATTGGCTGAGAAGTTCCGTTTTCAGTATTACGTCAAAAGCAAGAGCAGGATGATGATCAGTAACCTCAGTACAAAAGGCTTCTTGCATCTAAGGACACCGGCTTCAAGGTCAGAGATTACTAAGTCAAGTAAACGATCATTAGAATTAAGAACATTGTTAAATTGTTTCATATTAGCAAAGCAATGTAGTTCGTCAACAGTTGCCTGCGAATATCAGTGATAATATAATTATTGAAGTGTTTAATATTGAAATCACCCATGACAATTATACTATTGTGATATGTTAAATTGCTCATACGTATTCAAACGTATAATTTTCAAAGTCTTATGTATAAACAGAGTATACATAACTAGTTTGATATTTATTTAACACAATTTTGCAACTAACAATATCAATAGTGCAAAACAAATTAACAAAAATGGATAAATCCAATTGAGAGGTAGCAAAACGATCCTTGACGCCTAGAGGAACTCAATATATTGTAACTGGTCTGAGAAAATTATTACATTATATCAGAATAAATCAGATATATTTATTTATTTTGTATACCTGGACACTCATGCAAGTAGAAATTATATCTAGTTGAAAGAGATTCCGTGGAGTAATCTACATATATAATTTTTACAATATTCAGTAATGTATTTTCCTATTTCGTATATATTTCTCTTTAGTTGGGCTTAACAGTATAAAAACACTGTGTGTCTTTATGTGGAAAATAAATAATAATAACAATAGTTTATTTCCAAAAAATAAAGAACACATAGAAATATACTAATTAAAATTTAAAAACTAATAAAAATTTTGTAAGCCACAGGATGTACATACGTCAACTGAGCTAAGCAAAATTGTTCTCTTTATGAATATGGAAATTAAGCTAAATAAATTAAATTAAACTAAATAAAGAAAATTAGATAGGTGTTCAAATTAACAATTTAGAAGCATTGCAATCTTGTAGTGTTAGATTTTCGGGAGTCAAAAAGTACATATCTTTTATTCTTATAATGTACGGACAATTGGATCCTGCATTCTAAAGTTCTCGAGATGTTTGATCATGCAAATTGTATATGTAAAAAGTTACGTGGTTTGTTTCTTACATTTTTTCATCACAAGACCCTTTGTTAAATACTATTAATTGAAGACAAAGAAGGAATCCACAGAGATTTTGCATCATTTACAAACCAAAGTTAAGATTACCTCTATCACTATATTAAATTTTAAAGGTTCATATAAACGAAAAATGTCAACAAAAATACAATAACAATATATATTCTTATTGTGTATTTGCCTTTTTATATTTTCCTGACAAATGAAGAGGTAATTTTCTTTGAGAATTATTTTCTCATTGCTCTTAGTGTCAAACTAAAACTCAGTTGAAGCTGAAACAACCTGAAAGGAAACGTAATCCAAGTGGAGTGGTATAATAAAAGAAAATCGTATCATGTCATTTTTGTAGAGAGTTACAAGTCACTTTGTGTTATATTTCATAATATAATCATTTCTATTCTTGACAATACTTAACTTGACACGGCGCGCGAATATTTGAAAACACAAACAACCAGATGTAAAATTTTAAAAATATTTTCTGTTCTAGGAAATATTATCGAAACTATCGTTCTAAAATAAATGCTAATGTACACATTGAATCTATTTGTGCAGTGATGCATTCAGCTGTGGGGAACAGCAACTAAGATCAATACATTCATTTAATCAAACATGTACGAGGTCTGATCAAAAAATAACCGTTATTTTCAAATTTCGTGAGTTACGTATGTTCGATTTTCGCATTTTTTTTCTGTTATGTTGGTACATATGTCTGTTATATATGTTGGCAATATCAGCCATTTTGGATTATCAGTTTGTTTTTGACAAATAAAAAGGTTAGTCGTGTTTGGGTGTGCTCTTCGACTTTTTACTATTCGAAAAAAAGGATCAAAGAATATGTATTAAATTTTGCGTTAAAAACGGAATAAAGTGCTCCAAGGCACTTGAAATGATGACTGTGGCATTCGGCGAGTCCACTTTGTCTCAAAAAAGTGTTTATAAGTGGCACAAGCGCTTTACAGAAGGCCGAGAAAATACACGCCAAGTTCGATCAAATGTGAAGGTTTTGCTCCCTATTTTCTTCGATTATAATGGCGTGGTGCATCATGAGTTCTTGTCAACAGGTCGTACGGTTAATAAGGAATACTACAAGGAAGTTATGCAACGTTTGCGTGAAGCAATACGGCTCAAACGATCGGAATTGTGGGAAAAACAATCACTATGATCACGCACCAGCTCACACATCGATGCTTGTGCGTGACTTTTTGGCTAAAAACAAAACCGTTATCATGCCTCAACCACCGTATTCACCGGACTTGGCCTCCGCTGACTTTTTCCTCTTCCCAAAACTGAAGACACCGATGAAAGGAAAGCGTTTTGCTACGATTGAGGAGATAAAAGAAAAATCGAAACAGGAGCTGTTGGCGATACCAAAAAGCGCGTTTCAGAAGTGTTTCGAAGATTGGAAAAAACGCTGGCATAAGTGTATTATATCTGAGGGGGATTACTTTGAAGGGGACAAGATAGTTATTGATGAATAAATAAATACTTTTTGAAAAAATTGAAAATAGCGGTTATTTTTTGATCAGACCTCGTATGCACTTTAAGAGAGACTTTGATGTCGGTGTGTGACATTTAAAATTGTTTAGTTTTTAGGGAACGAATTTTAATTAATCAAAATCGCTTCTATCTGCTGAAACACACTACTGCCAATTATTAGCAATCTTATAAATACTATTAAAAGACTCTAAATTTTTGAAACTTATGAATATTTTAACAGAATCTTCCTTTTATTAAAAACTATTTTGCCTTTAAAAAGATATTCAGGCGTTTCAATAAATAAATTTTTTTCGTTATTTTGGTCTGAATAACTTGTACGCAGATTAGGTTAAAAGATGAATTTTATAAGAGCAATTCTTTATATAAAATATATTATTTGCTTTTGAGAGTTTTGTTTGTATGTCTAAATAAAAGTCTTGTAAATCTTTAATACACAATTTTACACATACATATTAAAGTACAAAATGAGAAGGTTTGCATAATTCTTTGATATTCTTTTATATGAAATATATTTTGTTCTTCTTTCTTCGTATAAAGACTATAAGCAAATACAAACACCGTCTGCGTTATGAGTTTTCATATCCGTACATATATTTGTCACTAAAAGTCGCTTATTCTGCTTGTTTGTAGGTTAATATTTTCGATACGAAGGGACGTTTTATTATGCTTCATCTGCACTTCGTATGCAAGTCCGGTTATGGTAAGATACGGTTTATCCTCAAATTAATCATAGGAGACTTGTTGTCTATTGCGTAAGTATATACGAGAGTAGTCCTCGACCTGACGTATAGATAGTAGTTATTGTGTAAAAAGAATAGTACCAACCTTATAAAAGTTAAATTTGAAGCTTGACGACGCTACGTTGTTTAGTATTTGCTTCAGTAACTCTCGCTCTCAGCGAATTCGTAAACATTGAAAAAATTGGTAGTCGTTATGTGATACTCTGAGGGAATCTGCTTCTTCGTTCGCAACAGTAAAATATTGGGTGGCGGAGTTTAAACAAGGCCGCATGAGCTGCTAAGAGGAGTGGTTAACAGATTGGTGCGAGTACGCCAGAAGTGGTGAAAAAATCCACCAATTGGATAACTGTCGACTTAAAATGCGCGCGCTAGTAAACATGGTAGGCGTTTGAAAAAGTGGCGTACATCGCGTGTTGACTAAAAATTTAGACATGAGAAAGTTATGCGTAAAATGGAACAAAAACAGCGTCATGAGGACGTTCTAATCGTGTGTTTGACGTAGTTTCATTCCAATGAAACAGAGTTTTTGCGCCAATTCATAACCATGGATGAAACATGTGTCCATTACTTTACATCTGAGGCAAAGGAACAATCAAAGCAATGGACCGAAATGGGCGAATCATCTCCAAAGGTCCATCTGTAGGCAAGGCTATGGTGTCAGTTTTTTTGGGATGCAGATAAGATGATTTTCATTGATTATCTTCAGAAAGAAAAAATAATCAACGATGAGCATTATACAAACTTATTGCAACGTTTGAGTGATGAAAGACCAGTTCACACATCTGTTATCGCAATGGTCAAAGTAATGAGTTAAAATTCGAATCGTTTCCTCATGTACCCTATTCTATTCTGCTTCCAAATTTAAAAAAATGGCTTGGTGGTAAAAAATTTGCCAACAATGAAGAGGTGGGTTTGCGACTGATGACTACTTTGAGGATCTCAGCGATTCTCAATATAAACAAGGTATCAAAGCTACTGAACATCGCTGGGAAAAATGTATCGAGTTAAAAGAAGACTATGTAGAGAAATAAAGATATTTCTTCCCTAAATTTGAATGAAGAGCCATCGGTGAATATACATATTCGCATCGGTAATATATGTTATAGACAAACACAGGTACGATAACGTTTCAAACCACTGTATTATACTGACGCTACGAACATATTTGATATTTTAGATGTAAACGAACATATTTGATATTTTAGATGTAAATGTAAAATCTAAATGCAAACAAAGAAAATAAATATTCGGGGTATTTATTTGGGTTTCTGGGACTCCCTTCTACTCCTATTCACTCCCATACTAATTTCTTGTCTTACTAAATCAATTAAATTGATATTCTGGTATTATTAAAAGACGATAGTATCTCTCGTTAGGAGTATGTGTTATTGGGTAGATTTTAATGTTGAGCCCCTATTTATCTATTTCACACCACGCTCTGATTTTCCAATGGAATTCCATCTTTTTCTTTCATTATTACATCGTATATGTATGTATGTATATACATGTACTAAAAATGCATATATGGCGAAAGATTATGCATGACTGTAATTATTGCGTAGAACTACAATTTTCTTAGAAAAATTAAATTTTGAAGTCTTTTCTCTCTTTATAAATATTATTGATAGTTGTAATGTCCTTTTATACTTAATCAACCAACAGAATCCTCGAAGTCCTGAAATTTTCCCATTAAACACTGTGCTTTCGCATTTTTTAGTGGCGTAATTTTTTTATGAACACGTTAAACACACTTGCTTCGATTCTAGGCTTATATTTATATATGTATGTATATGTATACCTAGGCTTTATCATCAGGGGAAATTTTCGAACGATGTTCTAGTCTCGTTATAACTTATTCAAATTTTCCTGGTAAATTTCTAATTCGATAAGTTTGTATTCGCGTGCGGTAAGCCTAAGAATTCATCCCGTCTATACTTTGTTCAATATTACAGTTTCAAATATTTTAAAATATTTTCTACAGTCTCGAGCGAGATGGTAGATAATATTTGAACCTCTTTCATAATAATCGAAACTTAAATTTTATTTGTTGTTTTCTGAGTTTTTGTTTCGAAATCTTGACCAGATTTTAGATTACTTTCAATGAAATTTCGACCACAACGGCATTGTTTCAATTAGAGTTTTGCTTGATAACCTAAGAACGCATTCTCGCCATATAGAGTGATTCATTCATTCATGGATACCTGTTGTTTCTACATTGTCTTTTCAGTATATCGGATAGTTTACATCCTCTGCCTTGAGAAATTTGATTATAACGCGGCGCGCAATCGATGACAGCACCCTTTCATGTGACACCATGATACATATTGAAACTAGCGTTAGCGGGCTATAGTCTCGCATCCATACTTACTATTGGGTCTGGGAAAAAGTTCGTGGCGTTTTTTCAGTAAAATTCAACTGGTCCCCGCATGGCGCGTGGACGAATTCATTTAAACCGAATATGCTCCATTATTATCGACTATGTTTCGCCATTTTTTTGGTAGATCCATGATCCCATCGGTGAAAAACTTCTGTGGTTTCTGGTCGAAAAACTGAATCAAGTAGTTTTCACAGGCTTCTTTTGAAACCAACTTAATTCCATTGAGAGAGTTCTGCAGAGATCGAAACAGATGATAGTCAGAGGGTGCTATATCCGGACTGTAAGGTGGGTGCATCAAAACTTCCCAACCAAACTCTCTCAATTTTTGACGGGTCATCAAAGAAGTGTGTGGTCGGGCGTTGTCATGATGGAAGACAACACCTTTCCTATTAATCAATTCGGGCCGTTTTCTTTCAATCGCCTGGCGTAATCTCTCTAGTTGTACACAGTAGAGTTGAGAATCAATCGTCTGACCAGTTGGAAGTAGCTCGTAGTGGACGATTCCCCTCCAGTCCCACCATACACACAGCATCACTTTTTTTGGCGTCAATGTTGGCTTAGCGAACGCTTGTGACGGCTCACCATCCTTTATCCACGATCTTTTACGCTTCCGATTATTGTACGTAATCCATTTTTCATCTCCGGTTATTAAACGTTTCAGAAACGGCTCGATTTCATTCCGTTTCAGCAGCGCATCGCAGATGTTAATTCGGTCAATCATGTTTTTCACGCTCAACTCATGAGGAACCCATACGTCAAGTTTTTTTTGTAACCAGCTTTGTGTAAATGGTTCAAAACAGTTTTGTGGTCAATGCCTAGCTCCATGCCAATATCGACACTGCTGATATGCTTATCTTGTTGGACTTTTTCAAGAATTTCATCAGATTTTTCAGTGATTGGACGACCGGAGCGTGACTCATCTTTCACATTGAAATTTCCAGATCGAAAGCGAGCGAACCATTTCCGCGCAACAGATTTCGATAAAGTACCTTCACCGTACACAGCACAAATTTTATCACAAGCCTGCGCAGCGTTCTTCCCCTTATCATAATAATATTGCAGAATATAGCGAAATTTCTCATTATTCTTCTCCATTTTCAAGTGCGAATAACTTGCCAACCACTGCACCGATTACAATGTTTCTACGCTCAAACTAACGTTCGGAAGGTCATCTAAAAAACGAGCCCTCGGTGGTGTCGCTGTGACTTGTTGTTCTTTAGTTATCGGCAACCAATGCCATCTATCGGGAAAAACGCCACGAACTTTTTCCCAGACCCAATATATTTAAAAGCCGTGTCGGACTTATTCACTGCAAAAAAATATTATAATTCGTCTAATTGATTTATATTATAAACACTCGTTTATAAATAATATTATTATAGTAGTATTAAAAATAGTTAATATGCATAATCGCAACGAAATCGACACATTGAACAGACATTAATTTACAATTTCACGTAAACACATAACTCATTAATATGTATGTTATCTGAGTAATAAATTCTAAGAATTAACATTAGCAGTCCGATAATATTTGCGTATACACCCGTACTATTCATAATTATGTCACATATTCAGTACTGCAGCAATACTGTAATTATTCCTCATTGTCATTTAATAAATTTATTCGTACGTTCTTGTTTTCATTTCTAGACATTATGGAAACATGCATAAGTCATGCCACAAAGTCTATTGTCCACTATCGAGAATCTGAATTATCTACATTCCATTAAAATTTAATAGACCGTTTCAATGAATAGGTCTCTGGCAGAATGCAATTAAATTAGCTGTTGTGATTATAAAAATCCCTATTAAATTATATTGCCCTCTTGGAATGTTATTCTTCATCTCTCTGTTGTCTTATTAGTGAAATTGATTGATTAATGAAGCGATAAGTAATAATTGTTTTGTTATTGTGATGTAAAGCGTTGGTGGCATGTATATTCCATCAAAGAAAACATTTCTATAAAATGGCAACTTTCTAATATTAGGTAACGTTAAGATATAAATTTAAACGATTTGAGTTTCTAATTGAATGAATTAATACGGCAAATTAAGAATTGCGATTCATGCTAAAAATACTTTTTAGTGTGTCCATTTTCATAGATAAATTAGACCTACCTACGTAACCTTTTTTAGAAAGAATGTTGCTTTATTTCTACTAAAGTTTTATAACATTAATTTCCTCAGGATAATCAATATTCTTTTGTTCTAAATATGTTTATTTAGTTACTTATATTTATTTGTCTTAGCTTATAAAGAAATGAGTTTAATATGTACAGTTGTTAAAGACTTTAAGTATCTTTTCATAATTTATATTTAGTTTGTTGTGTTACTTTCACACACATGCACATACACATACACACATATATATATATATATATATATATATATATATATATATATATATATATTATTATATTATATTCATTTATCGTATGTGTACATATCCACGAAATACATATTCAACGTGAACCCATAGACGCTGTTCATTCAAACTTGGTGCTAGCCTAACCATGTGATAATTTCAGACCCCTTCCGTTGCCCTCCTCGTTTCGCAATATATTGACACAATACGCACAATACAAGGGCTCTGCAGATAAAGCATTAATAAAATGCAAATATTTTTAAAAGAACGATTTGGAAGATCGAGTCGAACAACATTTTATAAGGCTAGGATCAATCTATTTGCTGTTTTTTCTCTATTCGATTGTTTAAACTCCAACACACTGTTGGCTTCCCGTAGGTCATCATTCCAAAGTGAGTGTAATTATGCCTGATACTCTATCACTACCCCTACTAAATGCAGTTATAAAAATTAACCACTTCAAAGGCATTTTGGCATTTGAGGTGACCACATATCGGTTGAACGCAATTGTGTTGCCTTTGTGAATCATTAGCAATTCTAATTACCCTCTACATTTTTCGGAATTGTTTGTGTTTTGGTGATTGTTGTGCAATGGAATTCCAGGAAGGAGGTATGTACTTACTTTTTTAATGATAGTATTCCATAATATTTAAGTAATGTGACTGCTACGAACATGAATAATAAAATTTGCATTTCTTCATGTATTTCTTCTTTTCTGAGACTTTTAACTACTTTCCTCCGTAATTCGCCGTTTATAACATATATGAATATAAAGCTTGCAGTCTCTATTATAAAAATCAAAGTATTGTCGTCCACAAATCCGCGTTTTCTGTATGACTTCTACGCCGTCGTAAAGCACACGTGGATTGTGCCTACAAACTGGCTAAAATGCAGTATTTGTAATTACATCCTTTATAATATATTTCAGGCAATGTTCGCAAATGTTAATTTACTAGAATACACTTGTTTGTCCTCTGGCTGTCAAATTATGGGATGCGGAAAAGGTTCACCGTGTGTTACACATATTGCTAGAGCCCTTTCCCAACATAGAAAACGTTAATATTGATAGTATGCAAAAACGTGTCACATCAGCAAGAAATTGTGGTATAGTGGAAAAGAGCAACAGTACGAAGTCAAAGTTTTTATAAAAAACATTCAGATTGGTTAAATGCAGAAAAAGAATTCATGCCTTCATGCACGTATTCCATTTTTTGTATATTTAATTAACGTTTCATACAGAATTTCTATTAAGAAACGGCATATTAGATCCGCAGAAGATAAGTCTCTTCTTACACAGATAAAGAAGTCTATCCAATTTCAATGTAGAGAAAAACTAGACTTGATTGTAGACTAACCGCGAAGTGGGGGTAGTGGAACATCAAATGACGGAAATACAGCTAGAAAATTTTTCGCTAATTCTACCGTTCTTACTGAGATTACAAGACTTGAAGGACTTCATTGACAGGTGTGGTATCCTACTCAGCTGCAGTTACATATATACATACTGTCTTTTATCTACTAGCTTCAGTACATAAAGTACTTATTCGTGGATCTGAAATTATCAGTCATGGGTTACATTCGATAGGTGACTTATCTGTAGAAACTACGGTGTCCACAAATAAAAATACAATATTGTTTAGGCGCGATAACACTTGACAAATAACACTCATCTTTACAAATACTGACCTCTTAAACAGACTTCTTAATTCTGATCTGATAACGGGGTTAAGAAAGTTGCCTGTTAAGAAGAAGTCTGTGCTATTAAAGGCAGTTTTAGATGTGTTAAAGTAATGGACATTCAATTTTATTTTGTGTAGATACTGCAGTTTTAGCATAGTAAGTCCATTCTTTTCTTATTACTTAATGTACCTATAAATAAATAAAATGTGTGTACCTACGTACGAGGGAGGTCTGGGCTGTAGGGTGGGTGATTCACAATTTCGAAGCCCACCTTATGCAGGGCAGCTAACGCAACGCGGCTCTTGTGGACGGGCGCGTTGTCGTGCAAAAGCAGAACACCTTTTGTCAATTTTCCCCGTCTTTTCTCTTTAATGGCTTCTTTTAGTCGCTCTAATATTGAAGCGTAATATTCTCCGGTTATAGAAACACCT
The DNA here is from genome assembly GCA_031893035.1 of Dermolepida albohirtum. NCBI lineage: Eukaryota > Metazoa > Arthropoda > Insecta > Coleoptera > Scarabaeidae > Dermolepida > Dermolepida albohirtum. The sequence continues at coordinate 6,843 of JAVIWB010003879.1, read as the reverse complement.
TTGTCTTTATAATCAATCAACAATATTCCTTCCGAATCCCAAAATACCGTTGCCATGAGTTTCCCAGCTGATTGTGACACTTTAAATTTCTTGGGAGGTGCTGTGCCCTTTTTATACCACTGCATGGAGTCTTGTTTGGACTCAGGTTCATAATGATGAACCCAAGTTTCGTCTCCAGTAACAATTCCACTCAATACACCATCCTTGTCTTCATTACAGAGGTCCAAAAATGCACGCGAACACTCTACGCGCTGTTGTTTTTGCGGCGGCGTGAGCATTCTCGGCACCCATCTTGCGCTGGCCTTAGACATGCCGAGATGTTCGTGTAGGATTTTAAAAATTGTTGTATCGGATACTCCAACCATTTCTGCGAGTTGCTTCTTCTTTAGTCGAGCATCTTCGAGTACAATTTGTTCAACTTTTTGGATAACTGCTAGCGTGGTCACCTCAATGCTCCTGCCCGGCCTCGGGTCGTCTTCAAGGGATTCCCTTCCTTGTTTAAATAAACTATGCCACTTGTACACCATGGTTTTTCCTGGACAAGAGTCGCCGTAAACCAATGACATCTCATTCATTATGGTCGCGACTGATTTTCCTTGTCTGGTAAGGAACTTTATAACGGCACGATATTCGATTTTTTCCATATTTTACTTTTCACTCCTGATTATGTTACTTGGTTGACGATAGCTCAAAGACTAACTGTCTAATAACAATGAAACTTCGTATTTATACTAATCATGAGTCGCTACACAGGCCACGCCTCCAATGCGCCTACTCACCCCTCTACAACCCGCTCATTCCGCGAATATAAAAACGCCCCCTCGTACATGTCGACCTTTGTATTATTATTTATGTGTAGTATTTGATTAATCATTATATTAACTTTTTGTAACTTTTATAATTCATTTATTTTACAATAATAAATCTGGTGTAAGTAAAAACTTTTTTTCCAAAATACTCCTAAAATATGTAGAATATACGTTATGTAACCAAATATAAAGGTTTCAAAGTCGTATCACAACGTTTACTAATTATGACGCAACGCCTCTTGAATTAATTCTGCGAGGAGGATTTGTAATCCAAGATTAAACCGAAACAGATGCTTTTTAAATGTATATGTTACTTTGCAGTTCTTTGCAGCATATGTATTTATTCTGTTCATGTATATTTGCGTATCTTTATTGTAACAGGTAATTTTGATGGAACCTGTGGTTGATTAACTTAATCACTGAAGGATGATATACAACCCCTTTCCACATTAATTTTTTTATTCTGAATACGTATTTCGACAACTAAGTTGTCATCATCAGCAGATAATTAAACAATGTCGCACATGGGAAACTGCGGCAAAATACCTGTACGAAAACAAATTCTGCACACGAACCGTACCGCCGAAAGCCGAAACGCACAGTGTGCGGAATTTGTTTTCGTACAGGTATTTTGCCATAGTTTTCCAGGTGCAACGCTGTTTAATTATCTGCTGATGATGACAACTTAGTTGTCCAAATACGTATACAGAATACAAAAATTAATGTGGAAAAGGGTTAAATATATATTGTATATATATATATATATATATCAACTTTCAGTGATTAAGTTTATTGTAACACTTTATTCCGATTACTGATTAATCGTATTTTTGCATTCGTTTATTTTCATATATATTTGTATATTTTGTTGCAAAACATTTTACTTGGTTAATATTTTTTTTAATAATTGTCTATGCATTTCTAAAACTGGGAAAGTAAATTCCTTATTGATTTGGCATTTTTTGCGATTTCGTACTTATGTCAATATGACTTAGCTATCCTGCTCACATCTACGGTCGGTATGGACGCACGTATTTGTCCGAGTCGCCCTTATCTTGTCCGTGTGTCGATCAGACTCATGGATTGTTTTAGAATTTCCTTCTTTAGGGTTTAAAATTTTCTCCGTAGAGGATTTAGGAAAGAAAGCAACGTATTCGTGCGTGAGTTTATTAATTAATTCATCCGTCAATTGGAAGATATATCGCACATACTCCTACTTACACCTATAAACCCACCTAAGATCTGAGGGAGGTACTTTTTATTGTAATGACGCCATATACATATATTCACATATTTTATTGTTATTTATTCTTCTAGGGCTTTCTTGTTTTTTTTTACTTCTTTTAATGTTCTTCGGACTCTATTTTTTACTTCTTTTTCTGTTCTTCCTTCTTTCGAACAAGGTACAAGCCATTAACTGAGGTCGGATAGACAATTTTAGTTATTAATATAGTTACCTTTCTTGATTTGCTTATATTAAATCACGTTTCATTTGATAAATTTTAATGTTTATTTGATCACTTTACATCTCAGTTTAATGTTTTATTGTTTTGTAAAAAGATTGTAAAGACTAATGTGAAATATATTTGAACGTTCTAAATTGATATAGTCCTGGTAATCTATACATGCACATTCATTTGATATAATATAGTAAATAGTTTACTTTTACACATTCGTGTTGAGATTTTTTTTTCAATTGTTTACACATTCGTGGTTAAACAATTTTCTAGTAATTGTTTTACTTTGTAAATTACTTCACCGTCTAATGTATGTGTTTTCGTGTCGATTTGCATTAAATAAAGTTAGTCTATTATACTAGGTGTTCTTTAGTTGAGCTAAACCTCTTTAGGAGAAATCTTAGGCAGCCTTGTGGATTAATAGAGGTATCTGCTAAGAGACATTTCGTGTGCCATTGTGGTACCCTTTTATTTTAACATCAGTCTCCGACTACAAAATTGTAGTAGCTAATGATAGATACTTATATATTACGTATATTCTTAGCATTGTAAGGTTGATTTCTGGATAAACCTGAACTACTATAATAGGACTTGTATATAAAGTGCATACGAGCACGTTAAAACGTCCACTCGGGGCGTAAATATTTATTTGCAAATAAGCAATATATGTTTACACATTTAACGGCAAATTGTTGTTATAACTTAATATACACACACACGACGTGTGGACGTTTTAACGTGCTCGTATATATATATATATATATATATATATATATATATTGCAAGGCTTTTATTTAGAAATACAGACATACCTTTACCTTTAAAATATAAATAATATTTTATTCTTTAAGAATAAAAGAATTGCGCTATGAAATTAATCTTCTGACCATAGTTAGCATGCGAGTTATTCAAACTAGGTTAACGCAACAATGGTGTAAATTTTTTTTGTTTACCTTTCCTTTTTGTGCGTTTTCCGAGTATCGTTAAACTTACACTTTTAACTCCATTATGAATGGAAAATAACACTTGTTCGCTGCAGTCTGTCGACATAATTTGTGAATTTTTGGAGGCATTAATTAATGAATTTTCTCCTTAAATAATATCCTTTTTTAGGAATTTTGTTTAGTAATTATTTGTCGTTTATTAATTTTGTACTTATTAGGATCTTTTTTCAAAACTTGTTAGTAGTATTACTCCTTTTTTTATTGTGGAAAAGCTTTATTGAAAGTAACCAATAAAGAATTCCAATTTAGTTAGTGCTTTATAGTGTTTATAACACTTTTAAAAAACGAAAATAATAGTCCTAATAACCTCCTAAAAAACTGCTAATAAACGCCAAATAAATGTCAAATACAGCTCCTGTAATTGAAAATACACGCAAGTCTAAGTAAAACGAACAATAAACCAAAATAAATTTAAGGAAATGCTAGAACGAATGTAAATATAAAATTGGATAATGTGTCTGTGCATTAGCCATTTATCTTACTAACCTAGAACATAACCGACAGTCAAGGAGCATTCAAAATACCAAACAGTTCCTTAATTAGAATCTGCCGCGCAAATCAGAGGATCTCGTTAATTAACACTTCTAAAACATACCCTAGCAACAAGCACAGTTTTTACTTCGTACCGCAGTTCGAAGTGATAGGTTTATCGATAACACAGAAACGAACACTTCAAGAAGACAAAAAGAAGCTAAAACAAAAAAGATGTAACAGTGAATATATTGGGTCTGGGAAAAAGTTCGTGGCGTTTTTTCAGTAAAATTCAACTGGTCCCCGCATGGCGCGTGGACGAATTCATTTAAACCGAATATGCTCCCTTATTATCGACAATGTTTCGCCATTTTTGTGGTAGATCCATGATCCCAGCGGGGAAAAACTTCTGTGGTTTCTGGTCGAAAAACTGAATCAAGTAGTTTTCACAGGCTTCTTTTGAAACCAACTTAATTCCATTGAGAGAGTTCTGCAGAGATCGAAACAGATGATAGTCAGAGGGTGCTATATCCGGACTGTAAGGTGGGTGCATCAAAACTTCCTAACCAAACTCTCTCAATTTTTGACGGGTCATCAAAGAAGTGTGTGGTCGGGCGTTGTCATGATGGAAGACAACACCTTTCCTATTAATCATCGGGCCGTTTTCTTTCAATCGCCTGGCGTAATCTCTCTAGTTGTGCACAGTAGAGTTGAGAATCAATCGTCTGACCAGTTGGAAGTAGCTCGTAGTGGACGATTCCCCTCCAGTCCCACCATACACACAGCATCACTTTTTTGGCGTCAATGTTGGCTTAGCGAACGCTTGTGACGGCTCACCATCCTTTATCCACGATCTTTTACGCTTCCGATTATCGTACGTAATTCATTTTTCATCTCCGGTTATTAAACGTTTCAGAAACGGCTCGATTTCATTCCGTTTCAGCAGCGCATCGCAGATGTTAATTCGGTCCATCATGTTTTTCACGCTCAACTCATGAGGAACCCATACGTCAAGCTTTTTTTTGTAACCAGCTTTGTGTAAGTGGTTCAAAACAGTTTTGTGGTCAATGCCTAGCTCCATGCCAATATCGACACTGCTGATATGCTTATCTTGTTGGACTTTTTCAAGAATTTCATCAGATTTTTCAGTGATTGGACGACCGGAGCGTGACTCATCTTTCACATTGAAATTTCCAGAACGAAAGCGAGCGAACCATTTCCGCGCAACAGATTTCGATAAAGTACCTTCACCGTACACAGCACAAATTTTATCACAAGCCTGCGCAGCGTTCTTCCCCTTATCATAATAATATTGCAGAATATAGCAAAATTTCTCATTATTCTTCTCCATTTTCAAGTGCGAATAACTTTCCAACCACTGCACCGATTACAATGTTTCTACGCTCAAACTAGCGTTCGGAAGGTCATGTAAGTTATCGGCAACCAATGCCATGAATATATTAATCTTTTACATGTATCGTATTTTCAATTAACTACCAATGACGTAAATGCAACTGATCTACTAAATACTTTTAGAATAATTGTATATTTTGAATGATGTAATTTATTTGCTACAATTACTTAGATTCAGATATTAAAAAGATTTATGCCTTTACGGTTTTGTACAAAGTAATAATCATTTCCAATTCTCTTCGAGGCAGTTGTCTATTTTGTCAGACATATCATTCTTACGTAGATTTCGGTATCACCATTATATATAATTTCAAACTTAGGATTATTATTCCCTCAAGTTCTTTAGCATCTAATGTTCAGAGGACTTTATTTTCATAGAGCATATGTCGTAGCTCGTAGCGTGAACTTCTTTCTAAATGTCAGCAAGGAAATTGAAGAGATTAGAACCTCTAAAGCTTTAAATAGCAGAAATGATAATCTCGAAGGAGGTAAAGTTTCTTGGAGTAATTATAAACTCGAGGCTTGCCTAGATCCAGCATGTTGATAGAATAACATTGAAGGTGTAGGCTATTCTTACGGTATCTAGACGCGCACATGGGAAAATGTGAGGGTTAAAATTAACAATGATGCACTGGATACATACAATGGTGGTGAAACCAATCGTTAATTATGAATCGCGTGCGTGGTGGATGCAAACATTACATGATGCAGTGATGGCAAAATCAAGCAAGATAGAAGAACTGAAGAGGCCATGAAAAGTACTCTATATATTTATTCCACTACATCTTCTATTTTACAACGGCAGAAGCGAAGAAGGAAGAGAAATTTTCTGAGCGATTCTTTAGTTACCTCAGAACACACTAGCAAGTGTGACCTGTGAAGGATATACGATTAAATATGATAGTAGAACACATAACGGGTGCATATGGCGAGTCTAAGACCAAAGATGATACTGGAGTGGACATAAACAACGAAAAGTTGAAAATAATAATAATAATAATAATAATAATAGCTTTATTGTAATTCGTCGAAAAGAAAGAAATACAAACGTCATGACATAGATATGTTACATATGTAATTTAAAAGAAAAGGAGTAAATAAAATGTATTATATCTTAAGTAAATCTATGATTTATATATTCAGATATGCTATATGGTTCCAGCTCAATTAAGAGATCACGAACTCTCGATTTAAATACTGAAAATACCGCGATGTTATTTAATGGCAGAGTAGTGGAGTCCACTCTCCACCAAGGCAAGGCGGTGTTTAGTCCGCGATGTTATTTATACAACTGAAAGTTCTTTCCAGTAAGCAACTAGTCCACCAATTAGATTATAATTTGAATCGAGGAACGTATTAGTGAAAATAGGTTTCTTCAATATTATCAAATTTTTTTAAAAAATCAGTTTAGTTCTTGTTAAATAGCTTTAAATTTTCATGCGAATCGGGGATAAATTGAGGCTTTCGAATGAGCATTGTCAACACAATTTCAAATATAGTTATTCTTACAAAAATAAAGAGTAGATGACACTATGAACTGTGATCATGCATTTCAGGTTTTTCCATTTAGATATTCATTCATACTGCTGTAGCTTTTAAATGAAATGTGAGAAATTTTCAAAATTTCACCTACGCCTATCAATAAGATGTCAGAATTGTAATATAATGCTGTTTTACCAAAAGAAAAAT